>CM063257.1:12727302-13197587 GCA_032158295.1 Pycnopodia helianthoides | reverse complement strand
TTTTTGACAAAAAGTTGTCAGGCCATGTTTAAACACTTCTAGCCGGTGTTATATCGTCCGTTTAAACACCCCCACGTGATGTCCTCTCGTCCAATCAGAATGGATAAACTGTCCCAGGTATTTATGAATGCTCGATCATGCTTATACCATCCATGTTTATACCATAGAGCACGGAGCTACTATAGCTCCATGCATAGAGCAAGGCAAATGTAAGTCCTCCAAGCTTTCCGATTTATTTCAGTCCAACTTATTCTTCATGTTCTTTTTTTCCTCCTATAGTTTAAGACCTACATATGCCTTTTGGCCTTTAACGGTTTTAACGTAAGCAAGGGTTTCGGGCTAAAGATGTTCCACTTTATTCCCAGATGAATATCCACCCTTCTCACAATTTTTATAAAACCCTTTTCACAGTCCTGCCAAATTATTCTGTCAACCCAGACCACACATTCCATTCCCACGGTTCCCACACCAAACTAATGGTTTCCTCAGCCTAGTCTGTGTTCTTCACGTCAAAATTTTCGCGAGGCATGGCGAGGTGTGCAAAGTGCGCACGCGCTACTGAGACTGATTTCGGTTCAAAACACGCCCATTTATGTAAAGTGGCCTCATCTCTCCTGGGAAAAAAAGTACGCGTCTGGGAAATCGAGAGCCAGGCAAACGGACGGAATACCCATTCAGCCTAATGGGCTTAAAGGCCCTGTACACCATTGGTAAGATCGAAAAACACAATGTTCACAGATTCACACATAACTTACATGGTTTAAAGTAAGTAATGGTAAAAAGGGTTCCTGAAAATAGTTCTGCCTAAAATGCTATCGTTTCTGAGAAACGAGTAAAACAATGATAATTTGAAAAAAAAAAACAGAAAACACATAACATCTCTTTTCACTATTTTCTCGTGACCTCGATGACCAATTGAGCTCAAACTTTCACAGGTTTGTTTGTTCATGCATATGTTTAATCACACAAAATGTGGACACTGATTTTGAGCTGTTACCAAAAGTGTACAATACCTTTAAGGGAAAAACGGATTAGAATAGGATCGATTTTTGAAAGGTATGTTGAAATAATGACATTTCCACCATTTGGTGACCCCTGCCGATATATGTTTCATGGAATATTTACAAGTACAGCACTCGTAAAGTAGCGACCAAAATCTTGATTCCCACCACTTTGACAAAACAAAGAGATTCAGTAAATAATTTTGAATTTCTCAGCCCTCTCACCCTTTCCAATATACATGCTTTCTAATTATCCTTCAAAAGCTGAAATTTCCATGAGAATCCCCTTTTGCATAGCATCTAAGCTAATTTTAAAATAAATAATATAAGTAAAGATATTATTTATTTTTTTTTCTGCTGAAAAGTGCTCAAAAATTTGACAAGTAAAGAGCTAGCTGATGACTCATATTGACTAATATTGACTAAACAAGGCCAGACTATTATGGTTTTGTAAGCATTAGCTAAGGCATGTCGATACATAGGGGAAGAGAACAATTAAGAGCAACTTGATATGTTAAGCTTGTAATGGGTTGGATATAAATGTTGTATAAATCTATAAGCTCCTTCATCTGAGTTTATAACACTTTTCAGACTTACTGAAGGACTTAATAGGTTTTCAACTTCGTCTACTGGTATAAGGAAGTGAGTCATAGCAAAGCAATCATGACACACAGCAAATCTGGCATTATTATGAGTGTGTTGTTCTAATAGTGTCGACATTTTAAATTATGTGTAGCCCGCTGATGCTGTTCAAATTTTATTGCCGATTGACGCCATACATGTTAAAGGAAGTGGAACTAACAGATTGGACTAGTTTTATGTGATTATACTTTAGAAGCATTCTTGATCTTGTCATGGGTGCAAAAGTAATCCTGAATACATCATGTTTAAAAAAAATAATAATAAAATAAAATGAATAACTAGAATTGCCAACGTCGGTTAAAATACTACATTCACAAAATATAACCTGATGAACCTTTGGTGAGACTTCACACATTCAAGTTTGATGTTAAGTAGTATCTTGGTCATAATAAGCAATTTGGTGCCTTGACTTTAATAATTTCGTAGGTTGCTTTCTAAACAGGGTTAATAATCAATGTTGACACAGACTTTGAAAATGGGACCCAAGTTTAAAGAAGCTTATTAAAGTGATAGCAAGTTCAAGAAATACCAGCAGGCTCTGTTTTTCTTTAAATGATGACATTTCTATACCATTTGATAGCCATTGGAGATATCAATATCATGGAGTTTTGAGTATCCACAAGTTCAGCGACTAACAGTTTTTGTTACCAATTTGATAGAAGGGGAGCCTGAACTCAGAGACCAGTATTTAATTGTTCATCCTTTTCCAATATACGGGTTTTCCTGTTGTCTTTGAAGGGCTTGATTTTCTGATGAAAACAAAAACTTTTTCATAGCATCCCAGCTACAATAAAACAAATGTTTTTGCTTGACTGAGAAGTGATCAATATTGTATCAAGGCAAAGAGCTGAGCTATCGGGGCAGTGTTCACAATTTGGCTTATAAACTCAACCTTGCATATTAGCAAGCGTTTAATGAGCTTTATACCGCGTATACAGTTAATGATTCATACCCATTTCATAATACTGACAAGGCCAGACTATTTTGTTTCTTGTAGGCATGAGTTAAAAGGCATATGCACAAAATATTTTAAGAAATAATTAAGAAAAGTTTGATCTGCTAAGCCTAAAAATTGATTGGATAGAAACGTTGTATAAATCAACAAGATCCTTCCTCAGTGCTGTGAAACACCTTTCATACAGCCACATAAAACCAATCAAACCAACTTACTTATGTTTGGCAACCCCTAAAAATATAAATTTCACAGAGTTTTGTTTATCTACAATAGCAGCGCTCGTAAAGTAGCAGTAAAAAGCCTGTTTTCATCACTTTGAAAAAGGCCTGAATTCAGAGAATATTATTGAATTTCTTATCCCTGTTCAATGTACGGCTTTCGTTTCCGGACCGTAACTTAAGTTAGATGTGACTTGGTTTTACTTGTAACTTGGGTTGGGGTTTACCCTTGGGAAACAAAACGTTTGGATTGGTCTGGTAATGAGAAGGTCAAAAGTCAAGGTCGCACTGGTGAGTAATAGGTAAATGGTATCCGGATCTTAACTGCAGTTGAAGTTTCTTTTAGACTTGTAATATTTGGGGTTGCCTTAGGGGAAAGGAAAGTTAAGTTTTGGGGATAAAAAGATCAAAGGTCAAAGGTAACGGTGGTGAACAAACACCTGTCAATGTTACAGTGCTCGTGTTTAGGAACATGATTTGACAAAAGCATTAGTTAGTTAGAGGAAACTAAGGGCTGAGGGGTTTCAACAGCGTCGCTGTTATCTGTTCATGAAATGACCGTTGCTGACGAATAGGTGACCACTGGCCACAACATTACTTCGGCCAAACAAAGCATTGAACCAAGTTAGGCTACAATCGGCTGATGTATTTTGGAGATGAAACATTTTGCAAATGTTCCTTAAGTGACCACTACTGATCACTAGATGACTCTTGGCGAAATTGCATGACCCTAGATAGGGCAGGTGATTTGTTTTTATTTTATTTTGACCAACTTTGGTTTAAATCAGCCAAGTAGTTTTGGAGTCTGGCCCTTTTTAAATTTTGATCACCTGACCGTCTGACCAAAGAAAAAATAAAATTAAGACTTCTAGCCCACATTGTAAGAGCCAGCTTCGCGGGTCTGATAAAAAGATTTCAAATAAGAAAAAATCTTTTTTTCATAAAATTACTACAGCTGACCAATAGAAGACTACTGACTAAAATTCACGGACACCCGAAATGGGGCTAGAGCCATTGAAGCATTTGGTAAAGTTTGTGAAATTATTAATAATAACTAGAGCTGTGTGTTCGTAAGCAAACGAACCACAGAGCTGTTCCAGTTGTTTCAGACATTTACAAAGTTTGACAAAATCAGTTAAAATGCACCGAATTCATTGAAATAATTTTGCAAATTAATAAACAAGACGCTCTTCAAAGTCGACAGGCTTACATGATGTTTTGTGGTTTGTTTGAATAAATAATTGTTCATGCATGTTTTTTCATCAATATATTATTTTGTCCTTAATAACATTATATTAAGGTGACAAGATGTGAAAATTCATTAAAACAGTACTTCAAATTTCAGTTGTTACACATCCCGGCTTGAATACAAGCAAAGTTTCAGCTTGATCGTGCATTTTTACTTGTAAAAATTAAAATTTGAAAAGTGCACATTTAAGGTCAGGTAACATGAAGCTAGATGAGGTCATCGTTACGCGACCTGTAATTGTAGATGTAACGCATCCCGACTTGAATCTTGTAAAATTGAACATTTTTAACATGTGTCACACGATTCTTGATGACGCCATTTCAAAATGATCTAAAATGTTGGATGTTTCACATCCCAGCTTGAACACAAGAATCAATTTAAGCTTGATCGCACACTATTTCGAACGGGGTCACACTGTGTAGCGTTTTTAAGTCTTAAGAGCTCTTTCTGAAGGCGTAAAGATAATAACAATCCAATATGTTTTATCGTCCGGTTTGAAAGTCAAGGTCAAATGGGATCAAATTTTGTGTAGCGCGTGTTTAAGTTATTCAGAACATTCCGATGATGTATGGATTGTGAAAATCCAATGTGTGGTTCAGGAGTTATATTTAACAAAAAAAATATTACATGTATTCTCGGATGGACACTATAAGTTGGAACACCGTTGCGAATATAACTATGGCTAAACCAAAGGCGGGAATGAACATGCATTACAGGATGTTTGAACCACACGTGCTATGTACGTGTAAAGGTTTCTCGTGTGTTATTACACTATCGTGCTTTGTCAATGAATGGGTCTACAGGCGAGCTTGATCGTCCAGTTTTGACCAGATGTGAAGTTCAAAATGTTATCATCTTTGTGCAAAAGTTTGAGCAGGCTTTTGGTACAAAAATTATGCTAAAATGATAAGTGTTTTTTAAAGATATGAATAAGATGAGATATTTTGAAATGTTCAACTTCCGATTTGAACCGGAAGTCAAGATCAACTGAGGTCATGTTTGGTGTAGCGTTTGTCGAATTTGTAATGACCTAACCGATGATATGTAGATTGTCATAATCCAACATATTGTTCGTGAGTTATGATATTTGTCAAGTATAAAACTTTCATCAGATGTTGTTTGATTTATGATGACGTCATTATGACATCATCAAGTTTGTGTCGTCTTTATATTGAGGTTCAATTGTTCGATGAGTTTCAATGTCCAATTCATTTCCTATCCTAAGTAATGTCCCCCACAAAAACCAAACGCAAACTTTGACCTTCCGGTACGACCGGAAATAAAGGTTAAACAATTTTGACGTAAACTGTTTAAATGATATTAGCGAATAGTCATTTGTTAAAATTAAATCGCTTGTTATTTCATATATGATGACGTCACGATGACGTCATTTTTAGATGCACAAGATTTAATCAAGGTCTTAACTTAATAGACATAGAAAGTTGATGCGATGTTAGGGAGTTGCATTTAGGCGTGGAGAAACAATTGACGAGAAGAAACAAAATATTAAATAGAACAAAAACTTGAACGAAAACAATACCTGTTCCAGCTAGCTACGCTACTGGAACAGCTAATAACTAGAACTGTGTGTTCGTTTGCGAACGAAACACAGAAAACTTCAATCAAAACAGGTTTGAATGTTTGCTTTGACTGACGAAAAATTCCTCCTTGAAGTGTACAGATCCATTAGCTGTTGAAATCCAATGACGTCATGTTTCAGTTTTCGCTCTGAAAAAGTCAGTTAAAAGCCAAAACATCCCGTAAGGTCATTTTTTTATTACTTGGATTACAGATTTGTAAGCTACAAAAAACGGCGGGGCGGGGAAAAAAATGCACGCGGGCGGCTTCTAAAACACGTACATATTTACACAATTTATGTAGATTAAAGCAATCACTCACTGAATGAATGTCGTGAGTGTTTTGGTCTAAACAAAATGTTCGGTTTCTGGTTACCTGAGCGGCCCTTACCTTACGCCGCGATCCTAAATTGTTTACATTTTCGGATTGAAAAAAACAACAAATATTCATATTTTTTTTTAAATCGTGTCGAACAAAAAGTCAGACTTTCACCCATTAAGAACAAAATTGAAATAAAGACAATTTTACCGATATCTCCGTGATTTGAGGCTCACGATTTATTACCAATCCAGGGACGTACACCGGTTCCTAGCTCACGAGTGAACGTTGAGCGCATTATAAAGATTTGCAAAATGGGCAGATTGCGCGCAATTTTCCCGAGCTACAAAACTAACAAAGCACAAATCTGCAGATTGCGCACTTTTATGCTGGATCGCCATCCAGCTGCCGCCAATGTGAACGAATCGGACACCTTGTAAATAAACAACTGCCAGCCCAAATTCGCACACACAGACCTATTGTTGACGCGGCAATTGATTGCATGAGTTTGGGTCGTTAGCGGTCGATGCTCTCATAGTTGTTACTAAAATGCCAAAATGTATGCAGATGGGCAAGTAGTATACTATCTAAACTGACTCACACTTTTGTATGTGAATCCATACCATTGGTCTGGTTTCCATTATACATCGGCCGCTATTTTTTTTTTCCGTTGACACTGACTCACGCCACGGTATACGTGTACGTCTACACACAATGTACATTTAGGGGTCTCGTTGTGATTTCCAGAAGAACAAATCGTTAGTAAAGAACTCATGTGATCATGTACACAATGATGTTTTGGATATGTACGCGATCGGTGGCACTGTTGTCAAATGTAAGGGTTTTTGGGGGAGGGTTTTTTTCCCCCTACAAAATTTGATTTTTCGGGCGGGAATTATTATTATTTTGTTTTCAGAAACACGATTTTTTTGGGGCGGCGATTCCCTTAATCCAAGTTATTAAAAAGAAAATTGCCTAACGAATGATGTAATGACAAATTGTGGGCTGTTCAAAAATATTGTCCAGTAAAGGTATTGAATATTATGGCAATTTACATTTATTTTGAACTTGAAGCTTTTTAGAGACTTTTAATTTTGTCCACCACTCACACAAGGAGACTATTTATTATTGGAAATTGAGTTCATCTCAAAAATGAATACAGGTAATTTTCCTTCCTCCTTAAAACTTTGAGATCAATTGAGCATCCTTGTCGCAGATTTCTTATTTTGAGAATAAAAATAGTTACAATGTAAGTCAAGAGACACGTGTGCATTGACTTTCGGTTTTGACCAGATGCAAAGGTTTAAATGTTATCGTCTCCGTGCAAAAGTCTGAGCACATTCACTTATCTATAAACTGGTGCAAAATGTCTGATGAAATTTTACGTTTTTTCTTGAGATATGAATTTAGAAAATTTGCAATTTCCGGTTTGAACTGGTGTCAATGTCAAATGGGGTCACATTTTGTGTAGCGCAAGTTTAATTTATTTATAACTTTCAGATGATGTATTGAATGTAAAAATTCAATTTGTGGTTCATGACCTATTTATTTTCAAAATAGTTATGACGTGTTATCCTCTGATATGCACTAAACGTTTGAATACAAAGGCGAAAGGTATTCCTACATGTAGCTATAACTAAACCACACGTGCAATGAACATGCAGTACACCACCACACGTGCTATGTACATATACACATGTACGTGTACAGAATTAGCGTGTGTTATAAACCTATTGCGCGTTCCGGTTTTTATCAGATGTGAAGTTCAAAATTATATCATTTCTGTGAAAAAGTTTGAGCAGGCTCAACATTCTACAACCTGGTACAAAAATTTTACTAAAATTATTAGAAGTCTTTAAGAAAAAAATAATATCAGATATTTTGGAAATGTCGACTTCCGTATGAACCGGAAGTCAAGGTCAACTGGGGTCAGATAATGGGTAGCGTCTGTCGAACGTTTAATGACATATCCGATGATGTGTAAATTGTGAAAATCCAAAATATGGTTCATGAGTTATGATATTGTTTCAAGTACTAAACTTTAATTTAATGTACTTGATATAATAAGACTTTATCATAACATAATCAAGTCTGTGTCGTATTCATATTAAGGTTCAATTGTCTGATGATTTTCAATGTTCATTTCAATTCAATTCAATCCTATCCTGATTTATGCCGAGAGAAAACAAATCTTTGAAAACAATATATAAACCGTGCTACGCTTAGCCTTTCCAAGGCTCTTTACGCAAGCACCCGCTTTGAGTTCACCAGGTGGCAAAACAATACTGGCACGGTACTGCAGTACTTGATATACAGTATACCGTGGGTCGAAACATTGTTTTTCAACCTCGTACTCCAAAACGAAGCCGAAACAGAGCCTTGTTCATACTTTAAACGGCAGCTTATGTTTTTCTTTACCAGTGTGCAGGGATTCCAGTGCAAATTACGTATGCTGGAATCGGATATTGAATATTCATTTCCTGTCCTGGGTGGATATTCGTCCAACCATAAACTCTCGTTATGACGTTATGATATGTGTTTATCAATATGCTTTAACCAATGAGCATCCACCGACGGGAAATATAAGCACAAAGCAACTCCGCCCACAATCTGACATTTTTACAGTATGAACAATGCTCTGTTTCGGCTTCGTTTTTTGACACGATAAAGTAAGTTAGCAACAGGAGAAGCATTTTGAATTTTTTGTTAAACAACCACCACTGACCACTCGATGACCATTGGCCAAAGTTTGTGGACATCTTTATATAATTGTAATACATTTTTAGAATAAAACATGCAGTTAAACAAAAAATGAATCGGGAACCACTGGCCGCAATATATCATTGGGCCATTGAAGTATCAAACCAATTCAGGCTGCAATTTGCTGAAGATTGTGGGCGATGACGAATTTGTAAAGATTCGTAAAAATAACCACCAAACGACCATTAGTCAAATTTTGTGAACATGTATTAAAAACATAATTTCGATATTAAAAAATGACCACTACTGCCCAGAAGATGGCTACGGGCCAACAATGTATTACCGGTCCCAGCCAGATGACATACATTAAACATGGAAAAACATAAAGTTTCCTTTAAAAGAAGAACAAAAATGTTGCCCGAAGGGTGTCTACTGGATTGAAATATGTGTACATCCCAATCGTTAATCGAGCCAATCAAGTATCGAGTTAGGCTGCAATTAGCTAAAAAAATTGGGAGAGGAAGCAATTTTGTAAATATTCTTGTAATGAAAATCACTGCTGATCAATAAATGACCACTGGCCAAAATTTGTGTACACCCAAAAGTAGCCTGAACTAATGAAACATTGGACCATGTTAGGCTTCAATTGGCTCCCGGATATGTGAGAAAAATTATTTGTAAAATAGTCATTGCTGACCAACAGATGACCAATGGTCAAGTTTACCTACCATCCCTATATAGGGCAGGGTCGTGATTTATATTGACAAAGTTTTGTGAATATTTGTCAAATATTTTTCAGGAGTTATAACCCTTTCAATGTTAATCACGTGACCATTTGACCGAATAAAGAAAGACATAAATAATTATAGCATTATGTCAGCCTGCTTTGCAGGGCTGATATCAACATAAAACAAGAGTTCTAGCATTTCGATACATCAGCCTACTTCGAAGGGCTTACATAAAAAAGGGAGTTTTAGATTTACAAAGTATCAGCCTTATTCGTTCGTTCGGCTGATATAATTACCTTTTACGTGTGCTAATGTACTCAAACTACTTTGCCTCAAACATAACCAACATAGTTGAAAAACACTATGTAGTCTTCGTGATGCGAACGTACCTGAATATTTGCCAAATAGTACCCTTTTTCAAGAAAAAAAAATATCAAAGAAGGAAGAATGCGAAAAAGTACATAACACTTAAAAATCAAAGCAGATTCAGTGACGAGGCGGCGTTGGGTTGGGAAGCCACGAAAAAAGGAACACAGTGAGCGGGCAATGGAGAGTGAACACTTCATAGTTATACATCAGTGTAGGTCTATCAATTGCGTATCGTCACATTGCGCACGAGCTATTCACGCTTTACAGACGCTGTATACCGGCCTTACACAGCGGTGCGAAACGGACGCATTCATCGTGAATATATATCATTTTCTCGAGGAAACACACTCAAGCCCAAGATTATGCCACTTAATAGCTGAAACAACTCTTTCACACAAGATGAACTACCGAAAACATTTTCGTTACATTTGAGCACAGCCCAAACTGATAGGCTTTTCGTGGCAGATTGCGATCACACAATTGAAATGAACATCCTATGTGCATTGGTGAAACGAGATTATGGCACCAATTGTCTTCTTTGAGAGCGGCTGCAGCAAGAAATCAACTTTTGCTGCATGAAAAAAGTTGATTCATTGGGTACTATTGGAGTAAACACTTTGGTTGTCAGATTGTTATCATTAACACAGATTCCGGGTATCAACAACAACACTTACTTACCTGTCAGAGCGGCTGTGTCAAATTGCATCATCAGTGCAGAAGCTGCTTTGTCCAGTGCCGTTAGAGTAGGGCGAAGGGTGTCGTTTTCAGATTAAATCATTTACCACTTTACTCTGAATTATGACTACCAAATAATAAGATTATCTTGATCACCACTGAAGATGCTGTCTTCGGTGCACGTGAAAAACCAACACGTACTGCGAGTCTACTTTGAAGTTACGCTTCCTGAAAATCATAGGCCTGTGTATTGTACCAGGTAAAACGTCAATGCCGAGCCGAACTATGAAGTGTTAACGGCTTGCAGCTGTCCTCAACCCAAATGAGCAAATACCTCCATTGCAGGTTATTCAGCCAATGGTATCACTGCGGGGAAGGGTAGGCGGTACGTCTATCACCTTGTCAAGTGTTCGTGGCGACAGGTTCGAGGTTGGCCTCGATTTTTTTTCCCTTTTTTCTAGAATAAGGGAGCATGGTTGAAAACGTGACTTTTACCGGCATATAGCAATTTGTTAGTTCTATGGCGGTTTTAGCTAGCTACAGATTGGAGCTTTTTTAGCAACAGTTTAATATTCACAGAAGAAGGTAAGCCTACTGAACTGAATAAAAGACTGCAAGGGCGCACCAAACACAAGCTGGTGAGCGTTTCCTCCTAGCCCATGTTTCTGTATCGCTTTGGGCGGCTGGGCGGTCCAGTGGTTAAAGGCACTGGACACTATTGGTAATTACTCCAAATAATTGTTAGCATAAAAACTTACTTGGTAAAAAGCAATGGAGAGCTGTTGATAGTATAACACATTGTGAGAAACGGCTCCCTCTGAAGTAACGTAGTTTTTGAGAAAGAAGTAATTTCTCAGTAAAATATTTGAATTAAATTTGAAACCTCACGGCTGAGGTCTCGAAATCAAGCATCCGAAAGCACACAACTTCGTGTGACAAGGGTGTTTTTTCTTCCATTATTATCTCGCAACTTCGACGACCAATTGAGTTCAAATTTTCACAGGTTTGTTATTGTGTGCATATGTTGAGATACACCAAGTGAGAAGACTGGTCTTTGACAATTACCGAAGGTGTCCAGTGTCTTTAACCAAAGCGGTTATTATCCTTAAAAGGTTATATGGATACGTTGCCTTGGATTGGGCACTTTGGGCTATAAAAAGCGTTTATTATGAAATCAATTTGATTGGAAAGATTTTTTTTTCAAGTAGAATATAATTATTCACACAACTATCCCTCGAAGTTGTGCAATTTTCCTTCTACTTTGTAAAGTAACAAGGTCCGACATTTTAGACATCTTTCCAAACATTATTTTCATGACATACACTTTTACAGCCAAAAATCTCCCATTCCGAAGTTAATGTGTCCCTTTGTTCGATAAGGTGGGAAAGCTGTTAGACGAGTGGAATGACAAGCTAACTGTCCCGCTGGCAAGTCACTAAAAAAAGTTAACAGCAAACCCTCTACGGTAAAAACCAGTAAGATAAAAATATTAAGCGCCTTTAAAAAATATCAAACATTTAAAGAAAAATTACCACAACGTTTCTGTTATGCAAAATATCACAACTTTATTTTATGTACAACTCTAAATGCAAAATGATATAAACCCAAATTATTATTTATTGATAGAGTGTATTAATAAACTTTATTCTATTTTTTTTAAATATTTTCTCGCTCAAAAAAATCCTTGGACAGATATCATTTTCATTTTGCGTCGGGGGGGGGGGGTTGACCCATTCAGGCTGACCCGGAACAGCCCACAACATTGGACATTGTGGCGTGTCGTGGCCGATTGATGTAGTTCATCGGACCCAAGCTATGGTTTTGTCAGCAGCAGAGTGTGGGTTCGAATCACGGTCATGACACTTGTGCCCTTGAGCAAGGCACTTCACCTTAATTGCTTCGTCAAAAGTTGGGAAGGTAGTGCATTCTGCTTTACCAGCCAGGCTCCCAGTGAATGATGCCCATGCCTACATCCTTACGGACTGTGAAGGGGGTAACTCTGTTTCAGCCCCAGGAGTAGGTGGCAACGTGCCTCTGGTGTCAGTTGATTTGGGTCAACGGCCCAAATCAGTTAAGTGTAGCCCTCGCCTTGAAGTGGCCATCTGGCCTTGTGAGTAAGGCGATATCTCATTTAAAAAATATATCAATACAAATAAAAAAAAATGACTCATGATCTGCATCAGTTTGAAACACTTAACGGGTCTGTTTGACACATACTTGGGTCAGGCCCTCTCTTGGACCTGGAATCCGGGACAATTCTGACTTCGGAGTTTTTTTATACAGTGTCTTATTGCTTCACCCCGTGAAGCTTACACTCCGAACAAATCTGTTGTCTGTGTTTGTTTGTGTGAACAAACTGTACACCGTGCACTCATAACTGTTATCAACAAGTCTTCCTATTTACGTGACAAGAAATTCAAATTATATAAACATACTAAACATAATACCTGGCTATAAAGAAATTGAAATTGAAAATACAGTTAGAAAAACAAGCAAATACAATCCGTTTATATTTATAATTGTTCTTTCCATTACGAATATTGTCAATACTTGTTCTCTTGAAAATGAAAAGAGCATACACATCGAAACGTCGAGCTGTTTACACCAACGGTTCTGTTCAGAACTGCCGTCAGCAGCTTCTTCAAATCCTACTAAAAAACATGGTGTTACCACAAACCATACTAGATTGTATCTCAACCATGAAACGTTAAAAACAAAATATTTTAAAATGTCGTTTCCAATACAAATATTGTAAAGAACGACTGCCATGCAGTGTTTGAAATCTTACTCAGATGCATGCGGGTGCTACCACAACCATACTAGATTGTATCTCAACCATGTCAAGTTAAATTTCTTTCCAATACAAATATTGTCAATAACTACTACCATGTAGCTTTTTAAATATTACTCAAATACATGCGGGGTGTTACCTCGTATCCTTACTAGAGTAAATATCAAACATGTAAAGTTTGAAATCCTACTCATGTGCATGGTGTTAGATCAAACTTCCAGATTTGTTTCTCCACCATGCTGAGTTTGAGATTGTACTCATGTATATGGTGTTACTGCAAATCTTACATTGCTTCTCCACCATGCAAAGTTTAAAATCCTACTCACCTTGCAAAGTTTCAAATCCTTCTCATGTACATGGTGTTACTAAAAAAAAAAATAATAATAATAATAAAACAACACTAGTGGCGTGTCGTGGCCGAGCGGATAAGAGCACCGGACTCAAGCTCTGGTGTTTCTGTTCAGCAGAGTGTGGGTTCGAGTCCCAGTCGTGACACTTGCGTCCTTAAGCATGACACTTAACCAGCATATTGCGCCACCGCACCTTGTAAACCATTCCATTGTGCTACATAAGAAATATCTCAAACTTCAAAAAGTAGCTCCACATATATACCTTGCAGGAAAATACTAACTGTTGAAGCGGCTTGAGCGTCACTGAGTGACGGATATGTGCGCTATATAAGAAGCCACTATTAGATTGCTTCTCCACCGTGCAAAGTTTCAAATACTACTCATGTACATGGTGTTCCCACAATCCTTACTAGATTGCATCTCCACCTCGAACAGTTTGAAATCCTGCTCATGTACATGGTGTGACTGAAAACCACACTAGATTGCATCTCCACCATGCAAAGTTTCAAATCCTACTCATGTACATGGTGTTACATTAAGCCTTACTGGATTGTATTCCCACCATGCAAAGGTTCAAATCCTACTCATGTACATGGTGTTACTGCAAACCTTACTAGATTGTATTCCCACCATGCAATGTTTCAAATCTTACTCATGTACAAGGTGTTACCGCAAACCTGCAGTTGTATTTTACTTAAATTACTCCACCATGTTAAATTTAAAATTATTGTCAATTATATCTTAATTACCAAATTTAATCTTATGGGTAAATATATTTCATATTTTACAAGAACAAGTTACAATTGTAAAAAAAAAGATAGATAGTGGTGCAGATGGTGGAAATATCTGGGGGACTGGTGCCTTTGACGATACAAGCATTTACAATTTCAGTTATCGCGAGAAAGATAGTTGACAAAGGGGGACATTGAGATTTGAGTTGTGGAAAGGTTTACTTAGAATTGAGCGTATGAATTGAAGTCAGATGCAAAAAGATGACGTAACAGTTGAAAACGTTCATCTTTGTACGCGAGGCGCACATAATTGTCCAATGAGTAACCTTCTTTTGACCTCTAGCCGACTATGCCCTACTCAAATGACGTCATGTGCACTAGGTTTATAACAAGCAATTGTAACATGTTCAAAATGGCTGTCATTAGACATCTTCTTCAAGACATACTCTCACTGTGTGCCAAATTCCACTATTGTTTTACAACAATCACAATCCATTCACCAACCATCCGTACTAGAAAGTAACATAGATCAGTCAATCTTTTTAGCGAATTGAATGGGTGGGAAATACATTGCTATTTCAAACAACACTGGTGTACTGTAACTTGTTTTGTTACGCCCTCAACTCCAAACACACAGCAGACATATGCGTAATATCTTATTATAAACAACACAACGCGGGTACAGGATCAAAATGGCCTTTCTCTTAAAACCAGATGGCAACAAGACTACAAGACAAGAGAAAAAAGTCTGCAACCGCAGACATGTACTTCGATTCAGAGGTCAATTATTTGGTTAATTCTTCGGACGATATAATAATATACAAGCAGAGGCCGTCCAGTGAAGGGCAAGAGTAAAAATAAATGTCATAAGAAAGATGCTCCCTTCCAGACCCGATCATTTGAATCAGTATAAACTTGATAATAAAAACACACCGAAATAAATTATAAGTTTAAAGTAAACACAATAATTGCAATTTAAAGTAATGGTATATTCATAAACACAAACCAACAAAACTTAAAGTTCCGCAAATAAAAGTAAAAACACTAACGAGACAAACTAAAAAATATTATACCAATTGTGAAGAAAATTAATGTACAATTAATAAGAAAAATAATGAATATAATAAATAATAAATCGAAGCCCGACTGAAACACAACACTAAAGACGAAAGACGTCAACTAATAAAGATTTAACAAAAATTAATTGTAGTGTCATAGTTTGGTAAGTACTAAAAAATCTCTGACCTTACAAACGTAATTGGTGAGATTGTATAAACATTACAAATTTTGAAAAAAAAGATTCCTTTCGAAGTGATAAGGTTTGGATGATTTTTTACCCAAAACATTTGAATCCAAGAAACAACCCATGCTTTAATCGTTTCTCAGATGTCTGAGGGTTGGTGTCCATTTCCAAATGCTGCAGTAAAATCTGCGGTTGGTACCCGCTGTCACCTCGCTAAACGTGGATGATTCGACGTTCGTTTGAATTTACGCACCAGTTTTGGGGGGCAAGTAGACAATGTATTCAGCTAAAACTTTTACATATATGACCTATATTTTTTTCTTTATTTATATTTGAATATGAATCAGCATTGAGTTAAACAGTATAAATCTATGCCCCTACATTTAACAACCTAGTTTTACATGTTTTGTCAATCCAAAGATACAGCTACACTTGCATCACGTGACGCATGACGTAACTAAGTTAACGTCACGGGTTTAGAAAGCTTCCTCCTCGTCCGTTTCGCTTTCGGCTGGACTGACGTCATCAGTGCTGACCTCTGCCAGGGGTTCATGTTCGACCTCTGGATCGGAGTTGGGATTTACCTGGGAATCGGGAACGGTATTAACCTCAGGAAGGGGACCAGAGTCGACCCCGGCACGGGGATCGGGATCGACCTCTGGATCGGAGTTGGAATTGACCTGGGAATCGGGAACGGTATCGACCTCAGGAAGGGGAACAGAGTCGACCCCGGCAGGGGGATCAGGAACGATCTCTGATTCTTGATCAACCCTAATCTCGGGAATGGAATTGTTATTAACCATCGATGGGAGATCAGGTTTGAACTTGACGGTCTTAGGCTTTGGACTCAACTCTGGACGGGAATTAGGATCGACGGGACCTGGATCAGCTTGCCTGTGAAGATATAAAGGTAAATGACTGAAACAGTTTAGGTAAATTATTATAAAGAAACAAATCAAAATACCCTTTAATTCCATAAGAAAGTCAGACAAAACAATTACATAAGAGGACTCCAAATCATTAAAATCTTACCCCAATCCTCGATTTTATTCTCAATCAAAAAAGAATGTCAGCAACACCCTTATAATTTGCGTCATTGAAAGTCAAGTATTGAGTTGTAGTGCTCTGCTTACAGAATAAACTCTGTATCTATATCTATACGTTGCAGAAACCAACATTGGCATAAGCGCAACTGGAGAGGGAGAGGGTGTACGTGCTGGATGTTTAGAGGGAGAAAGGACTGCGGCTAAGGAGGGATTTGAAGGAGTCAATTGTCTCAGCTTGGACGATGTTTTCTTCAAGGTGGTTCAAGTCAATTAGTGTTCTATTAACCAATGAACAATATTTCCTAATGTGCTTCGCATGAAGGCGATATTTTGGGGGTATTGATACGCCATTAATACATACGGGAAAAAAAAGGAAACTCCAAGAAATCATCAATCTGTGTTTGTTAAAATTATTGTTCATGTTCGTAGCTGTACGGAAGCGCAGCTGCCAAAATAACGTCCGTAAAAATCACAATGCATTTAACACTATCAAGTGACACATCATTTCTTTCTGGAAGAAGAAAAAAAAAAAAAAACTGAGGGAAATGTTGTTAAACTGATGTGAAATGCAATGTAATGGGATTGTCTGGCAGGACGGGGACAAACTAGTAATTTTTGGGAAAGTGTTGCAATAGTTTAGTATTTTACTTTATTTGATCTTTTAATGAGATATTGCCTAACTCACAAGGGTGAACGGCCACTTTGAGGTGAGGGCTAAACTTAACTGATTTGGGCCGTTGACCCAAACCAATTGGCACAAGGGGTACGTTGCCACCTACTCCTGGGGCTGAAACAGGGTAAACCCCTTCACAGTCCCTAAGGATGTAGGCATGGGTATCAACCATTATGAGCCTGGCTGGTAGAGCAGATTGCACTACCCTCCAAACTTTTTACGAAGCAATTATGGTTAAGTGCCTTTCTCAAGGGCACAAGTGTCATGACTGGGATTCGAACCCACATGTGGTGCCGTCAACACCACAGAGCTTGGGTCCGGTGAACTAGACAACTCCGCCACGACACGTGATTTTTGCTGAGACAGCTTCGGTGCAATTTCTTCCCTCAAAGGTTCAACGGACAGTTTCTTTATCTGTTTTGGAGTGTAGGAATGTTGATTTTCTCCCTAACTTACTTCGGCTCTGGGTAGTCTTTTTGGATGGCTTCGAACAAGACGACCAGTTCATGGAAGGTTGGGCGTTTTTCCGGATCTTTGTCCCAACAGATCGTCATTAGTTTAAAGCTGAACAGGCAAATGACAAAACAAAGTCAGCGGATCAATTCTTGCTCACGTCTGAATAAAAATGCGTTTACAAAATAGAGTTGACATTACAAAGCTTCAGCTTTTTTTTTTCAGTAACAAAACATTATACAAATTGTATTGGAATTGTTTTGCTCGTCAAACTTATGCCAACGTTTATTTATAATTTATAAGTCTGTACCTGTATCTGTATCCGAATCCTTGTTCTTGCAAATCATATCTTACAGGACGCTAAATATGTTATTTTAATTTATTTTCCTTACCAGAAATATTTTAAATTAACTCATAAATGGCTTAATGATTTACAAGTGTGCCTTGCTTGACTTACAGTCTGTCGTCGCAGTTGAGCGGTCGTGAAGGGTGGCTGGCACTGGAGACACTAAACCGTACCTGGTTGTTGTCCATGCCATGGTAAGGGGCAACCTTACCTGGGGGTTGAAATGGTACAGATAAAAAGCAGATAAAAACAAGCCAGTTCCTTAAAACCCGTAAGTGAGGAATAACACTAGGAAGTACATGAACACACTGGGTTCTACTAGTTACTGACCTCCCAATAAGCTAAACAAACTAATTAGGGGGGGGGGGGTGTTGGAAACCTCAGAACCTAGCTCAGACTATCAGCAAAACATACAGAAGCCTGCTACAAAGAACAGATGGATCCACTTAATCAGACCTGGGTAGGTTTGTGTATCTGTACAATTTTGGTGCACGAAGTATATCGTCGCGCGTACCACGAAGTGACCTCTCTGTCAAAAATCTCACATTTTTGCGAATCGGTTTTTATTCAAATTATTTGTTTACTCAATACTGTTAATATTTTCAGCAAGTTTCACTACCTAAAACGTAATGGTTTCGTAATGACACTAATTAGTATGAACGACGTATCACTATATTTGCCATTTTGTATTTTCACGAAGTGACCTATCTCGATACGTCACTTTACCAACGATACACAAAGCGCTACAGCCCGTTCAGGTGCGCGTATGTGCCATTTTTCCGTTTCACGAAGCACGTATTATTTTCACGAAGTGACCTATCGCGATAGGTCTCATATGCATTGTGTTTGTATACAGCGCTCTGCGGGCAAAACACGTCTTTAAAATTTCACAAAGTGACGTATGTGTTTAGGAATTAATTACTAATTAAAATAATTACAGGAATGCAAACACATTGACATTTCTTTACGAATAAAGTAGTAGCTTTTTTTATCTTAACAAATTAAGCAAAACAAGTACAACTTCATTCATTTTTTTTTGTGCTGCGAACGAGATAGGTCACTTCGTGGTACGCGCGAGGATACGAGTAAACGTATTTTTAAAGTAAAAAGGGGGAAAAATCAAAGGAAACAAAATAAAATCCCCCCCCCCCAAAAAAAAAACAAACAAAAAAACACGAAACAAAACAACAGCAACAGCCCAAAAAACAACAACAACAAACAAAAACAACAACCAACACGACACAACTCTAAGCAATAACAGATTATTTTATTGTATTTAATGCAACGGGCTTATTTGCAAGAGGTTATTACGAGGTGGAGATAGGAAACACAAATTAGATATATACACAAAACAAGTCAGATGAAAACTATTTACCTAGCGTTGCTATTTCGAAGAGCAGAATCCCAAATGACCACACGTCTGACTTGGTGCTGAACATGTCATCCAAGATGGCTTCCGGGGCGTACCAGCGTATCGGTGCTCTCTGTAAAGTAAATACAGGGAACCAGCAACATTTTTCAGAAACTTTTAACAGTCTGTCTTGAACTCCAATTAGTTAAGGGTGTGTACTTTGTACCGCGTACATTTTAGACCTGCTTATCACTTGAGTTTGAATTCAGAGCAGCTCTCGAATCTGGGAAAACATCTTTCAAACTTGATGAGAAGGTCTTGAGTCAAGGCTTCAAAAAAGGCAACCTAGGGCCTAGCTTTACGTGAGATTGTACAAGTCAGAGAGCTCCCTGAATTAACTTCGTCTGAAACACAGTCAGAGACGAAAAAAATAATAATAATAATCCAAAACGAGGCTATCCGAAACGAGGCAACATGCGCAATACACCGATCTAGTACACCACGTTTCAGTTTTCATTGAACAACACAGCCGGCTACGAATTCTGCGAACAGCAAAATGGCAATGCACCGGTAGCTTCGTTTTAGATTACAATGATGACGTCATGCATAATAAATTAGAAGGCGTATCGAGAAGTCCAACCACAATTTAGCCTCAAAGTATGAAATGAAGTACAATGAGCTACACCATTTACGTGTGTCTCCCAACACCACCGACCTACCTCAGGCGATTTGGGGTAGTAGGCCAAGCCGAAGATGTCCCGAGCAAACCCGAAGTCGGCAACTTTGCACTCCTCGTACTCACTGACGAGAATGTTTCGAGCCGCGAGGTCACGGTGGACGATCTGCCGAAAGGAAAGTTATAAAAGCGGTAATAATGAATTATGGATTCCTTCAAAACAGAAGAAGCGAGCAGTGGCATAACCAGTCAAATTCATCTTGGCTTGGGGGTAGATAAGCGATGGAAAATACACAATTTGGAAGGTACTTTTTGATGTATCAAAAGATTTGTTTGTGCATTTTTTCAATAATATTTTACTCATATTACACTACTGGTAAGAGAAATTGGTGAGCTT
This sequence comes from Pycnopodia helianthoides, assembly GCA_032158295.1. NCBI lineage: Eukaryota > Metazoa > Echinodermata > Asteroidea > Forcipulatida > Asteriidae > Pycnopodia > Pycnopodia helianthoides. Next base: position 13,177,097 of record CM063257.1, on the reverse strand, counting down.
CAATGGGAGACATTTTAACGCTAGTTGGCAGCAGACATACCATGTACAATTATATTGTTCACGTCGTTCTAAGCCTACGCACATTGCCGAGAACAATGTATCTAGCCGGTATGTCTGCTGCCACCTAGCGTCCCAAAAGTCCCCATTAAAAGCCGTTTGACCTAAATAAACCTGCACTGCGCAGTACACGGGTCTTAGTCATTCAAGTTGTGTGAATCGTCATGACAACTTGTAGGTTGGGAAGGAAAATTAAAATGTTAAAACAAAGATCAACTTGTTCCCCAATTGCAACAAACATATTACATTTTATGAATTAAAAGAGATCACAATTTATAAAAAAAAAAATATCTACAAACTTTGCTGGTATCCAATTCGATATATACTTCCGTTCTAACACGAAACTTTTCATCTGTAAAAAAGTATATTCAATTGGGCGTCACTTGTACTCTGAAAACGCTGTGTTCTGTTATTGAAAGAAAATAATAAGACACAATCCTGGGTTTTGATATAGCGCTGCATCACATCCCTAGAGGCGTAACAAAGCTCTCATTTGGGAGGAATTAACAGAATAAGCAGGGCTGTGTTTAGAATTTGTAGACCCATTTATGTAGCACCTTCTAATGGTTTACAAGGTACTGCGGCGCATTCAGCAGCCAATGCAAGAAACACCGGGGCAGTCCCATGTCTTCACGTTAAAAGTTACTGGGTTCGTGTACGTGCATTACACAACACACGGGGTCATGTAGTTAGATTGCAGGACTCGCAAGCAAGAAGTTGTGGGTTCGAATTTAGGCAAGCTAACCGCTGAATTCACGATGACTGTGGTAAGTGTTGTCGTCTAGTTACTGAATAACATTTTATTGATTTGTGCAAGTCCTAACCATAGACATTAAACCAATGTTTGTATGAGAGAGATTGGCTGCTGCCAGCTTGGCGTTGATGTCCCCTTTTGGGCTCTTTGCCGTGTTACCTTGTTGGAAATATCATCTAAACAAACAAACAAACAGACAAACAAACAAACAAACAAACAGACACCCAACAAAGAAACTAACAAACAAACAAACGCGGGACATACGGCTTTACGTTACATCATCCATTGGGGGCATAAATAATTGTTAAGTGTCTTGCTGAAGTTTTTGCAAGCAGAATGTTCAACGATTATTAAGCTAAACGTGTTATGACATAAACACTAAAAACAAACTCAGTTATAGAAAACAAAATAATAATACAGAACAAATAAAGAATATTGTTTCATAATTAAAAGGAAAAAATAGTACATTAATCATTTAAGAAACAAAATACAGTATTCGTTAACTTACTTTCATTTTGGCCACGTAATCCATCCCACGTGCGATTTGTAGACCAAACTTAGCAACGTAGTGTTGAACTGACGCTCGCCCGGTCAAGTGGGACGGTCGCTCCCGTAGGTACTTGAGGAGATTCCCGCCAGAGAGATATTCGGTTATGATAAAAATTGGATCTGTACGACGACAGTAATTCAAGCTATGATTTAGCTAGTTTTAGGGGTTGCCAATTAATAAACCAAAAGAGCAGCTGACTGGATGAATTGTAAACCAATTGTTTGTTTGAACACAATATAAAATTGACTAGAGCGGGAAAAATGTTGTCATAAAAACATGTAACTGATGTATAAAGCCAGAGATCACACCAAAGTTTACAAGGGGCACGCCAACAAAGATATTGACAAAATCGGAAGACCCCCCAACGAAGGGAGACGGCTTACATGTAGGATTAAAAGCTCAGTTGGTGAGCACCGGCCGTTCATCCGGAGGTCGCAGGTTCAAGTCCCACTTAAGTCGGTTTTTTTTGTTCAACCGAAACGGATTTGTAATTTCTTATAGCATCGTGTTGCTCTCCCGATTGAATTAAAACGAACCAGTAACCTAGGCTGAGGCTGCATTACATCCATGACGTCACAGCGTCTTGCCTTTTTACTTTATTTGTAAATTTAAAGGTAAGGTCACAGATTGGTAGGTACTCCAAATTTAATCATCATAAAAAAATTACTTTGTGAGAAGCACTGCAGCTGTTGGTAGTATAAACTTTTTTGAGAAAGGATTTGATTCGAAGTAATATGGTTCGATAATGTTGCGAATGCTGCAGCCTGAGCTGCAGTTGGTACCGGCTTTCACCTCGCTAAACGTGGATAGATTCGACTTTTTGTGAAAATAAATACAGTGACAGATTTATTTTGTTTAAAACAAATATACACTGTATTCAGCTGAAACTTTCACATGTGAAAATTGCCTATAAATCAGCATTACGTTGACAAAAAACAATAGTTGACCCTAAGATCAAATTTGTGTAAACATTTTATAAATGTAAACATTGTGTTGGTGTAGTTTTAATAGTTTTATGGCGTATTTTCCATGGCGTAAAAATATATATATATGTATTTTTGATGCCATGAGCTTGCTCGACAAAGCAAATTGACATTTTATGGAAATTATAATAACATTGAACTGAATTGAATAGAATAGACTTACCGTCTCGAATGCAGCACCCAATGAGCTGGACCACATGGGGATTGGGTTTTAGAATGGTATGAATGGCGAGCTCCTTCAGGAATTCATCCTTGGCATCATTACCAGCATCATCTACAAGGAACAAGATCAAATCAAGATGGAAGGGAAAGGGGGTGGGAGGATTGAGGACCGAAAGAGAATGGATAATGGTGGTAGGCCTTGTCATTGGTTCTATTAGTGTGACATTTTGAGGAGACTACTACGGGCTAAAAAAACAAAGTCTATTGACAGCAGAATGATGAGATTGTTTTGTTTGTTTAAAAATCTACCCGAGAGCGCAAACATAATGATCAAAACGCAGACATTTGAAACAGCTGCAGAGTTTAGATTTGTTGTGCTTACGTTGAACAGTGTTCACGCTCAGCAGTGCCCGATTTCATTTTGCTGTTTATAATGACACGCGAGAATAAACACATCCAACCTCGTTCCCAGTTGTGTACGATCTCACCGCGCCATTATTTTTTCTTTCCAGCATGCTGCCCTCAGTAGATGGATTGCACATGACGTCATTGACCGCCATCTTTGAGGATATACAAGGGAAACGTGTACGCGTTGTGCACGAGTCTAGCCGCAGCCAACGAAAGCCTTTAACACACGTACGTTACATCAATGATGGTGGCCAATGTAAGGGGTCTGTACATTACTCATCTGAAGGGTAGCTGATGCCGACAGTCAAAAAGAAAACAGGCTATTTAGAAGTTATTTTCTCTTCGGAGAGTTTTTTTTTTTTTTTTTTTTTTTTTTTTTTTTTTTTTTTTTTACCCTTATAATTAGTCAGTCTTATAATTCATAACTTTCGAAACTTTGTCTTAAAATGTTTCTGTTCGTTAAAGCTCCTCGAATACATTATTTGTAATGAATACTTTAAAACTAAATTTACGTTGATATGACGATGGGATATTATACACACATAAAATGTTTTAAGAAAAAAGGTAATTCGTTATTAACTAATTAGTGAAACTTGTCTGTCAGCCAGCTACAGCAATGTTGCAGACCAGATGTTACTGTGAATATTGATTGGTGAATTTTTAATAGTAATGGCAAAAGGAAAAGAAAAAACGAGTCAAATAGGTACGGAATAATTGCATCGTGTTTTGGCAAAACCATCGTTCGATTATGTGGCGTGTCGAGTTAAGAGCACCGGACTAAAGCTCCGGTGTTTCTGATTAGCAGAGTTTGGATCCGAGTCCCCGGTCCTGACACTTGTGTCCTTGGGCAGGATACTTTTCCCATAATTGCTTTGTCCTACAGATATGACATTCAGCCGTGGGGTCCCGTGTTTACCAGGGTTGGTAACGCACGTGAAAGAATCCCAAAACACTTTATCATGGAAAAATAGGGTGTTTCTTGTTCACAGAGCAAGCACCCTTGTACACATGTTTCTTCAGGCTCGCCAGCTGCAGTGATTGTGTTCACTTATGAGGCAACATTGGTTCCATTACCAGAAATAAAAAAATATATAAGCAAAAAGTAATCATTATTAGAAAAAACTGACCTTTCAGGACCTTTACCGCCACTTCCATGTTGCAGCTCTGACCTTTGACCATGGTTGCCCTGCCCTTGTACACCTTGCCAAACTGACCCTCCCCGAGGGGCGTGGTCAAGTCAACCTCCAGATTAGATCGCTTAAACTCCCACGACTTATTCCATTGGTTCACGTAGATTTCAGATTCCCGCTTTGTCTATAAAAAATTAACAAAACAAGGTGTTGACCAGTGGCATGATGAGCACGGCTTAGTAGCTAGCGTAAGTTGTGTCAATTGTCACCAATCGTACCTGGTATGGACTAAGTTTTGATCTTGAGACTTACGAGTCCTTGGTTATGTCATAGAAATTGAACACGGAGAATGCTGAGCTCAATTGTTGTCTGTGTTTACTGTGCACGCCCTCTATGTCAACTGTGGACATAGAGTACCAATACCATGTGACATGTCTGTATGGCAAAACTAACCAGATCAACCAATGGGAAAGGTGGAATTTGCCATACAGCTATAATGGCAGCACACATGACTTGCCTCAAAGCAGATATGCACTGATATCTACACATAGCATTATTTGAATTATGGGTTAAATTGAAGTGCGCCCCAAAACTGTTAGATACCGCTCTGGGGGAGGGGTTATGCCACTTGGATATTGAGTTTACATAAACATGAAAGCATGAAAGCATTCTGCGTTCTGTCTGTACTTTATTTAAATACACTACAGGACCTTGACAAAATTAATCCATGACAATCAGCGGGTAAGTACCATCTAGGACAATGTCTTAAACCCGACGTTAATTCACCTTGTTTGAAATTGGGTGTTAGAGAAAACATGAGAGAAGTTCACAGTCCCTGGGGTTACATTCGTTTATCATAAAGACTTAGATCTATATCTACTGGAAAACAAGCATGCCTCACTAAAAATTCAAACTACACATTTTTTTAATACAATGACCTCAGATTTCACAGATTTCATTAATTGACCTTGCACACAAAAATATATTAAATTATTTGCTTTATTTCTAACTCACACATAGATCCTTGTCATTTGGTTATTTTTTCCTTCACAATAAGCACACAAATAGACAAGGAAACTCGTCCCAATCAGAATAAAAATTAAAACAAAATTGAAATCAACAGGTGGGGAAGACATTTATGAATTTTGTGGGGTGATACGACTTTGCAAAGCCTCCCATATTCATCCATATTGGACTCCATTATTATCCAAGGAATGTTGAAGTTCTTAAGTGAGCGTATCACTAAGTCTATGTATTTCACTGTTTTCTCCAAAGTGCATCATCCAGTTGATGTTGCTGTTGATGTTGTTGTTGTTGTTGTTGTTGGTGGTGGTGGTGTTGTTGTTGTTGTTTATGTTGTTGTTGGGTTTTTTTTGGAGGGGGGGGGGGGCTGACAAATGTGTTCACTCATATACTTCATGAACCCAACATTTTACAGACGTATAGCCCTACGCAGATTTAACCATGAAGATAAAGTGGAGCCACATGGTATGAGTAGCTGGCTTCCTGATGTCTCACTGACAGCCTGTGCTAGGTTATTAGGTTTCCAGGACCGTCTCCTTCTGCCAATCATTTTTTTTATTTTTTTGGCTGACAGGGGAGCCAGTAACTAGTGGAACCTTCCAGCATTTGTGTTATTCCTGGGGTGACTTCGGCACTTATGGAGCGTACGCGCAAATGCTGCACGACGCACCGCAATTGATGGGACGCTGGCAGCACAAGGATGACACTTAACTCGTATACAAAGTAAAATAATTATAAACAAAACCACAATAAAGTATTCTCATGATGTTGTATGCAAAATTTTACAGTACAAGCAGTATTGAGGACGACATATTCATAAAAAACACGTTAAGTCTGATTTCCAGCTATTCTGATTGCAGATAAGTAGATGGCCACTTTTCTTCCTCCATACAGCGTACCAGAAATGGCGCACTTGCACGTACGGGCTAAAGAGTATCGCTCTATACGTGTCAAAATACAGGATGACGCGTGACGCGTGTTCCGTCAATCTACTGACAAGGATCTGTGTTTGCATTATTTAAATAGCTATGTTACTTACGTTTCTTGCAAGGTTAAGAGTCAACTGGGCCGAGAGAGATTTACGTCGGTACTCCACCTGCGGCTCTACAGTCAGTGTATTCGAGTCGATCCTTTCCAAATCCTGGTAAAGGATGCAAATCATATGCCAATAAAGTATCCACTGGATTTGTACCAGTATTTGAATGCATAATTAGCTAATGTTATGCGGGCTGTCTTAGAAATCAGTTTACAATACATCGTAATGACATACGAGTATTATGCAACTCACCGCAATCAAAAACTTTACACAACGGTGGCCTTACTGATTGGACAGAAAGTGGCTTTTTACACTCTTAACAACTTCCGGGATATCGTGACCCCAAAATAAAATGATCTCAATCAAATGACTTTACGAGCTTTTTGTAATACACGGTTCGAAGTTTCACTTCATCTTTGAAAATGAATCCACTTCATATTGACAAATCATAATAGCTGCTTAAAAAGCAACAAAGGGTGTCATAAACAATTCGGCTAAGCAAAAGTGAGCAGGATACCAGTTTGAATGGTAGTATAGCTGATAACCTTATTCTGGTAAGCATGATTGTATTGTGAATAGCTCTATGAAATTGGGCACAGGCGTGTTTAAAGGCAGTGGACACTATTGGTAATTACTCAAATTAATTATTAGCCTAAAACCTTACTTGGTAACGAGTAATTGGGAGAGGTTGACAGTATAAAACATTGTGAGAAACGGCTCCCTCTGAAGTGACATAGTTTTCGAGAAAGAAGTAATTTTACACGAATTTTATTTCGAGACCTCAGAATAGAATTTTGAGGTCTCGAAATCAACCATCTGAAAGCACACAACTTCGTGTGACAAGGGTGTTTTTTCTTTCATAGTTATCTCGCAACTTCGACGACTAATTAAGCTCAAGTTTTTACAGGTTTGTTATTTTATCCATATGTTGAGACACACCAAGTGGGAAGACTGGTCTTTGACAATTACTAATAGTGTCCAGTGTCTTTAAACAACTAGTTTAAAACTAGTATGCCCTTATTGATATAATAATAATTTCTTTCTTTTGGAGGGGGGGGGGGATCCTGGATGAAAAAAGAAGTTTTGTTTATTTATTAACCCTTTTCATAGATGACTTGTACTCCTCCTCCCCTTTGGACATTTCGTACACCAGCGACAGGTAGTTCTGCATAACAACGTCCAGGAACTCCTACACCAATCAAAAGGGATCAACAAATAATGTGTTATTAAAACTCTGCAGTACGCGGGCAAGCCATGGTTACAAGGCATAGTTAGCATTTTCTTTTAATTACACCTGTTATGAATAAAGTAGAAAGCCTTTTTTTCTTGACTTCCTCTATTATACGATTGAGAAACATAATAGAGAATTTGAGTGGCCTAGCTTATCTGGTTTACCATCTACATCCAAATCAAGTGGCACTGGTCCAAAATTCACGGGGAATTCCCAATAGACTAGTGTTGACAAATGCCTTAGCATACATGTACATGCTGGGTAATTGAAAGTGCCTGGCAGGCTTGTCTGTCAACATACAACCTTACCGACTTTATGGTGCCAGCTGGCCGGCTTCACTAGAGCTTCCAAAGAGGTATTTACTATTGTGGTCAGAGGTGGGTGGGGGGGGGGTGCTTTTCTTTGACTTTGTGAATGGAGCGTGAATTTTAATTTGTTTGTTGTCCTTAGTGAATTAGTGGAATCGTTTGGGGGGGGGGTATGGGGGAATTGTTTTACAATCTCTAGACCATCTCAGAGGTGTTGGGGATGCTCAGAGTCCATTATGCAGCAATAAATCCCCGTGTGTGTAGTGTATTAGTGTGTTTTAAGTGTGCCTTGATTTTTATGGCCCGCCCAATGCATAGTGTTTTGTGTGGGCTGTGTTAAGAAAAGAAAACAATCAAAAATTTGACTTATACGCAAACACATGAGCAATTTGTATAACTTATTTTCAATTTGACCAAATTAGATCATGCATGATTTAGTTTAATGCATTTATTGAGTTTCAATTCATTAAACAGGATTGGTTGAGCTGACAAAAATAATGCTCGCAGACAGTGCTCACGATTTGTGTGATCAACCATACACATGAAATAACAAAACCCTGTGAATGTGAAAATTTGGGCTTGATCCCTTGTGTGAATCAGGGGAATAATATAATTTGGGTTGTGACAACTGAACGCTTGATTTCGTTCTTCTCATTCAGGCTCGGTTCAGTCATTCTATCTCATTTAAAGACATTCAATAATACATTTGAACCTTTCTTCAGTTGAATTTATGCTGCCTATTTACAACACTGGTAATAATTTGATTGGTTGACTAGCCTCGTGCTGCTTGCTTTTGGGAAATTGGGTGATTTTATCGACATCAAAAATGTGAATGATCTGATTTGACCAATGAATGCTAAACTGCTGCAAATTAATTACTCTTTATGACTGTTGGATGCTGGTCAAACGAAGCATTCATTTCGAAACGAAATTGATTGAGCCAGATGTAGTGTTTTTGTGACTATTGTGGCGAATCCCGTCCGGTCGGCACCAGCGCAGGCGAGCGGCAGTCCAGCTGGTACTAGGGGTTGGGTCGTTTGGAGACCGTCTATCGCCGCATGTGATTTTTTTATTTTTTTTTATTTTTTTTCTTGGGGGGGGGGGTCTAGAACCCTAATTGGACTCACTGACTCAAAGGAGTAAAGGAATGAAACCTAGTTCCTGGTACAAGGCAGATCCTTTTATTGGTTTATAATGATTTAATACAGTTTAGTGATTTAAGGCAGTGCAAAGTCATTAAGGTAAAAGATTGTCACTTAAGGCAAATACAGATCACTGGATGTAATTATTTGATGCCTTAAGGGCCTAATGGTATTTCAGAAGGGAATTCCTTGTATTCTTACAAGAGATTTATTAACAACGAACAAGATCACCTTAAGGGAGTTGATTGGTGAACGTCTCGGTACTCGTTATAACAATTAATGCAAGACAAATGCAATATAACCTACCCCAACGTTTACACAGCAATAGTCACTATCACAGACGCTACTATCCTCTGACAGCCCTGCTGCCACGGACGCTAGTACTCTGACAGCCCTGCTGCCACGGACGCTTCTATCCTCTGAGCGGATCCCACACCAATTGCGCCTAATCGCGCGCCAAGGAGCGCCAACCATGGGGTACCAATTCGTAACACTATCATTGATACTCAAGTTTCCCCAAAGAATACCTTTATAAGCAAAAACTCGTTTTACTCACGGAATCGGTTGGGTCCAGCATCTGGGCATCTGTTTCATTATTGTCAGCCAACAGAGTGTTGGGATTTTTACCCCCAGAGGTCGGCTGTGGTAAAAAACAAAATCATTAACAAAAGTGTATACATTCTCCTCGACCTAAAACATTGTCAGCAAAGACGACAGTTATAGCGCCCCAACATTGACACTGTCATAAACTATATAGTCGTGTTGTTAAGTATGTCAATGGAAACACGTTTGCAAAGTATCATATCAAATGGACAAAAGGTACAGACATTATGAAAAAAATACCATTACTGACGGTCATCGGTCAAAAGAACTATTAAAACAGCCTTTGACAAAGTGTGGGCAATCGCATGTTGGCACCAAAATTAGTAACATAGTCCTATTATAGTTTTAATCTTATTGTTTGACTAACTCATCTTTACAAAGTATTGAAGTAAGTTTAAGCTCCAAAAAGGTAATAGATGTTAAGATGTATTGTGCGCTTTCTCCGCTAATCGCTCTCTTAAACCTAACGCGTTAGAATTGACCCAGATCCAGACCATTTTCACGGGACAGTATGACCCGTAATTTGTGTCAAAATGACACAGAAAGGGGTCAAATTTATGCCGAATCCGGGTCAATTTTTTTAAACCAGTTTCCGGGGTCAGCCTGACGCGGAAATGAGCTGGAATCCGGGTCAGTGGGTCAATTCTGAACCAGGAGTTTATTACAGTCTAGTTTCACTGCATTCAACGGTACCATTGACGTCATAACTACGTCACACTACGCTACATTGCTTACCCGTACTGTGCTGTGTTCCCTTACAGCCCGTGCAATGGCGTCTTTCAATACTCCCTGGTCTAAATCTGTGCTTGTCTAGATAACCAACATCAAAACAACAAAATACTAAAGACTCCGATACAAATAACACCAACGTGAAATAAATTAGATTCTCATTAGAACTTATGGACATGTTGTTATTTAGGAAGGGCGCCCTCTGCTAGAGGAGGTTACTCATTGGCCGATTCTGTTCGCCGAGCATACAAACGGTCAGAAATGGTTTCAAACGTATTTATAACCAATTTATATCGATTATTCCCTTGAAAAAAAAAAAAAAAACATCTTCAGGGTTGGCCGTATTTCTAGGGTCGGTCCGGATTCGCCAACAAAACATTTTTTTTTAAAGGCCTAACTCACAAACGTCTTATTGCATGTGGAGCCTGTTTTAACATACCTTTCTCGCTGGCCTTGCTGGTTTATTTGGCTCCTGCACACACACACACACAAAACAAAAACAAGAAAGAGACACTCAATTAAAATAGACATCTACCTCTCTTGTTTAGGTCTATCTGTGATATATCTAAGTTGAGAGTAGGTCAACCAATTTTGAGTCAGCGTGACCTGGAACCTGTGGCAAAATGACTCAGAAATTTGTCCAAACTGACATAGAATCCGATCTAAAAGCTATTTTTTTTTAACAAGCTCGGGTCGGCCTTACCAGGAAACTTTTTTTTGCCGGACCTAAAATTTGCTACGACACTGTTTGCTGAAATATCTTATGAGCTTGTTGGGTGGTTCTGAAAGAACCGGTTGCGTAACATTTCAATTGTGTGTCTTCTTCAGATTCACCACAGTTGATGATCATTATGTTGTCACCGCAAACCTTAGTGGCATAGCAGTTTTTACTGACCATGCAAAGTTTTAATCTTCACTTAAAGTTCGTGTACAACAATGGCAATTTTCAAAGAACTTTTCCTGCACTTCATGTGACCCAACATTTAGATGAAATAACAAACCTGTGAAACACACCGGCTTCAGGTACACACCGGCTTCGTTGGGCTATTTGGGCTACAAAATAGACTAAAACATGATTCCAAAGGTCTTCCTGAAATGGAGAAGATTGGTTCATAAAAGAAACCATCAAATTTTGCCGTTTTTAGCATTTTTCAAAAAACGAAAGGTCACGTGACTTTTCGGAATGTGGTTCCGAAAAGTCACGTGATCTTCAGAATTAGTTTTACTTCCAGCCGTATAAAAGTAAATTACTGAACCAAATTCAAGTATTTTTTTTTAAACAATTATTTGGTGAAAAAGTATTTGGTGAAAAAGACTTTGTGTTTAGTTTATGGATGCAAGTTGTAAATAATGATGAAAAATCGAACGTAAGATTCGCATTCAGAGAGTCCGTGCACGGAAGCGTGTTTTACGGCGCATCGGCGTGGGGAGCTAGCGGGTAAACCTTGGGGGCATGTCCCGTACAGCCGGTGTAGTGTCTCGTGGGGCCAGAGAGACAAACCACGGGGCATGAACTCGGAGCCTGTGGAGGGGTAGGGAGCCAGACCATTAATTACGTTTAGTTTTACGAGGGTTTTAGTCTGTAGCCCTAGCTATTATCCCCTAACTATTGTCACGTTACGTGATGCCTGCGCTACACACGCGGCGGGACGACGGCGAATAGCTGCACGGTGTGGATAGGACTGTTTATGTCGGTTTTTTAGTTACACGTGAATTTTTGCTTGATGGATATGAAGACTGGATCCTCGCCATTGTTATAATTAATACATAAACAGATCACTAGTCTACTTAAAACAATGTCACGTAAACTTGACAGTTGCAACGGCTGGAAAAGCGTATACGCTGACCTTTGACCGCGTTTTGTTTTTTTTCACATTTTTCGTTAATTACGTGACATTTTGATGATTTTCTTTTTAACAACAACCATCGAAAAATTATTGTCTGTAATTCAACATCACTAAATTAGGTAAACAGTAAGCCGGTGTGTCCCTTTAAGCTCATTCGGTCCTCGGAGTCATGAGAAACAAAGAGTTAAAAAACACATTTTATGTTTTCAAACATCGGGTTTTGGACACTTGCATTAAAGACTGATTGTGTTACTCATTTCCCAAAAACTGTGGTATTTCAAGCAAAACTATTTCACTATTTACCACCATGACCATATTTAAACCATATCAGTTATGTGCAAATCTGTTAATATTTATATTTTTAATCTTACCAATGTTGTACACAATCTTTAAACCTTTATTTGTTTTAGTCTGTGATTGTTTATGTACGGTTACATTTGTGAGACTTGTAATATATTTCATTAGCTGAACTTACGTCAATTAAAGGTCGTGGCGGGCGCGGAGGCTATAATTGGAAAAATAAACAAAGAAGTTCAAAAAAGTCCAGTATATTTTTAACTATTACTCGTTCTTAAATAGGCCATATGCATAGGCGCCGTCCTAAAAGCAGAATATACTTTTGGTAATTTGTCAAAACTAGTATTTTCAACGCATCCAAACGTATGCATGACACAACAAACCTGTGAAAATCTGGGCTCAATTGGTGTTCAAAGTTGCAAGAAAAAATGAGAAAAAAACCCCATAAAAAAACAGCTTTGTTAGATAGAATTGTGTGCTTTCCAATGCCTGAGAAAGGCGTCATGCCTGAAGCCTATCTGAGATTTACATTATTTTAGTGAGAAATTACCTTTTTCTCCAAAACTAAATTACTTCAGAGGGAGTCATTTCTCACAATATCGCCTGATTTCTTGTCTGGTAATCCTAAGTTTAAAATGTTGTCCCAAGTTTTCAGTGGTGAAGGATTTGTTTAATTTTCAATACTGTGAGATCATCTTGTCCCATTGTGGATAATGCGCCCAACTGATAAATTGACTTACTTTAGCGTTGTCTCGGTCATCATGAATCGATCTTGGTCGGAGCTGATGTATCAACAAACAAACAAATAAAAAAAACGTTATTATATGAATAACAACAACAATCTTGGTGAGATTTGTTGAGGATCTTAGTTTTAATACATTGAAACACAATTTTGAATGTCTCAACCGAATTCGGAGAAGAGGGCTCACGAGTAGAAAAAGCTTTCAAAATATTAAAGGTATTACACAGGATTGGTAAGAATAATAATCATTGTTTAAAAAAAGCGGAATTCGTTCGTTACTACCAAAATTAAGTACAATGTACACGCTAATCATTGTGCATGTTATTTCACTTTTGTCTCCTAGCCCACACACAATGGATTAAGCCCAAATTTCCACAGGTTGATCACGCACAGCAGGAACACTGTCTGCGAATATTTGATCAGCTCTACCAATCCTGTTTATTACCTCTAAATTGTTTTTGTGAGAGCGAATGAATTTTAACATGTACGAATTTACTCACCTGTTCAACGTCTCTCACTTCTGGTTTGGGTTTAGGTGGGAGGTAAGGCTACAATAGAAAGAAAAAAGGGTGTGGAAACAGTTATAAAATATAAGGAACTAAATTAATATGGTTAACTTCAGCAAATACTAATTCATGTTAAATAACACGCATTCGAAATCACGCAAATTTCCAAAATGTATTCAAACTAAAGAGTATATGTTGCAATTTATTCCTGTAAATTGTTTAGTGCAACCCTCTTTCTAAAAACTATTAAAACATTATGTTTATGTACACACAAAAAACTAGTATGGGAGATGGCCTTAACTTTTGATCCAAACCGGACCTTCGTCAGAGGCATAAACAAGCACTAACGAAAACATATCCATTGTTAGCAAAAAAGAGAAGCACATAATAATAAGAAGGTATGCAGAAAAAAAAGGAAAATTGTAGCCAATTAAAGTTATTAGTTTACCAACAGTGGGATGGCTAAGAACCAATCAGAGTAAAGTAGTGAGGACAAAATGATGGTCAGTGAAAGTGTGGATTACTGGACCAACTTCATCGCTGAGTTGCAAACCAGCACCCCCTTGCCCTGAGATATGTTGACACTGTACTTACATCATCCAAGTACTCGGTCGTCCCCTCGGTTTTGCTTTGGTCAGGCTGTACAAAAATAGAAAAAAAAATAAAGTTTTGTAAATACTAAAAAATGAATAAAAAATCGTCGACCTTTAGACACGAGCAAACGAAGCACGACCACATAAACAATAAACAACATTTAAACAACAACAACATTTAAAAAAACAGCAGCAGCAACATGAAAACGAGATTTGTCTGAACCCAATTTTCATAAGTTTACAACCACAACATAGAAGACAACGAAAACGAAAACAACAAAATCAACAGCAGCTACAGCAGGAGCAGCAGTAGCAGCAGCAGTAACAGCAACAGTCGGAGTTTCTGCAGCAGCAGCAGCAACAACAACAGCAGCAGCAACAACAGCAGCTTCAGCATCATCAACCGCAACAATTACAGCAGCAGCAGCATTAGCCACAGCTAGAGCAGCAGCAACATCCACAGCTAGAGCAGCAGCAACATCCACAGCTAGAGCAACAGCCGCATCAAAGCAGTAGCAGTAAGTGCTACAGCTACAGCAGCAGCAGCATCATCTGCATAATAAGCAGCAGCAATCGCTACTGCAGCAGCAGCAGCAAACAACGTCAACGACATTGACAAACACGTCAACGTCAAGAACGACGGAAAAACACCAACAACAACAACAACAAAAACGACGACGTCAGCAACATTAATAAACGATAAAATGATGTACTCAGATTTGTCTAAGCCCTAATTTAATTTAACTGTCAAATCTTAGTCTTATTTTTAGTGATTTTTTTTTTTATTATTCATGTTTTCAAACTAATTGTTCAATCACATCGATTCCTGTGATTGAGATGCTCCTTGGCTTTGCCACGGGAATCGGCAAGCTTGTTTTTATTACAACAAGAAAACACTAAACGTATCGTTAGTATAATGGCGTGGAGTTACAGAAAGTTGGATGTGAAATAATAATATTTTGCTTACAAAGAGAATGAATTTGACTTTTTGGAGAATGTACTGAAATGTTGGTCTTTCTCTGAGGGAACGGTAAACATCCATTACGGAATAGCCTACTCACACTCAAAACAAAAAAAATGCCAACAGCGTTCCAGCCTTCAAAAATAACTTTGCCTTTCGGATTTGTTTGTTATGAAAGTGTTTGTTATGAAATAAACATTGTTTGCAGTGAGTTTAACCAGTTGGATATAATGATTTTACAATGCAAGTAACCCTAACAATTGTGTGGTTTTTAGTTTACCTCGTGAACTAACACGGTCCTAATTTCTATAGAGACAACTTCTTAACTGTTATCTGGGTCCGTGTGACCCGGACTCTGGGTCACAACGATCCAGAAATGGGTCAAACGTAGGTAAAATTCGAGTTCAAATCCCGATTTTTGTTTGTTTTATACCCACGTTTTCATTATCGTTGGCCTCGAGAACGGGGCACAGGCGAGACGGGCACTGATCAAGGTTCGGCACTCCAGCCGGTTCCCACTCCTGGTGGGGTTCCGGTGCAGCACGCTGCGGAAAATCCGCAACGTGTGTCATCTAAAACGAAACAACGGCGTCAACATATCCGTAAGATTATGTTCAAAACAGACATTCGTTCCTAAACAAACCGGCGATGACTTCACTTGAAAGTAAACGAAAATGATTTTTATTTGCAACGCATTTGTGCGTTGACCTTTGTCTCACCATCAGGCTGTTATACTCACACGCTTACACCTTTGCACTGTTTCCAACATTCCGTTGTATAAAAATATGAACTTTGTTGAGGGGTGACGTAATCTTTATTGTGAATAGTTTAAACTTGAGATAAGAGCCTCAATAAACCAATTCCAATTCGCCAAGCAATCTGTCGAAGACATGATTGATATCAGCCAGGAGTTGCTACTAGCCCAAGGCTAGGAGAATAGCTTACAATCCCTGTGGGAATTCTTAAAGGGGAAGTCATAGACGGTTTGTTATATTCAAAGAATAATTCGTGGGTAATTTCGAAATGTTGCATGCTTTTTGGATACAATCCCGGCCAAAATGCTTGGTCCACGTGACAATATACATCCCCTCCCCGCTCCCCCGCTCAATGTTGCAAGGAGCACAGACCGCTCAATGAGAACCAACTTTCAACAGGGGTCGGGGCTCGGGCCCAACGAGATGGCCGGGATTGAAGGTCTCAACAGTTTGAGATTTTGTAATAAATTTTCTTAGGCGGAGTACACAAAATTGACACTCACCATATATCATGCCCGGTATGTATTAGAGGGTGTCCACCGAATATTCCCACACTTAAACGTACACTTTTCCTCTTGTACATAAGTACCGCCTTAAATCAATTAAAGAACTCTTGAGATTCCCAAAACATAAAGGAAATACTGTAGAACACCATGCCACAAATCGGCCACCAAAAAGACTAGTCCGATGGCCTTACCTGAGCTCTAATGATGTTACTGTTGGCAAAAACATGTAGGCATACATTAAGAAAAACAATGCATCTATAGCAATAGGCAATCTAATTGTACCTCTACAGAGCGTGGTGCTGCATCTACGGCTGTTTCGTGTGATTGTTCTACCAAGTCGGTAAAAACAATAGATTTCCTGTCAGTAGCGGAATCGTCATGGGTAACGCCCTCCAGTTGGACGGTTTTGGCGGGGTCCCACGAATGTGCCATCACTGTTGGGCGCGTACTGAAGGGCTACACAAAGCAGCAGTTTTCAAGCAAGAGTGCAAAGAACAGGCAAACACATGAAAACAAGACAACACTAAGGCACAAACACTAATATACCATGGGCCACAAAGTTCAGCACACTGCCGGTGAAAACGCAGCTCTACTATGCTTAATATGCATATATAATGTATACATTTTGCTAATCCGGCAATATGTTTCACCGGAGAAAAAATGTGAATACATTGAAACAAGAAAAGGTAAGATTTGTTTATTGCCAGAAAAGCTTATTATTTTTACTGCATGCTTCTACTCTTAATGCGTTGCAATTTACAGTAGAAATCTCACATTAGAGCTGAGTGTTCGAGTGGCTTGTTCTGTATGTTCAAGCTCTTTCCACCGGTCCGCCGTGTGCATGCAGAGCCTCGACTTCATACTTCATTTGTAATGTATTTATGTTTCTGTTTTGATAAAAGTGTCATTACACTACCGTGATACGCAGATTTATACAATGTTTTTATCCACTGCTGTCCCCAATTCGAGGCTCTACATGCAATTGGCTGACCGAAGGACGAATTTGGGGCTCTCTGGTAATAGGGACTTCAGCTGATTACCTCCAATGAGCCATGGGCTTCGGGTATGTAGGGGCTGTGTTTGTAGTTTAATGGATTGATACGCTATGTAAACACTGGTCACCCTGTTTTTACCCGCAAACACAGTCACTGGTCCCCTGTCTTTACCCGCAAAGACAGTCATTGGTCCCCTGTCTTTATCCGCAAAGACAGTCACTGGTCCCCTGTTTTTACCCGCATAAACAGTCATTGGTCCCCTGTCTTTACCCGCAAAGACAGTCATTGGTCCCCTGTCTTTATCCGCAAAGACAGTCACTGGTCCCCTGTTTTTACCCGCATAAACAGTCATTGGTCCCCTGTCTTTATCCGCAAAGACAGTCACTGGTCCCCTGTTTTTACCCGCATAGACAGTCATTGGTCCCCTGTCTTTATCCGCAAAGACAGTCACTGGTCATACAAACTCAATGACTGATCGGCAGCAAATTTTCGCGAGAGCACATTGTAAACCATTACTGTGTAAAGGAACAGGTCTCTTACTTCAACGTAGCACCGCATACCTTGCAGGAAAAACAAAAATACTGAGCGCTTTGAGACGCCAATTGGTGCGATAAAGCGCTATATAAAGAACTTAGTGTTATTAATGTTAATTATAATTTAATTGTATACACATCAGAAAACAAGGTGGTGTCGTCAAGTAAATACACTGAGTGTGAGATTATACATTCGCCCATCTCTTTACGGAAATGAAATAATTCTCAAAATTACGTTAACAATGAGTTATTAACTTGTCCGCCGCCACCTAGCGTATCAAGTCGTACATTATATAGCCCGAACAACCGACGTTACACTTTGAGGCGTTTGAATAATGCCAGATACCGTCATTTTAGAGCATGGCAGTTTCTTGCCTAAGCTATGACCTCGAACGCCATAATAGTGTGAGTGTACACAAACCCGCCGTCAACCTGGGTGCGTCAGTCTGGGGTGCATTTTCGAGTCTCTAACCAACAAACGGTTTCGGTCATTGGCCAGTGATTAACCAATGGCCAAGTCAACCGAAACAGTTATTGGTTACGACCGCGACAACGCAATAACAGTAGTTATGCTTCATTGCGCGTAGAAACTGTGTATCAAATGGAATTAATGGGTTTGTAAGACCAGTGCATGTCTTTATCCAACCAGTGTATCCATTGTGTATCAAACGTTGAAACTACAATAAAATCATTGGGCAAAACCAAATCGTTACTCCAAACTGAACTCAACTTAAACCAAGCAGAAATATGGGAGATTAATTTTTATTTATTTATTTATATATATATATATAATATATATATATATATATATTTTTTTTCGCGGGGTGACTTTGAGATAAATTATGGGAAGGATTTTAAATAGAGGTTTTTGTTTCTTTATTACCCTTTTTAGAAAAACGGGGAGTGATTTGAGGCAGGTTTGGGGATTTGTGCAAAACTGGTTTGTAGAAATGATTTGACAGGTGGTTTGGGATGAACACTGGGAGTAATTTGGGATTGCTTTGGGGACAAACTCTTCAGAAGAAATATCGCCTGGTTATAAATGAATGACTCCGGGATTGATTTGAGCTTAAATATTTGCCGCCAAGGGATTTAAGGAGAGTTTAAAAGAGTATTGTGAAATGTATACATACGCTTTCTTCAAGGGTATACACGTTCGCTTGACTGGGGCGTTTCCGAAGAAGATCTTTCAGTTCTGGGGTTCTCTCGTCATCAGCATCCACGGGCAAACTAGTGAAATACGGACTTTCTGGCTACAATTGAACAAAGAAAAAAGGAACATAGTTATAAAATGTTTCTTTTGTAAAGACCGTTCGCTCTGTTTTTTTTAAATTTGTTTTATTATTATTATTATTATTATTATTTTTTTTTTACAAAGGGTGAAATTCCCTGGGTCACGGTCCAGATTCCGTGTCCAAGAGTCAGGCTGACCCGGAAACTGTATAATGCCTCATTTCGACCCATTTCTTTAGAATTTTGACACCAAATTAAATTTGCACGTTATTTCTTAATTTGAATCTTGCCTCCCCACGACCTCACTAGTGACCTTTAATTTAAGTAGGTACTTTTTTTTATTGCCATCTTGTATGTGCAATACATTGCCGTAATTGCCTTTTGAAATCAACTATAGTATTGATAAATATATACAGTTTGGATTGTGATTTGATGACTTGTTTTACTGTACACCCATGCCTACTTCCATACTTTTTTTTTTTTCTGTTTTTATGTTGTCTTTGTTTCTTTGTTTTATCCTGGAGTGTGTTCAAGGGGTCTCCATTTTCAATAATAGCGGGCCTGCGTGACTTTTCGGGGTTTCCCTTTTGCACCACGTTGTCTTTTGATGTATGTGCAATATTATGCACATATGGACGGGCTATGAGGTCACTAGAGCACGTCTATTCCCCCAGGGCTACCAGAAGAGGGACCTATTTCCCGAGGCCAAAGGCCGAGGGAATTATGTCCCTATTTTGGTCACTTACAGGCCCGAGGGGGGATAGACGAGCTCTAGTGACCGAATCATGACAGTCCATAATTATGTGTTTTATAACACAACTCGGTCCAAAATATGAAATAAGAAAATAAACTACCGTGATCCGATCCAGACGCCGCCTTTTTTTCTTATTAACGTGAGCCTGGCAACCTCTTGAGGGCGATGTAACCAGTCAAAAATTGAAAGACTATAGACCTTTCTATTGCAACGTCACAGCCCGAGTTTTTGCCGACCGAGGTCGGAAAACTATGGAAAGCCATAAATGCAAAACAAAGACAGATCGCCACAGTTTTTAACATTGTTACACAAATATTCAAAAATAGTGTTGAATTTGTTGGAAACAAAGCAACCAATCATGAGAGGTACTCTACTTGGTTGAAGGTTTGCAGAAAATGGTAAAATTTTGTTGAAACATCTATTAACACGATTGAGTGTTTTGCTAACACTCAATTTTTGGCCTTCCATGCCAACCAGCGCGGTTTGTTTATCAACAATGGAAAGGTATATTGCCCGCTTCGGGAACTATTTCCCGCAAACTACGCGCGTGCGATGTCTAGTTCATGGTTGTGCAAATCTCATGCACTAGCCTATAATAGTTCATCCCACGTGACCGTGTTTCAGCCAACCAGAATACAGAACTAGCAAGAGGTGTGTTATAATGGTTTATAAACTAAACTAAGCACGACTCAACAAACCTCGTTTTCCTCTTGATATGCGGCATTAGACGAGCCCCCGCTTTTCTATAATCATAAAGGAGACAATACATCGAGTAGGGTTATTAACAAGAGCGATTATTTTTGTTCTGTTTTGAAGTATATACTTTCCAGTTCATTGTCGGAATACAGGTCGATGGAGGGAGAACACAACTACCAGTAAGAAAGTTTAAGAATATAACATTTCGTCGGCTCAGTGCTTTAAGTTCGTTCATTGCAGTTTCAAATCCGAAATGTTCAAAATGGTCGCCATAAGTTAACAATTCGAAAGAGTTCAACAAAAGTAAGCCCAATTCCACAAATCATTTCGTTTTCGCGGAAACTGAATGTTTCTCTTTGCCATAGTAATTGTTTGAGACATATTTAGTCATGCAATAGCAGTTGGTTTTGTACATTTGTAAATATTTGCGACATGCAACAGCTGTTTAATTTGTGCACGTGCTTTTTATTTTGATGGAAAGACGTCTTCTTGTTTTTTGACTTCACTGGTTCTGGATCTGTTTTGATGCAACAGTGTTTCCCTGCACCTATCTTCAACTTCATAACTTTGTTCAACTTTTATTTAGGTTAACAGAAAAAACCCATATTGAACGTTATTAACCGTATACCACCAGACTTTGCTTCAAGTACTTTGGAAGCATATCAGCCTCAATTATCTGTGAAACATAGACTGGAATCTTAGCTGCAATTCGTGTGCAGTGTAAAGGTGTGCTGTGGTTGGATCTACCGTTATTGTGACCATCGTCGTGACTGACACTTTGACGACTTGGATGGTCATCTATTTCAGCATTTGTTGAGTGAGTAAACTGATATCTTGTAAATTACTTCACCTCTCTTGATCATCAAACTCCATTTTTTCAGAAGCTCCAAAATATGCAAAAGCAACTTTATGAATTCATACAAACTATCACAATTTTGAGAGTGAAACCAGACTTTCTGATTGTTCCCACTGGTACACTCCTGCTTTGCTGAGTTGTAGAACAAAGAGCCTTTCCGACAGCTTTATTCCACGTACTGCATCTCTTTGGAACTCCTTGCCTGATGCATTTTTCTCTCCATCCTACAATCTAGACTGTTTTAAGAGGATTATTGGCTCTCCTGAGCTATTTTCACATTTAATAAGTTGTCTTCCTGCAGCCCCTTACCAGGAGTGGCTTTGAGCCTTGTTTTGGGCAAATTGCATTACATTAAACAAAATAAAATTAAATTAAATAACGACCGTTTAGTCCTTAGCCGATGATATAACTATTTTGCTCACACTTACAGGTATTGTAGAGTCGTAGGGAGATTCCACTTCGATTGCAGTAGGCTGTGTTGCACAGGGTGAAAACAAAAATCGATGTATTATTATGATGAGGTTCGCCTACTGGAAGCCAAATCAGCCTCGGCATTGCAAAAAAAAATAATTCACCTACAAAAAAAACAACAACACTGAGACAAAAAATAACGGCTTTTGGAGAACAAAAAAGATAAACAACAAAAAGTCGTATCCGCTGAAGCTGATCCCCTCTGCTGCCGCTTCCCAGGTCGTAACGTTCTTAAAAACTTGGATGTGATCCCTACGGCAGTTAAATGTTGAATGTCTGACTGGCAACCCCCCCAAAAAAGATAATTTTGACAAATTGGGAGACCACCAACAAAAGGCTATCTAAACTCAGTTGGTAGAGCGCCGGCACGCTAGTCTGGAGGTCGTTGGTTAAAAACCCGTCATAGTAATTGTTTCTTTGCTCAACCTCCACACATAAATAATGCCTATAAAATACTGCCCGAATATCGCGGCATAGAAGGTGATGGGATTGTACCTTTGATGATACAAGCATGTAATTTGGCACACAGTCAGAGTATGTCATGAGGAAGGTATTTGGCTACAGCTTTAAGGAATTAGTACTACCGTATACGTAAACGCTAAACATGTACTTGGTTTTCTGCTGCGCGTAACATTTGTTTTTAATTAAGCAGGGTAACCTTTCTGGCAACTAAGGTACTATCATGTCAAATAAACGAGGAAAGAATAAACAAGTTGGTGAACTCAAGTGCGTCCCGAATCTTACTTTGGTCTGATGCAACTTTCGTATTTGCATTAATACGTCTGCGATCTTTGGATCTTTTTTTTGTCTACTATGTATGTAGCCAGCCTCGTGTTCACATTTTGCCCTTCTTAACACTAGTGACTATAATGTGATATGTGTATTGTGTGCTTTGATTCGAATATACAAATCAATTCAAGTGTAGGAGGTCGTTGCATTTTTATACGACATCGGTTTTTTTCTGTTATTGGTGAATGGTCTCTTAACTTCCCGTGCCTCTACAAACATATTTGTGACCCGCTCTGCAAAAAAGGCCCTTAAGTCGCAAAAAATTATTTTTGAGTTAGATACATGGTTGGAAAGGGCCTTTTCTCAGCTTTAATTTGGTGTATGTTAGAAGTCTGTAGCATTTTGCAGTCCAGAAATATACCATAATTTGCATAAAAATTATTGCCATTTTGGTCAAAATAGGTTGAGGAGAAACAGCCTTGTAAACTTTACACTGTATTTTAAATTATTTTAGTACAAAGTTCTTAAGAAAGACCCTAGCAACGAGCACATTCCCATTATACTACTCGTCTGAAATTTTCACCATTTGTTGAATATGACTTATTAAGTTCAAAATATTTGTTATTTTATTTAACGCTCTATATCGCACTTTTTAAAAACTAATTTGCATATTGTGCTTTTTCGCAATCTTTTTCGTATCTTTAAAATGGCAAAAACACACTTAGTCATTATTACGACGATTTTATAGCAGTTTAATTTAATTTTAGTAACTTTTTAAAGTAATCCTAATGCCAACTGGACTTTTTAGAAAACCAAATGAATTTAAATAGAATATTTTGGGGTGAAAACAAGAGCTTTTTGGCAAAAAATTTTTTTCCCACTTTTCGGTATTTTTTTAAGCAACAGCTTAAGCTGATTCATTAAACCCTTCAGCCATCTTGTATTTTCATGGTTGAAACTATTTTGGGGTAAAAATGTAACATTTTGGTAAAAAAAAATACTTTAGTTTAAAACCCGATTATTTCCATTAAAATCTAGCACAGTCAAGGTAGTTTGCCTTCTTATTGAAATCTGAAGTTGTTTAATCTACTTTGAAATAATCTTTGGGCTAAAAACTTGCCCAAATAAATAGAACAAACAAATAAACACAAGGAATCAAAGAGGGGGAATTTTTTATTCGCACTGGAATACACTCGCCTTTCTGCGGTGTTCGTCGGCCAGATCCGGCCAGATCCGTTGGCATCGATGGCGATGTGGAATCAGATTCCGAATCGGTTACTGATTCCACATCGTCATTTTCACATCGGAAGTAAACGAAGTAATCTTCCACGAAGCCAACCATGTCTCTCTCCTCCCTGACAAGATTGGCATCACGGGGATCATTCAAAGCTTCAGTCAGACACTAATCTTTCGAACCCATACAAAATATAATAGCAGTTGGCTAATAAAGTTAATCTATTTGGCTAAAAGTGGTAAATAATTCTCAAAATCTTTTCGCTCAGAGCAGTACAGGTCAGTTGAGTTGAACACACTTGACTGCAACCTCGTCCCCATGGTTTACTTTATTTCCAACCACATTGTTTACAACTGCTCGACACACCCTGAGGACGAGGTTGAGTTGGCTGAATTTTCGTGTGGCACGCACCTAATAAACAGTCACATGACAGTCACCTGACAGCGAATAAACAACCGATATCGTTCACAGCGCATGCGCGCACTCGACATTGCGCGCATTGACCAATGAGTGCACTACACTGTGTGCACGTGATAGCAAAGATCCACGCCCCTAGCAACAAGCGCTCTATGTGTACGTGTAATAAATCTACCGACCCTGCTTTTAATCTTGACCTCTGACCTTTTCTATGTCTAAATATAGAAAGACAACGTCCTCCGCTTTCAGATGATACCAAATTTATAATAGGGGGGTTTCAAATAATGCCGTGTCAGATGTTTAAAAGACGCAACTTTCCACTGATTCCACGGACACCGATCGTACAAACCACGAACAAATTGTACACAAAACACGGGTTTTTTCCAACTTTATTGATCAAAATGAACATTCAATCTTACAAATTATGAAAGAGTGGACATCAACGATGTCAAAAATGGGATAAACAAAAAATCACATCGAGTAAGAAATTTTCACCTTTTCAACATTGACGAGCCCTTTTGCGTGCTAAGAGAAAGCGCGACTTACGGGCCTTTTTTGCAGAGCGGGTCACATTTGTCGATTCAGCAGAGCCATGCAATTCAGCCTGTATCACATCAGAAGTATTTTCAGGCAAAGCAGAGAAGCCCCCCCCCCCAAAAAAAAAAAAAAAAAAAAAAAAAAAAAAAAAAAAAAAAAAAATACAAATCAATAAATAATAAAATAAATTAATAAGAATAATAAATACAAAAAAAAATAAAAATAACAATACTAATAACAAATAAAATAAAATAAAACATAAATAAAAATAGTCATAATCATAAAAAAAAAATAATAATACTGATAATAAATAAAAATAGAAAAACATGCTAAATAAATGAACATAAACAACTTACGTCATCGTAAATATGTGGAAGACTTTTGAACCTATCGCGCGGATCTGCCTTCCGTGAGGGCACAATATCAGTCTGTAGAAATAAAATCATTGTCATGATAATAACTAACGCTTATATGGTGAGTTTAACAGTAACGTATCAAATGCGCTTTACATTAGTGCCCTGGTCACGGGGCCAATCAAATTATGTTTTTCTTTCTCAGCTCCCTCGGGGGTAAACAGCGCTGGGCTGTCGTGGCGCTCTGAAGGCTTGTTTCAAACATCAACATCTACCCTCGCAGGTACCCAGTTATACCCCTGGGTGAAGAGAACGATAATACTGCAGCATCTTGCTCAAGAAAACAAGTGTTCTAACCGAGACTCGAACCCATACCCCGATGACCTAATCACCAGAACTTAAATTCGATGCGGTAAACCACTCGGACATGACAATCTACATCAATATTTCAGAAATGAAAACAAATCACAATTACATGCTGTATTGCTCTGAACAAACTTGGCAAGAATTTGAATTTGAGAAGAACGAGTGTTATGTATTCAAATAATAGTAATAAAAACATACTGAAAATAAGAACAAATTATGTAAAAGTCCATTGTATTTGATACTTTTTCACGGTGAAATTTGAAACGTGACGTCATAGAACGTCAACAACAAGAGGGTATAGACAATCAGATGAAGAATTTTTGAGACAGTCAAAAGGTCGAATTTAAAACCGCTTCGATTGAGTATCATCGAAATTAAAAGATTACCAAACAAGTAATACCCAGAAACGTACAGACTATATGTTTGAAATGATAACTCATTACATGTTTTTGGCTTTTGACAAAAATTGTACTCGAAGGGTTTCAAAGACGGGTATTAAATACCCATCTAACTTGATTTGAGGGACTTTAATTTTGTTTTCATCGTCATAAAAACTCTATCTTTTTGGAAAATGAGTGGATCACAAAACTGAATTTGACCTTGGAGCCCCTCATTAAATCAGTATTTAGCCATGGATCCAACTGGGGCAGGAATTTGACCTTTGAACCCCTGCAAAATCCGTACAAAAGTAAATTCTTGCTAAACAATGCACATTATTTCTACGGATACCGCGGTAATTATGACAAATTTCTGGTAATGAAACCGATGATGCCTCACAAATGAACTTAATCACTGTAGCTCGCAAGCCCGAGGAAACCTGTAAACAAGGGTGCTTGCTATGTGAACCAGAAACACAGCAGTTAACCCATACTCTTCCACGATAAGTGTTCTTGGTTATTTTACATGCAGTAGCAAACCTAGTGCATGGTACCTAATAAGGCTCAATGTCTCGTCCGAATAAAAAAAAGTCACGCTGGAAAAAAAAATAAAAGTAATACAAATAAAAAGTAGAAACACAAAAGAAAAAAAAAAGCGGGAATCAGTGGCGAGAATTTCAGCAAAAGGAAATGTTGGCTGGTAATCCTGTTTCGGCTGAGCGAGTTTTCATTTGTCTGTGCTTGGCAAACTTTTGTGCTTACATTCTCTCTAAAATTGGGCCCGACTGTCTTACCTGCTCACGGCGACGTTTCCAGCACACCAACCCGAAGACCACGACTGCAACCAGTAACACTGCAAGACCGATTGGAAGTACAATTGGAAATGGCGAGTCTGATTCTGTACGCAAAAGTATCCGTGGAAAAAAAGTAGACAGATTAATGGTATTATACAGGATATGTATAGCTGACGAAAAAAGTCGCAGACTGTGTTTTCGTTTTGTGCGATCAACCATGAAATAACAGACCTGTGGAAACTTGGGCTTAATCCGTTATGTGAGTCAGGAGAAAATAGTGAAAAGGCCATTGTACAATGTTTAGCATGTAAGCACATTTTGTCCCCCTTTTTCTGTGTAGTCCTACAGGGCCCCCATGGAGAACGGTGTTTTCAAACTGGTGGGGTTACCCTGTATAAATAAAACTAAATCATATTATAACTGTAAGGATCCCAAGTGCGCCCTCACTGTTTAACTTGTATGGAGTTTACTTTTGGAGTTGTCACGTGACAATCTTTCTCTTTTTCAATAGCTTCGTTTCTAAAGAGAGCACATATATCTTTGGTCCCCATTTCTCTTCATTTTGTGGGGAGCATGGCTCTAGCCATGCTCCAAAACCTTTTTTATATTGGAGGGATAATGTTGTAGAGCTCTCTGTGAGTATTATAATATATTAAAATACCCTTTGAGTTTAGAAATATTGTAATTTTATATGGCTATTTCAATCAGTATATTGTAAACGTGTGTGTGTAGCCAGCCTAGTGTTGCGCTGACCTTTTGCCATTTAGTATACATAAGTGACTGTGCATTTGCATTGTATGAGGTAGTTTGTGTTCAATGTGCGGTGTTGCATTGGATTTGGATTAAATCAGTACAGGAGAGTTTATTTCTTTGTAGATGTCATCTATAGCATTTGTTGCTTTTATTGTATTGTCTTTTGGTGAATACTCGTTTTTTTTAACTAGAAGACCGGCCTCCTTCCCGTGTCTCTACATAATAATACAAGCATTGTCCTTAAATTTGGTTGCAACAACCGAAATCAGCCGTGAAGTCGCGTATTTTTATTAGTTTTTTTAAATAAATTTGTTAAATACAGTTAACTCAAATGACTCCTGTTCAGAGGGAAATATTTTGTTCAAACAAATTGTTCTGGTAGCTTTCAGACTAAAATTCAATAATGATGCTCACCATCCTTACCATACCAATCATGTATAATACGAGGTTACGAAAACACGTTAAAAGGTGACGTTTGGAATGGAATATTTTTAAAATTAAACCTTTGTGTTGGGTGACAAAACTAAACAATTGTCATTTAAAATGACGTCATACTAAGACGTGTCATTAGTACATGTTGCCTTTGTTTTCTTGTTTGTCTTTTTTGTTATACATGCTTTTTTGAGAGGATATTTTCATGTGTTTATGTCTGTCCGTGTTTTGTCCTAAAAAAAAAAAAATGTTTTTAGTATTTGTTTATATTAAGTGTTGTATGACAACGGGCCTTCGTTGCTTGTGGAAGACACATTTTTTGTTTTAAATGACAGTTTTTAAACCTTTGTATTCCGTGGACTACTACTCCTAGTCAAGATGTTTTTAAGAGAAAAAACAAAACAAAAACAAAAACAACAACAGCAACAACAAACATTTTTAACGTTGAAAACCTTTTAAGAGTTTGTAATCCATAATTGCAGAACCGCTACCCATTACTACGGGCTCACAGTCCTTTTTTAAGGGGATTCGTAAACCATTATTACCATGAAATCCTATATTACGGAGCCACGATCACTTACCACAGCAACAAAAAATAATAATAAATAAATACATAAATAAATAAATATTTCGTTTGTAAAACCGTACTAACAAATTGTGAATCTGCGTAAACATGGATTATTTTGAATATGTATTGACGCCTGGACGGAATGCTCTTCCATAATACCGAATTCGAATTATGTTTTGTTGTTGATGCTAGTTGGCTTCCGTACTTGTATGCTCTGCTTAAATAAGTAGTAAGTAATAAACCAAAAGGGAAACTGGCTAGGTTTTATTTAAAAACAAAAACAAAAATGGGGTTGAGCAAAGAACAAATTACTAGAGTTGGATTTGAACCAACGACCTCCGGATTGACGTGCTGGCGCTCTACCAACTGAGCAATCAATTTAAAGCTGATCCAGCGTAGCAATAATGTCCATATGAAATTGAACGAGCCTGAAGTAAAAGTAAATCATTTTGTTGTTGACCTTGGCCGGGTAAACATGTAATAACTGAAATGTAAGTAAACGTTTGAGGACCAAAAACTAGTGCAGCGTGACCTTAGTCACAACTCGGAATAAAGAAACATTTCTTCACTGGAAAAAACAAAACAAAAAAACAATCTAAAACTGAAGTTAGTTTGCTGATTTCATCTTTAATCTGAGAAAGGCTTCAGGCATGAAGCCTTCCTTAGGCATTTAAAAGCACACTATTAAATATGCAACAATGTTGTTTTTTCTCTCATTATTTTCTTGCAACTTCCATGACCAATTGAGCCAAAGTTTTCACAGGTTTGTTATTTTTCCGCACATGTTGGGATCCAAGTACGAGGTATGCTCAATAGCCAAGGGTAGATCATGGGTAAAGCGATCCAACTGTGAAAGGGACGGCCGTTATTCCATGTGGATGTCCTCGGGGAACAGACTAGTGTGCAAAGGGCAAAGGATTGGTGTTCAAAGTTAACGAGAATTCAACGAAACGGAGTGAACAGCATACATTTGGCAACTAATATATGCCACAAGTTTGCCTGCATCACTTCCGAAGCACACGAATGGCGACAACTGGCGTGCAGCGCAAATGGTTTAACATCGTGACCACTGATTTTTTTTTTTTTTTTTTTACTAAGTTCTAGTAGGTTTGCCGTTGAAACTTTCAGCTTTTAGCCTCATGCTAAATACAAACATCCCGGAAGGATCAAACTTCTGGACAGAGTCCACTTTGGGAAAAATGATTTACCCTACATTTCTAGCAAAACATGGACCTTTTTTGAGAGCTGGTTTACCCCAAAAATGCTTCATATTGAAACTCCACAAACCATTTGCCAAGAATCAACAAAAGCCTTGCATGACCTTTGATTTGCCAAAAATGTTATGGTTTTACATTTTACAAACGAGGCCGGTGCATGGTTATTTTTCTGTGCAGTGCACGCCAATTAGTCATCGTGTGTGTGCTTTCTTAAACAATACATATATTGTTCCTTTTGGTTGGTAACTTTACGTTGCAACTTCCATGACCAATTGAGCCAAAGTTTTCACAGGTTTGTTATTTTTCCGCACATGTTGGGATCCAAGTATGAGGGACTAGGAATATTACCGCTTACCCCTACTCAAGAGCAGGGCTGGCTTTTCCACGAGGTAGGCCTATGCTCAATTCCAAGGGTAGATCATGGGTAAAGTAATCCAAGTGTGAAAGGACCGGCCATTATTCCCTGTGGATGTCCTCGGGGAAGAGACTAGTGTGCAAACGGCAAAGGATTGGTGTTCAAAGTTAACGATAATTCAACGAAACGATACATTTGGCAACTAATATAGGCCACAAGTTCGCCCGCATCACTTCTGAAGCACACGAACGACGACAACTGGCGTGCAGCGCAATGGTTTAACATCGTGACCACGGATTTATTATTATTTTTTTTTTACTAAGTTCTAGTAGGTTTGCCGTTGAAACTTTCAGCTTTTAGCCTCATCCTAAATACAAACATCCCGGAAGGATCAAACTTCTGGACAGAGTCCACTTTGGGAAAAATGATTTACCCTACATTTCTAGCAAAACATGGACCTTTTTTGAGAGCTGGTTTACCCCAAAAATGCTTCATATTGAAACTCCACAACTTCGAGAGCAAATGTTAAACCATTTGCCAAGAATCAACAAAAGCCTTGCATGACCTTAGATTTGCCAAAAATGTTGTGGTTTTACATTTTACAAACGAGGCTCGGTGCATGGTTATTTTTCTGTGCATTGCACGCCAATTAGTCATCGTGTGTGTGTTTTCTTAAACAATACATATATTGTTCCTTTTAGTTGGTAACTTTACGTGCAATTAGAAACATCCGGCTAGTCCAATGAAATACTTTTAAACTCTTTGATCAATTTTCTGAAACCATTTTGTTTATCTTCTCTTTAATCCTCCACCAGCGTAAGTCCGAAAAGATTAAAAACGCATGCAATAACACATGAGCATAAAGGTACGGTCATAGATTTGGGTTTTGTCACTGCAATGCTAAATAAGTTGCAAACCTTTAAAGAAAGATACAATAAACATTACATGTGGAAGTTTCAGCTGAACACAGTGTCTACTTGCTGAGAAAAGAGCGAAAGAGTGTCACACTGTTTTTACAAGAACATCGAATCCATTCACTTTTAGCGAGCTGAAACCGGGTACCAACTGCATCTCTGAACGCATCATTCGGGAATGACACCCCCCCCCCCCCCAAGAAATATGAGGAACGACCGTTTCTCAAATTCAGATGTTTTGGGATGAGAAATTATCCGAACCATATTAATTCAAAGTGAATCCTTTCTTAAATCAGCGTATACTATCAACAGCTGCAATGCTCCTCCAAGTAAGTGTTGTTAGTCATTCATTTTGAGTGTATTCACCAATCTGTGATCCTACTATTGCAAAAGGAGACAACGAAGACATGTAATGTTGTATTTTGGAATGCTGGTTAACGAGCGAACAAACACAACAAATGAATAACTACTTTAGGGGCCATTCAGAATAGTTGATGTATGTAAAAAAAAAAAAAAAAAAAAATGTTTTCTAAGAAAATGTTTTGACCCCCAATATTTTGAAGTAATATTGAATGACTTAATAATTTTACACTGAAGAACAAAGTGATAACTCAAATGACGCAGATATTTTATAAATTAGTAGTTTTCAAAGGCTTTTCCTGACTGACACAAACAACTTTCTAGTTTAATCACAAATTAAATTGGCACAAAGACGTGCCAGACGACGATCTGGACCAATTGGTTGTTTTTCTTTCTTTTTGTGTGTTTTTTAATTCTCGAAATTGTGTGATTTTGACTATTCTGAACGGCCCTTAACAGGTTGTGTGTTGCCCCTCAAACGTATAACCACTGTTCTAAAAAAAAAAAAAAAAAAAAAAAAGGAAATTGGGAAAATCAAAAGTAAAATTACAGCTCTTATTTTCGTTCATGTGAAGTGTGGACTGGATCAGTACCTTCAAGTCCCAGTACTGTAGTCAAGTACTTTCCAGTCGAGTATCAAGTACTGCCGAGTACTAGAACGGCCGAGCACTCGTGCCAAGTACGAGTACAAGTATCCGAGTACCGAGTCCAACAGCTGAGTACCAAGTGAATTGCTTCCCCAATTACGAGTGCAAGTACAGGTACGGATACTTTATGAAATACTGAAATTGAGGTATAAACACATTTGTTGTTCTATTACTCATACCAGTCTATCATGTCACAGTATAATAAAGACGGTTTTTGTCCAAGCCCATGTAGTGTTTATTGTTACTTTACAATTAAGCCATTTTGAGATATGGTGGTTGCAATCATATGACCTTATTAGGTTTGGATAAATTTGACTGTATAAACGTAGTAAACGTAAGTAGTAAGATGACAAGGGAAAACACTGACTTCTTGCTCATCGACGTTTTTTTTTTTTTTTTTTTTTTTCATAGCTAGCAGCAATTGTGTGTTCTAAAGGAACTCCTTTAGTAAGGCAGAAATGGGTTAAGTATGTTTTAGACAACAATGTGTGCTTGTTATGATAACTATTTTGAATAATGAATGCATCATAGACTACTTCAATGTTACCACTTCTCGAGCTTTATTCCTCTAAGCTTGCATTAACTCAAGATAGAAAAGCAAAAAGGAAAACGGGTATTTTGACTCCGAGTACTTAAAATCATTATTAGGTTCGAACTCTAGTACAGTATAATTTGTTCTGTCTACTATTTAGTATGGAATTTGAGTACGAGGATTTTGCTGGCCGAATACGAAAACGAGTACCATCAAAACGGTACTTCAGTAGTACCTGAATACGCGTACCAAAACACCGTCAGGTTAACGTGTAAAGTCCAATTTCAGTCAAAATTTCCTCAAACGACGCGATAAATTAATTTCAAATATGCACTTTCAATCATCGACAAGTCGACGGTTGTAGAGCCGATAAAAGAAATCTGAACCTGAATCTAAATCCAAAGCTAAAAAAAAAAGAAAGGCTTACCCTCGCAGTCTATTTCTCCAACTCCTCCCTCATCAATATCCTTAAATTCCACGCAGTAAGGGTCGGCGTTGATGGACCCGTCTGCTTTGATTCCAGCGCAAAGTTCCCTCCGTTCGGACTTATTCCCGCCGGGACACGGGTCCTCTTCGATTGTTATGTACACGGTCTCCCGTTCCAATTGATAGGTCTGGCCGGCCCCGAGATAGTCTGGGAGAGCAAGGTAGACCTGCCCTACGTTTCGGATGGGTTTCGATTCCGTTGAAATGTCGAAGAAGAGGACGCACACTGTCCGTGAGGTATTGGTCAGGTTCCAAGGCCCAGAGTTCGTCAAGCTGGCATCGAAGGTGACTGTGGTAGTCGTGTTAAACTTGTACTGTGGTGGTTCCGCTTTGGTCACGGTGAATTTCTCAAGTACCAAGGCTACCAGAGAAGAAGAAAATGTGTGTTTTAAAATGTGCGTTTAATGTCATCCTACCATTGCATATATTAATAGTATTACAATTTCTTTATATGAAAATATAAAAATCTGCGAAATTAGAACAACAACAACAAGTAATACATTTTGAATGATTGCTATGACTTGATAAGTTATTATTATTATGCTTTTAATCAAAAACAAATCTAAACATCCACTTCCCGAAAAGCCATTTAAAAAGACAGACGTGACATTCAAGCTTTGCACGGAGGGAAAACAATCTCATAATTCGCCGACACCACCATGAAGTGGGAAGATTCTTATTAAAAAGAAGGAGAAGAAGAAGAAGAAGAAAACAAAAAAACATTGGTGTAACCGTTTCGTTTCGTGTGCTATGTTCGTCTACGGTGGAAAGCGATAAATCACCTGTTTAGTTACAGCAGACCGTTCAACAAATCTAGTACCCCTCGAATTTATTAAACAAGGATATTTATCTCAGTTATTCTGTGATCCATATTCTTTGACAGGGAGACTATTTCAAGTCACAATCTTAGCTGGAGATGATTTATGACATACTGGATTTTCAAGAAAAAACAAAAATGTCTTCAGACAATTATAAATACCGTACAGATAACTCCTTGGTTATAAACTGTGTTGAAAAAAAAACTTACCGGAGTTGTTTTTCTGCGCATTACAAACAGACATGCGCACAACAGCGACCAGCAAGAGAAGAATGGCGTGTGCTTTGCATGGCGCCATTGGAGATTAATCACTTCACATTACAATAAAGATGAAGTTCTCCATAGTTATGTCACCAGAGTAGCTTTACATGAGCACAAATCCACCGATGGAACTTTGGTAAACGACTTCAGTTGGAGTAAAGTTGGTTTGTAACGTCACGTCAAGTAATCGATATTCCTTGGGTCTGTAAAGCGTGGGTATTTGAGCATCATTTCATCCGAACCGATGACTTGGAGATCGTTAGTCCCGTGGTATAGACAGTTCACATTTCCTGTAGTAATGTAGTACGTAGCACTGTTCAACGATCTCGCTCTTAGGCCAGCCTGTACCAAAGTCAAGTTCTATGGATTTGGTTAAGAGATTTGAATAACAAACGATCACTGTTTGGGAATGGGGAGAGGGGCATAAAGGGAGAGCATGGTTGACTGCGTCTTGTTTCCCTCGGACTGAATACGAGGGACTTTCCCCCTTGACTTCCCCTTCTGGTGCAGAGTTGACAAAGAATTGCACTATTTGGCAATGGCAATGACATCACGCGCTATGTTTATAGCACTCGGATAAACATCGGCATCTACCACAGACCAGTATCAGTATCTGCATCTATTGTAACACAACCTACACATGAAATAGCAAACCTGTGATACTTAGTGCTCAATCAGTCATCTCAGTCACGAGGAAAAACCAAACCAAACCAAACCTACAATAAACAAATAAACAAACATCCTTAAACACCATGCCTTGTGTTGCATTCTATGCAAACCACCCAATAAACAAACAAACAAACAGACAAACAAAAACACAAACAAACACACCCCAAAACACCTAACTAGCAAAAAAAAATCAAACACCTCCCCCTAAATAAAACTAACAAACAAAAACCCAATAAATAATATATATATATATATATATATATATATATATATATATATTATATATATATATATATATATATATATATATATATAATATATATATATATATATATATATATATATATATATATATATATATATATATATATATATAATATATATATATATATATATATATATATATATATATATATATATATATATATATATATATATATATATATAAATATATATATTATATATATATATATATATATATATATATATATATATATATATATATATATATATATATATATATATATATTAACAAACTAACATCCCCCCAAAAAAATTGAGAAAGGAATCCCTTCAAAATGAACAGTTTGGAAAATAATTTGTTTATCCCAAAACATTTGATTCTGAGAAACGAAACGTGCATGGATCGCTTCTCAGATTGTTGAGGGTTGGTGTCCGGCTGCGAATGCTCACGGTCAGAGATGCGGTTGGTACTCTGTGACAACTCGCTAAACGTGGATGGACTTGACGTCCTTTAAAACTGTGCCTCTAGTTAAGCAAAACGTTGACAAAAAAACAATCTACCACCCTACTTTTAAGCCTTTAATTAAATCCGAAAAGGGAACCGATAAAACATTAATCTATACAAAACACAAAAACAGACAATGCAGTGGTTTAGTATACAACCCGCTCATTTTCTAAACACACGATTTCCGCAATCTTTGTAATTTGTTATAAAACATTGCATCCAAATTCATTATCATGCTTTCTTTCAAACAAGTTGGCAGTTGATTTTGCCTGTCAAGCCTCGTTTTCGATAGACTAGCTTAGATAGGAGAGCAAGCAAAACAAAATGGCTGCGGCAGAATGTAAAATCTCTATCGTGTGCAAAAAAAAACCCTGAACAATAACCATTTGCTGACTGGTTGCGATGCCATTAAACGCACAGCAGTCTCGAAACTTAAGCCAATACGTCAGACATGATAGAATGAGCACGAACAAACCGACCTGAATATTTTTGAGTTAAACAAAATTGAAAGGCAGCTTTCAAAAGCTTGCAAAATAGTACAAAATGCTCCAAGCAAAAAACAGTTTACATTGACCTTTTTTTCTGGCACAATGCAAGGAGGCTTAGTAATCTCACAAGCTGAAAAGCCCCACATACTAGACACGAATCGATTGCTGCCTTTTGTGAAAGCGAATTCCGGCTTTATGTTATAGTTCAGCCGACTCACGAAACATGCAATGCCTTTTCAAAGCCCTTTTGTCGTCTGGTAAATGCAAGGTAGAGTCAACATCATTATTATGTAGTTCTGGGAATGAAACCAAGAATACCTCACAGGTGAACTTACTCACTGTAGCTCGAAAGCATAAGGAAACCTGTAAACAAGGGTTCTTGATATGTGAACAAGAAACACCGGCGTTAACCCCTACTATACTCTTCAGAGTGTTTTTGGTTATTTTACGTGCACTACTATCCCTATTACACTGGACCTGGGGCATAATGTCCCACCCCAAGAACAAGAATGGTGAAGTAAACCCTTTCCACACGGCAGCAATTTAGCAAGGTACCTTGCTTAATTTTAGCATGGTTGCGAAATTTTACAAAATGCACCTCATGTGAAAGGACAGCAATGTTTATACTGTCCATAAAGGACGGCAAATTTGAGAAGATTTTGCTGTTGGACAGTTCAAACATTGTTGCCCTTTTACAAGTTTAACTTGTCAAAACCATGCTCAAATTAAGCAAGGGACCTAATTGATGTCGTCTGAACAGGGGTGTAGCTTGCCTAAGGAAACAGGTGCCACGACTGGGACTCGAACCTGCACTCTGCTTATCAAAAACACCGAGCTT
This sequence comes from Pycnopodia helianthoides, assembly GCA_032158295.1. Lineage (NCBI taxonomy): Eukaryota > Metazoa > Echinodermata > Asteroidea > Forcipulatida > Asteriidae > Pycnopodia > Pycnopodia helianthoides. Next base: position 13,140,344 of record CM063257.1, on the reverse strand, counting down.
ATCGGTTTGGTTTTGTATAAAGACTTTTTAAAAACTTTGTTTCAATGAAGTGTAGTATGAACTTTGTTTTTAGTCTAGAAAAAAATCAACCGAAGGTGTACACTTTTCCCGACGGGCCTATTTATCTGGAGCAGAGGCGATAGGTGGGAGGGGGGGGGGGTGGACGCTTGCCACCCGTTCCCATCTCGATTGTTTCCCCCGACGGCCGAATTGGAATTTTTCCCCAAAACATGTCACCCGTAAACAGCAATTATGTTTCCGTTACCCTAACTCCAGAATAACGCTGGTGTAATATAAGTCCGTCACTGTGGTAAGTCAATGCTTTTTCAGCGTCACACAATTTGTATTTGTATTTGTTGTCCAAATCAACAGCGTATGGACCGCCAATTACAGCAAAGGGAAAACAAAAGTAACGAAATCTCTAAATTTAGAAATAAAAACTAAATATATAAATGTTAAGAATTGAAATTAGAGAAGATAAATTAATGAACAAATAAATAATAAATAGGTAACAATAATAACTTCATTAGATACCTGTAGGTTACATGTGGTACAGCCTAAAGCACGTGAAATCGTATCACAACAATTACATGAGTGAAGGTGCCTCCCAAAACATCACAAGTTTCATGGAACCCGTTGTAGGTGGATGAGTGTGTCCCCCCTTTAACTAAGCTTTGCCCATCCTGCCCCCCCCCCCCTCGATTTACAAGTCTGATGCCGCTGCTGCTCTGGAAGAACAGTACACACTTTGTGTCAAGTTAATGAGTTTTCAGATCGGGACCGCGAATCGTCAACCACCCCACAAACTAATACATTGTGTTTTCTAGTTTCAGTTTTTCTCTTTAAACAATATTTGTCGAGGCCTATATTTTTATTCAAGGCTTCAAGAGACGACTTTTTTAAATTAATACGTTTGTATGTATTGCAACCTTAGCACGAAAGTGAAAAGAATGTCCCTTCTTTTCACGAACTGACACAACCTGTATATGGCGCGCACTAAGCTAACAACAACTGATACACACCTTGAGCGTGGAGCGCTCGCCCGGACCTCCGTTTTTACGAAGTGGCACACACGTATAGGGTTTTCAAACATTGGAATGTGTCACTTGTGAAAACGAAAATCTTCTGTGTTTTGGGGGTTTCAAGAACTCACTAGAACCATAGCAAGTAAAACAATAAAAACAGTAAGTTTATCGAGTTAAAAATCAGAATTGACAATTTTATTGTAAGAAAACAAATTTAAAGCACCCTGAAATTTTGAAGGATCGAAGTGATTCCAAAAGTGTTCAACTATCGATGCCGTTCTCTTCGATTTCTAGTTTTTACTAGTATGGTAGGTGTGTGTCAGTTCGTGAAATCGAAATATTTGCGATGATTGAATAAATTGTACTCTCTTTTTAAAGGTAACGTCATTGCCTCTTAGTAAAATGTCACCGTAAATAAAGCGAAATGAAACATCAGAGGAAATTATATCAGTATTTTGAGCGGGTGCATAACATGGCATACATTTGCAATATGAATGTTCCGAGATTTTCACATAACTTAGAAACATAGTTAAACTTTTCTTTAACAAGGAATACATGAAGTAAGAAAATAAGTTCTGATTTCGCTGGTTCAAAGCCCGAAATCTGAACAGAGAAATCAAATGTTTTTTTAACTTTTCTCGTGATTCTGATGAGCAAAGGAGCTTCAACCTTTACATGTTCATTTTTGTAAAATTGTATCTCGTGGGTAAAATAAAGTATGGAGACTGGTCTTTCACACATACAAATGTTTAACACGTGCTTCAAGGTATACGAGTTGTTCCGAAAAAAGGGTCAAAGTTCACAAACGAATCACAACCATTGTGCACGTTCTATGGTAGCTGTAGGGTTAGGCGTAGGGGTAAGTAGGGGTAGGTAGGGGTAGGTAGGGGTAGGGGGTAGGGGTAGGGTCGGGTTAGGGTTAGGATTAGGGTTAGGGGAACGGTTATAGGGTTATGGGTAGGGTAAAAACACAAATAAAACAAAACAAAAACAAGTTAAGGTCACCAGCAGAGAAACAGGGAACCAGTGGCAGCTACCTTAGACCGTGCATGGTTATGGTTCGTGGTTGAGCTTCATACGTCTGGTTGGTTGTATGTCTCGTAAACATAGAAAGTTGGCCGCACCAACCCAAGTGTCAAAAGGTTTTCAAAGTCATGAAAGGCTTGTCAAAAGCTCCCAAAGGAAAACAAAAAATAAAATAAATATATGTTGTGTCGTGTAGTTTTCCCCTTTGAGCTTAAATATTGTTTACATGGGTGGGAGAATATACAGCAACTTAACAAAGAAATAACAAAACATGAAAACGGATGGAGTTGGAGAACAAGGTTTGTATCGACCGCCAGAAGAAATCGGTTTAATGGGACCCAAGGCTCCCAGTTATAATCTGGCTGACAAATAATCTTCATTGGAAGGCACTTTTATAATGCAATTAAGTATGTTTGGGGTGTGTGGGCGTTGGGGCGGGGGTAGGGGTGGGGATAGTTTTTGGAGTGAGCGGGGAGTTGGTGATGGGCAGGGGGCGGGAAAGTGGGTAGGCGGGGAACGTGTGTGTGGGGGCGTGTAGCAGTGCACAATGTGGCTGTTTAAAGGTGCTGTCACGTCACGTCTGCTGGCCAGCTGGCGCGTAACGTTTGCTAGGGATGATATTTGGTGGTTGATGGGGGTTTGTTGATGGTTGATGGGGCTGATGATTGGTGGTTGATGGGGTGATGTTTGGTAGTTGAATGGGTGATGTTTGGTGGTTGATGGGGTGGTGTTTAGTGATTGATGGGGCTGATGTTTGGTGGTTGATGGGGTGATGTTTGGTGGTTGATGGGGTGATGTTTGGTGGTTGATGGGGCTGATGTTTGGTGGTTGATGGGGCTGATGTTTGGTGGTTGATGGGGCTGATGTTTGGTGGTTGATGGGGTGATGTTTGGTGGTTGATGGGGTGATGTTTGGTGGTTGATGGGGCTGATGTTTGGTGGTTGATGGGGCTGATGTTTAGTGGTTGATGGGGTGATGTTTGGTGGTTGATGGGGCTGATGTTTGGTGGTTGATGGGGTGATGTTTGGTGGTTGATGGGGCTGATGTTTGGTGGTTGATTGAGCTGATGTTTGGAATGGTATTTATGTATACACTATAAGGCCATCGCAGATTATGTTGTCCTTTGAACAAAATATATATAGCTAGAATAACAAGCACAATTTTGTTGAAGCCAATGCGTGGCCAGCAGTAATGGTCGAATACTTTGTTAAATCCAATGGGTGGCCAGTAGCAAAGTTCGAATGATTCATTGAATCCAATGAGTGGCCAGTAAAAACGGTTGTTATGTTCTTCCCTGCCCGTCTAGGCGACACTAAATTTGGTTTAGCGCCCTCTCGTGCTCCCCTGTTTTGGGCTACGTTAGTTTTCTGAAGTTTTATTCTCGTCGAACCACTGAGAAAAAAATATGCCATTCTTTCCACTTTTTATATCGTTTTGTTAACAATACCAGCTTCAAGAAGAATACTAGTTGCTGAAAGGAGGTGTTCCAGACGAGCTACGAGCTAGCATCGTTTCCTAGTTGAAGGCATCTTGAGCTTTAAAGAGAACAGTTCTATTTTTTGTATGAAGATAAATTTCATTGATTGTCATGTGATAATTACTTAAAAAAACTTTAGGATGTTTACATGCATTGGAAGTGGGGATATTTCTTTAGATAAGCGGGCATTATGTTGTGACCGTTTGACTTTTATTACATGTATTCCTGATTTTATTGCGATAAATCTCTTGTCAGGTTTGTTGTGCTTTTATAGATACATTGTACTGTACTTAGTTATATTTTATTTTCTGTACTTTCAGTTTTTCCTGTTGTGGCACACACATGATGAGGAAATTAATAAAGCAGTTAAATGTTGTTTTCTGAGTCATTTGTTAACTGGTTAGGAAGAGGGCGCCCAGGCTACTCAAGTTATTCACAGTGGTCGAATATTTTGTTAAATCTAATGGGTGTCCAGTAGCAAGGGTCGAATGATTTGTTGAAGCCAATGGTTGGCAAGTAATAATGGTCGAATACTTGGGTAAATCCAATTTGTGTCCGGCAATAATGGTCGGCACATATTAATCAAGCCATTCATAGTCTCGAAAAACTTGGTTTACAACTTATTTCAGAAATATGCCACATTTTTTTTCCCGCTATCGAGCAGGTGTTTCTTTTCTTGATTTAAATTAATCGACATAAGTTATGTAGGGACACGGGAGAGAGGCTGGTCCTCTAAACTGAAAGGCGACGAGCACTTGGAGACAAAGACAACGAATAAATCACAAGATGATAATAATCTAGGATGAATTAAGTTTTTAATCTTCAGCTCAAAGAAACACTAGATGAAAACTAACATTTCATAAATACCTGGGACAGTTTATTCATTCTGATTGGACGTGAGGACATCACATTTAATAAACGGATGTTATAAACACGGCTAGAAGTGTTTAAACATAGACTGGCAATTTGTTGTCAAAGAGGGCGCTATCATGTTTTGCGCGGAGCGGTCAAATTTGGTAAGTCGTCATAGAGTTATATATAAGAACTAGAAGGGCACACTAGCCAAGTTACGTGACTCGTTGCGCGGTTGGTGCGGCCATGTTTCTAGTGCTACTACCACTACTTTACTGTACTCAAAACAACAACATGAACATCGACCGCTTGGTGCGTGCACTTACCATAAAAACATATCGTGTACTTCGTACTCAAGTGCCCTTTACAAATGTGCACGTGTCTCCGGCGCGTTTGTGAACACAGTATTGCCAGTGCACCCTGTTTTTCTTATATATAACTATATGTAAGTCGCATAGTTTATGTTGCGCATTTCGGAAATTTGCGTGCGATAGCTTGAAACTTAAGCGCGCAAGTTCGCTGTTCTCAACTTTTGCAGTTTTTTTTTTTGAATTTTTTAGGGGAAGGTATTTATGAATGGGAATCAAAGTGTGTTGAATCGGTTTTAAACGAGTGTTTTAAATCCACCGAGGACTGGTTTTTGATAATTTTACCTCGACTTCGTCTCGGTAAGAGCCAGTCCTCGACGGATTTAAACCGCTAGTTTAAAACCTCTTCACCACACATTGATTTTCTTAGTACTAAGCGGGAGAGAAACATTACTAGGAGAAGCATAATTACAATCAATCATAAATGATGTACACTAGTTGGCATATGAAAGTATAAACATCACATAAACGTAATCAACACCGGTGAATTAGTCAACATTAAAGGCCCTGTACACTATTGGTAAGATCGAAAAACACAAATGTTCACAGATTCACACATAACTTACATGATTTAAAGTAAGTAATGGTAGAAAGGGATCCTTAAAATATTTCTGCCTAAAATGCTATCGTTTCTGAGAAATGAATAAAACAATAGTTTTTATCGTGCGCGATATTAAACTCGATGTTAAAAAAAAACAGAAAACACATAAGGTCTCTTTTCACTCTTTTCTCGTGACCTCGATGACCAATTGAGCTAAAATTTCCACAGGTTTGTTATTTCATGTATTATGGTTAATCAAACAAAACATCAACTTTGTTGCGACTGTTTTGTCAGCTCTACCAATCCTGTATAATACATTTATGGCCCTACGGAACAGAAACACAAGAATGAAACACTTTTGTTTTGCACCATTACTCTTCTGGGTTTAGGAGTCCTGTTTATATTTATTTGTTTATATATTTTTTTATATTAATTAATTTACCATTGTAACATTAAATCTTAAACTGAAAACTTCCAGATGTTTTGTCCATAATGTTAGCAACCAGTAAAAGCATATCATCTGAATCATTTAAATGTAAACTTTGGTGTGAGCCTTGCTCTCCAAAAAACACTATGAATATGAAATAAACCTATTCCATAACAATTACAAAAATTATAAACCTCAATTAACAATTGGCTACACTGAATTACTTATGTAATTAAATATACTGTTTTTGAGGGGGAAAACACGCTCGACAAAAACCAGACGGCTATCTCAAACCCATAGAGATGGAGAAAACAAAGAAATAACCAGGCGGTAGAAAATGGGGTGGATGTGGGTGATGGAAAAAAAAACAACACACAGCCTGACTGTCATGTTCGTGTTTCGTTGCAATGGCGCAGAAAGACAGAGTTTAGCGCACAGCCAATGCTGTTGCTATGTAGGGAACTTTCCTCCAATCAGAGGCGATGACGTAGTGGCGCGGTCCGCTGGACCCAATGAACACCAGCCACACCGTGACCCTGTCTACTCAACATGACCCTGTCTACTCAGGGATCGCGTTGTAAAAAAAACACAACAAAAAAAACACGCTACACTTTGTATTACTTTTTGTAAACAAACTGTAAGGGATGCACGTATGGTTCCAGTGTTCCATAAACCTAATTAAGTATGCACTTAATCTTCCTTTAACTCCAAAACAATATAAAATACAGTGATTTATAATGAACACGATAGACACTGTTTCCGAACATTCTAAAACCACAACCAAAAATGAAATTAATCTAAAGAGAAACATTTGCTTCTACTTAATGTTGATCATTGTTTCAAAAGTAAAAGATACACGCACATTATTTGCCCACTTTTTAACAAATGGACTTATAAAATGAAAAAAAAAAAAAAAAAAAAAAAAAAAAAAACATACATGTGGCGTGGTGAAAAAGATTTACTTTTGTTCAATACAAATACATGTATAATGTCTACACATTGGCCTAAAACTATATAAGGTAGCAAACGCTTGGCTCCTGTCACCTAGGTGTTCAGGCAAAAGGTAATAAGTTAGCTCGCTAAGTTGAGGATCGGTTTTATAGAACTTCTTTGGCCCTGAAATGTTCGTGATTTAAGGATCGGTCGACGACACAAATTGGGAAAAAATTGAGTGGCGGGAGCGAAATGTTTTTGAGTACGAGATTATAATTTTGCATGAATTACAACAGGAACGAGGTTGAATTAGACTCCACCGCGCGTCTTCCGACCCTGGAAATTCGAGTTGTGTGTTTACCTACTTGCCTTCGTATTATTGTTATGGAACATGGAGGAGAGAGCCAGACTAATGTGCATGTGTGTTTATTGGAAATAAACGATCGTAATCTAGCAAATATCAAGACTTGTCTAACCATTTTTCTCGCAAATCGCTCCAATTGCATCGCAAAATGCAATGCGATACTAGGGAAATCGTTCCCTAAAAGAGACTCATGCGAAGACATATTTTGCAACGGTACGGTAGCTACATAATGTATAAAGTAACCGAGAGAGTCCATATAGGCAACCACGAACTACGATCTCGCAAGTATTTTTTTCCCAATGGATAACTGGTAATTTTTGTTTCTTTTTTTTTTCATTTGGGGGAAATACAAAAATATAAAATAAATACAGGCGGCCTCAACAAAGGAATTGAGAACCATTAAGTAACAGCTGGATGTTTTGAGGTTTGCTTTTTTTTACACCAACAGTTGAAAACAATTAAAAGGTGCAATCTCCATAAACTATTAAAACATTTATTGTGTTCTTTCATTGGGCTTTGAACAAACTTTGCCTGCAAGAAGGGCTTATTGGCTCTTATTGACGTCTGGAAAAATGAAATTTACCAAAAAGTAGTTACTTGTGGATAATACAGTTAGTTTGATTCTTCTGCATGCAATATAAAAACTCCCCGACCACCCCCAAAAAAGTAACCACTTGCAGGGTGTATTATAAAAATAGTGAACAATTTAAAACTTTTTGCAATCTGAACACTAAAATGACACTAAGAACGGATGTAAATAAATAAATGAAGAAGAAATATAAATATTGAGCATTCGTAAGCTTCTTGCGTAAACATTCCGTGTGCTCTAATCAAATAATTTTAAATGAAAGTCATTCTGAATTTATAATCTCCTTAAGATAAAAGGATTGGAAAATGATCGAAAATAGTTGAAATTATGTTGTAAATTAAAGAAATTAATTAGACAGAATATGTTTGGTGGTTTTGTTGAAACTACTTGAAACTTGTTGAAACTCGAGTACTTATTTTTTTTTTTCGAGAAAAAAACTTTTCAGAAGCCAGAGCTAACACATTTCATAATTTTCAAGATGACGACGGCGGCCATCTTGGATTTAGAAGTCAGGATGATCCCAAGCTCTACATTTACAATTCCAGTTGATTTGTCATGCCAAAAATGGTGGAAAATTACACCTCTTTTGTCTGCCAGAGCTTTTATTAATTATGCTTTTCAATGTGGCGTCGGCGGCCATTTTGAATATTGCGCCATAAAAAGGGTTATATCATATTTCAGAGGTACATAGGAGCTAATTTTCTTTTTAAATGGTTCCTTAAGTCAAACCCATCAAGAACGTAAGGTAGACAAAAATTGTCACGAAATCCAAAGATATGACCATACTTGATAATAATACACTCCATCCCTTTAATTTATACGGCTCCCATTTTCGACGAACCCTATTTTTTTGTTTATAACATTTTAAACACACTCCTAGCGAGCCGGGCCTATCTCCGAAAGATTTACAATAATTAATTAAACTTTGGGTTAGCCACGACCATAAAAAATCGTCGCTCGCACCAAAAAGTGACCTATCTCGTCCACATTTAAAAACATATTTTATAAAAATGTTTGGAGAAAATCATGATTGAAGTATCACTATTTTTTAAACGGCTGTTTCGGAGTTCGCTGACTGTTTTATTTATTTTCTTTTTGTTTTCCTTTTTTTATAAGGCACAAATAAAGCTGTGAAGCTTAAAATAGTAATTAATTCCTAAACACATAGGTCACTTCGTGAATGAAAAAAAAAAAAAAAAAAAAAGTGACCTATCTCGATAGGTCTCAATATGTATTGGTTTGTGCACAGCGCTTTACGAAACCATTCCGTTGAAGGACTGAAACTTGCTGAAAATGTTAACAAAAACCGGGATATTAAACTGTTCGGGTGTATCCTGTGTAAACGAAAGAAAATAAGGAATAACTAATCACATTAGTTATTCTTGTCTTTCACTGCACAGTCGTTGACGTGTAAATTAAGGAGTCCCACACGGTGCATCTGAAGTAGTACGGCAAACTCATCATTCATCGAATGAACCGATTGCATCTCAATGTCGTCGAAGTAGTGATACTTGACTTTCCTCAACGTGTTTGTCCCATTATCTGGCACCGCGGAGGAGAATGGCCAGAAACCGTACAGGTGTGTCTCTTCGCACATCGTCAGTGCCAGGTTAGTCATGTAGAAACCTTAAAAGAAATTGAGTTATTAACATTGATCAATGTGTTGACGTTATTTTGACCGCACAGCTCTTAAAAAATGCTTTCGTTATTATTATTCACCCCTGAATGATGCCTTCGGAGAGTTCTTTTAACAGTTTGTTTGTAAATAAATGTTGAGTACTCCGCCCAAATTGATACCTGTGCCTAAAATAGCTTGGCAATGCGCCGTATTTGTGACCGCGTGAGGGCGCTGTCAAAACATGTGTATCACTTCCGGGGGTATAACTTGTCGTCTGCTCAGCTATCTGTGTACAGTTTAGCATCGGCGTTCGGTCACTTCTGTGCGCAAGAGACATTAGTCAGTGCTATATAATCTACGTAATAACGGCTCCTTTAAAGTTGTTTTGTCCGTGATGGATATGACGTCTGGTAGTAATGTGTTTCAGTCCTTAACTGTATGGAGGAAGTATTTGAAGCAGTTTTTGTTTGCAGAGAACAGGTATAAATATGAAATGATGTACCACGCTTAACTGCCAGTTCTGATATTTTGTTAAGATTATATTTATTTCTGTATTTATTTAAAGGAGCCGTTATTAATCCACCTTAGATTCTAGACGCACTGACTAAATTCTCTCGCGCACAAAAGTGACATAACGCCGATGTTAAAACTGTACACAGCTAGCTGAGCAGACGATAATCGCTTAAGTTATACCCCAGAAGTGATACACTTATTTTTGAGAGCGCCCTCACGCGATCAAAACTACGGCGCGTTGTCAAAATACCCTGAATTGATAGTTTGATTTAATGTACAAGAAAAATTGCGGTTTTGCAGTGTAAAAACATACTAATTGTTTACAATTATAACATTTATCAACATTTTAATTTTTCCTTCAAAACTTTTTGAAAGGTTATTAGCTTTAAAAAATAAGTATGCAATCAAAATTGTAAAGGAGGTATACACGGTTTGCCAACGTAGAGCACGCTGCTGTCATTTGGGCAATCCACAGGCAAATTAACAACAAAATTAGAATGAAGACCCCAGCTCAGAAAAAGATTTGACACAACCGACGTTCCTTATTTTGATCAACATTTGGCTTAATCCCATTAATCACCAAAGCATCGTACGGTGTTCATATTAAAAACGGATCACTTTGCATATCAATTCAATGTTCTCTATCCCCCAAAATGAGCGCTTTATTATATAATTGTTGACGAAGCGATACAAAACTTGGGTCACTATCATTGTTGTTCTCAATGTAATGCATTGAGAGACCCAGCTGGTATAAGAAAACATGTATATCTGCGACATCATTGTGGATATATGAAATTTACTCTGGGCGCAATTCCAAAGCAGCTGCTTCGTGTACAACAGATTAACTAATAATTTTGCTTTCCAGAAAAAAAAGAGTTGGGTTACACTGAGTTTCTTCTGTTCGCATTGTAATGTATTGAGAGACCCAGCTGTTATAAATAAAAAAAAAAAAAAAAAAAAAAAAAAAAAAATGTTTATATGCGACATCGACATAAATCATCGTGAATACCAAATTTAAATAACTCTGGGACACATTATTGAAATGAATTTACATTTATTTCACTCGCTTTGTTAACATTGTGTTTTGGTTTGAAACGACGGCAACGTTTAACAAGTTATGTGCACAATTTTCTTTGAAAAATCGCGGTTTTGCAGTGTCAAAACATACTAATTGTTTACAATTATAACATTTATCAACATTTTAATTGTTCCTTCAAAACGTTTTGAAAAGTTTATTAGCTTTACAAAATAAGTATGCAATCAAAATTGTAAAGGAGGTATACACGGTTTCCCAACGTAGAGCACGCTGCTGTCATTTGGGCCATCCACAGGTAAATTAAAAGTAAAGGGCAATCATACAATTTAAACGTTTCCCATGTCCATACCAGTCCCAATCTCTAAAAGAAATAATTACGTGTGAAAAACCGTCAAAATCGAATAGGTAAATTAAATTTAAAATTAGAATGAAGACCCCAGCTCAGAATAAGATTTCACACAACCGACGTTCCTTATTTTGATCCACATTTGGCTTAATCCCATTAATCACCAAAGCATCGTACGGTGTTCATATTAAAAACGGATCACTTCGCATATCAATTCAATGTTCTCTATCCCCCCAAAATGAGGGCTTTATTATATAATTGTTGCTGAAGCGATACAACAACTTGGGTCACTATCATTGTTGTTCTCAATGTAATGTATTGAGAGACCCAGCTGGTATAAGAAAACATGTATATCTGCGACATCATTGTGGATATATGAAATTTACTCTGGGCGCAATTCCAAAGCAGCTGCTTCGTGTACAACAAAATTAACTAATAATTTTGCTTTCCAGAAAAAAAAGAGTTGGGTTACACTAAGTTTATTCTGTTCCATTGTAATGTATTGAGAGACCCAGCTGTTCGGAAATTCCAAATATTTGGCTGAAATCTTGAGCTGTACAACAACAAAAAATGTTACCCAATGGTGAAATTGGTTGCCAACTCTTTCATGTCTGAACCAGGTATTCTGCCGGGCAAGACCCACTACAAAATGAAAGCGGAGGAAAGTGACAGTATGTTTAGAATGAATGTAAGTGCACCAACTTATTTATTATTGCATAATCTACTTTTAATACTTTCAGAGCATTCGGTGTGAAGATTTCCCACCCAACATTGTGGGTATAAATTAATACTAAATTTGATGAGTGTTATTTTGCTATGGTTATAAGAAGTATTATTTCATTTTATTGAGACAATTGAACAAGTTCAATAGTTCAAGGTTTGTTCAGGAGGGCCATCGTCTATCATATTAATGTGTTGTATTTATGATCAAGAGCTCTGTTGTTCAGATGCAAAAATGAGCGGCTAAGATAAACTGGTCTCCTGTCTTTATCCGCAAAGGATAGACAGGTACTGGTCTACAGGCCCTATGATTTCATTGGATACAATGATTTCACAAATATCCCCGTCAATTGTGCCAGTTTACAAGGTTACATTTTTGTTTTTACGGTATGGATAATTTGGCAGAATCAGTCATTTCCAATAATGATGTACTGTACATGTGTCTACAGGTGGCCCTGGTCCGCTGTTGTGGGGTTGACTCAGTTTCTGCACCTGGTTGTTATTTTGGATTTTACCTTTACGTTTGAAACAAAATGTTGCCAAAGCTTCGTCATTCGGGTGGATGGATTTTCCCCGGCCAATTATAGTATGACTAAAAAAGCTATTGCACGGCGTAAAAAGCCATTGCATGCAGTATAAGGGCCAATGTATGTGTACTGTAGTTGTAGGTACTGACAACTGTGCATGTAAGACTATACTATGTACTTGTTTCTATAGCTAACGGCAAGCTCTTCGTTCACAATACGGTCATCATGGTAGGGGCACAGGGGCGAAAGTAGGTAAACACGCCAATTTGTTTTAAGTGGCCTCATCTGTCCTGGAAAAAAAAATACGCTGCCAGGCGCTCAAAAACGAGCCTGGAAGTGTGACTTCAGATATGCAGACAAGAAGCATCTATAATCCGATTTTTTTTTTGTGTGGTTGCGATCGAGAGAGGGCGCATTACTTACCTGTTGATGGAAAATGCGTAATTTCTCTCTCTTTCCAAAAGTCGTATACGGCGACAAAATGGCGCGGATCGCCGATTGCTGCTTTGAGGTTTGAGACCTTGGATAATTCAAGCGTGTGTTTGACCTTTAGACACATGTCAGTTGTATCTTGAGCTGATATGCATGGCAACCACAGCAGACCAGAATGTTCATTAATGGCCTCTGCAAAAGCAGCAGAACCATTCTTGTTTTTCAGCCTCTTAAATCTTGGCAAAAGAACAGAGAACAGAAACAAAATAATAATAATAATTTAGAACTATGCTTTTCCTACATATTTTTGGTCATAAACAGCTGTTGCATATGGTTTAAATCTTTAAAGTGACTAAAAATTACAGGCAGATACAACCATGTATTTGATTTTTTTGGGGGGAGTGTTGGCTCTGAAAAGAGCTGGTGTTAGAGACCAAACTGGCTTTTTTCAGGGCCAAACACTCCCACAAAAGATATCAAATACATGGTTGTACCCGCTATTTTAATAATAATTATTTATAGCTACTTCTTATTGTTCACACCATGCAAAGCCTCAAACACAACTTATAGAATTATAACTCAGTATTAAATAAGTGCATTGACCTGGACCAGACCAAGCCGAGCCCACCCTGAAAAAAAAACATAGTCTACTGCTGTAGACCTCGACCACAATCGATTTGTGTTTATACATGAACAGACATAAGAAGTAGTTAGTGACCTCGAGATCTCATTTGTATAACATATTCACGGGGGGGGGGGAGGTGACAACGTTGTAAAACATTACTCCAATTGTCTTCACTAAAAAAAAAGTGCGTCCCTAACCCTATCGTAAATCCGTTGGGAACTTAGGTGGTGTCCTCAGCTTGGCCATGTAAATAGCTGATTACGTCACACAAACTCTGTCACTACTGATCTGACAGTCGGATCAGAAGATTTGTTGAATTCATTCAATAACCAGCTAGTGTTAGTAAACTGGTACTCCGTACTTGACCTCTTACCCTCGAACTCGAGTACCGTCCATTTTATACAATATAACATATATCCATTTAAAAAATGATTTTGCCATTATATGTACCTTTTAGAAGCAATACTAGGGTTCATCGTTGTCATATTGGACTTCCATCCACCATCAACAGCATGAGGGCGTAATGGCGGGAGATTGGCCCTGGTGACGAACAGACCAATGTTACATTCGTTAATAATAATTGAATAATAATGGAATTTCATAATTCGGAATCTCAAGGCAATCGGAAAAACTAATCACACGGCTAAAATAGTTACCTGATGACGTAATCTGCCTGATCGATTTCTTGTCCGCATTTACTGTTTGCGAGAATTCCGCTGTTACCAACCACACTGCATCTTGGGAACATCCGACCAGAAAGAGGCGAAACCTGCAAGAAAATAATCGGAATGTTGGCATCATTGCTTCCCCAGCCCCCATTTAACCATGCAATGCAATTAATTGTTAATTTGTCTTTGGATGCCTTACATTACAGCAGCGTGCAGTACGTTGGAAAAACAAGTATATACAACCTTTAAAATGTTGATTTCATACTTTTTTCAAAGCTAATAACGTTTCAAAACGTTGTCGAGATAGTCTGGCACAAAACAAATAACAAATCTAAAACATATTCTCATATATACATATAATTATTTTTTATTCATTCTTAATTTTTACACTGCACAACCGCAATTTAAGTGTTATAAATTACCCTGTAAAAAATGTTTCGCGTGCTTACGTTTACCTTAGGAACATCCTTTTCCAAGAACTTCTTCGTAACATTGTAGTAAAGTTTCGAAGCTTTTTTGCCACCGTTTATAACTCTGTAACAATAATCAAGGCGGTCCCCATCTCTCGTGTTTCGTTGTGTCAGAAGAAAGTCGTCCTGCCCCGTCAGGTTGGTACTTTTGAACAAATCCTGTCTACAAAAAGACCGTTATTCCGAATCTAATTATAAATGGTAGGGACTGTTAAAGTATGTTTTATCGGCCATTTTAACCCTGCCCTGTAAACGTATGGTGGAACGGTCGGCGACCGTTCGGTGGCAAAAATGCGTGTAAAATGAGTTTGTCGGTTCAAAAACTGTTTTCCAACAGTATATATTTGACTCATGATTGCCCAGTGTATATTTAGAAAGAAAACAATTCCAAAAACAATTTCAAGGGGTGACACACGGGCGGTTTCATGAAAACAAAAATTACAAAACATCCAACATTTTTTTTCATATTTCTGTCACTGTTAGCAGTCCTCTGAGAATCATTTTTGTGTGTACACTTGGCTTACCCAGACTAGTGTAGAGTGCAGCTGGTGTCTATACATTTGTTAGATCAAGATAAGACAGAATGATTGATCGACTGACAATAACAGCGGCTGAGATTAGAGACCTGGGGAGTGTAGTGCATCAAATGCCATTGGCGGTGTATCAAATGTCAGTGAGTTTTCAATTGGGCTTCAAAGTTAAAGGTTATTGTAGGTCGAACACTGACCCCCAAGCTAAATTTGCTGGTAATAGTGTTATCCGGCTATGCTCCATTAGGGATCTTGTGAAATTTCACGATTTTTGACAGCACCGTTAATGAAGAACAACAATTTGTTTAAGACTGGACGGTCACGGACCGCACCATGCCACACTCCAGGGACAGCAATAATATCAATGTTTTTCACCTGGCTTATTCAATTTCGCTGAAAATGAGTGCTCCTTTGCATCAGCATTCAACGGTCAAATTGAGTAATTAATTGCCAAATGTTTAGCACTCACTGGTCAAATAAGCGAAAACAAAATGGCTGACGATCTGTTTTTTATTGTGTTGTGCAATTTGAAGGTTCAGACGGCCGTTTTATTAAAGAAGCGATAGCAGCATTAAGTAGCCGTTGCACTGGCGAATTTTGCCTTGTCCTAAAACTTGTTTGTGGTTTTATATTATTTGCGACTCGACCTGCTTACGACGGGTTTTGTGCAATCGATCCTAGGACTGATCTTAGGGCTGGATCCTAAGTTAGGAAGGGTTTTGTGAAATCCACCTCACTCGACGGGTTTAAACCACCAGTTTAAAACCGATTCAACACACTTTTATTCCCCATAAAACCTTTCCCCTAGAAAATATCAAACACCCTGTAAAAGTTCACTTCTAGTCAGTGTTGATTTTGTATGCGTGTAGAAAAACCGCGTCGCGCAAGTTTTGAACTTGCGCGCTTAAGTTTCAAACTATCGCACGCAAGTCTTGAACTTGCGCGAAATAAACTATGCACCTTAAGAATTTTGCGTGATCCGTGCAGAACCTGATAACGCCCTTTTTGACAAAAAGGTTGCCAGACTATGTTTTAACACTTTGGACTGTGGATAAACTGTCAGAATGGATAAACTGTCACAGTTATTTTTTTTTTATTGCGTGTGCAATACCCTCCGATGGCCTACAGGTCTGCACATTTTCCTTAATTACCTGCTTATTATTGTTTTTTTTGTGCAAAACAGTTGAAACCCTTTTTAATCTTTATTCTCAGACAGGCTATCGGACTCCAAATCCTATTATTAAAACCACAACAACAACAACAACAACAACAATTTAAGAATGTCAAACCATAATAAAAAAATAATAGTAATAACAACAATAACAAATTGAATTGCCCTTTTTACCAAACTATCTCTGCAACCTTTTGAAAGGTTGTAAGCTTCGAAAACAAATAATAATAATAATCATTCAACATTGCAGAGGAGGCATACACGTTTTCCCAACGTATAGCACGCTGCTGTACTGTACGCCATCCGAAGACAGTTTAACAATAATTGGCATCGCAGGGTTTTAAATGTTTGCTGAATTTGATCGACCGGGAAAACTTTAACTAAAATAAATTGCTGATGTCATCTATGGGGAGTTCTGAACTCATCTCTATGAAAGTAACTCGAAATACTTAGTGATTCCCTGGAAACATGTAAAGTGAGGCAAATAACCTCCCGGTTCCCACATTGGTTGGTATACAATCAATCACGACCTCACTCAAGGCACAGAGTCCCCTGCAATAGACATACATCTGGGAGTAACCGCGATACATCCAAACCCTCACGGTGTTTATCGGTTCATTACTTCCATACTTAACACTTAACGAAATGGAGTTAGTATGGTTTGATATTTTAGAGGTTCTGGTATTATTGTTATGGATCTTGGTGAACTGGTTTGACACTGTTTCTTGTGCATGTAGGAAATAATTATATTCTGCATTTTTAGGGTTCGCATTACAACAACTGATTTGCCAATTATATTACATTTTACCCTGTTCATGTTTACTGACACTTAACGTTTCTGAAACCCGAACACTACTATTTTGTAAAACTACAAACAATTCAATGTAAGTTTCACTCATCCGGACACGTGTCAGCTGTTCAAATGTTTATTTCTGGCTAATATTATTAGTTTTAAAAAGTCCGTATTGACTGAACATACCTGAATTTCTTTAACCTAGTAGAATTCAATTTCCATGTTGTGGATGTCAGTAGTCGATGGTAACGAATAACCAGATGGTCAATCGATGTTTGAATTAACCGGAACATAGCGTAATCGGAGCTATTAGTGAAACAAAACAAACAACAATCAAAAAGAAAGTGTAACACACTGATTTGTTTACCTATAGTTCAGGTAGCGAACAAACAAGTTTTGCTGTTGTACCACTTTGACAAAAAGAGAGTCTGATTTCAGATGTTAAAAATGATTTTCTCATCCCTCTTCAATATACATGTTTCATATTGTCTTTGAGGGGCTTAATTGTCTTATAAAATAATCCGTTTTCATGGCGTCTATACTACAATGAGCAGTTTATTCAGGCCTGTGAAGTGCCCAGAGTTTATCACAAGGAGCTAGCTACATTGCGCGTATAATGGCTGAACAAACAATGTACAAATTATTGGCAAACATGAGGATTATACCACATATGAATTTAAAGACGCATACCCTTTTCATTAAACTGTACAAGGCAAGACTTCTATGGCTCTTGTAGGCATTATAGTTACTAGTAGGCATGAGGACAAAATCTTTGCAAAAAAACATTATTTCGAGAACAACTTTATTTGCCAAGCTTGCAATGGTTTGGAAGGAAACGCATAAATCTACAAGCTCCTTCCTCAGCGCCATTTACCACTTGTTTTACCTACAATACGGTTTTAATGTCGGTCAAACAGTTTGAATAGTTTTAATGTCTAGTTTGTGTTTTTTTTTCAACCAAATTCCACTTTTTCTTGTTTTTTTTTCCCCAAATAAATTCTAGGAACTAAAAATGCCCGCCGTATCCGGTGACATCTTTGTTTTGTTATGTTCGGCCCAATTTTAAGGGTACAGACATGCAACATATCAATCTTCCAACTTTTCATGCCAAGAAATATCATAAAATCTTAAACCGGGCATTATCATTGTAACATTAGTGGTAAAACTACAATTACAACAGTTATAGCGTCCCCAAGCGTGACCCCGGTACTTAAAATATGATGTAATTTATTGATTTGTCAAAATAAAAGTGGTTGCACCGTTTTATAGCATTTGAGAGACATATACTGAAATTATTGAAAACATACGATTTTTGATAATAGAAAAAATCGAGAAACAAAAAAACAATAAAACAAACAACCGAAATGACAATTTTGTTAAAGTTGTTAATATCATCAAGTACAACTTGGTTAAATGAACATTTGTGGTAAGTATCATAAACAAAAAAAATGCTCCGGACCTTTTGGAAAATAAGTTCTATGTGCCCAAGTTAGTTTCGAAAAAAGGGTAATCGCCTTGAAACACTGCAAAGAATAAGAATTTAATTTTTCAATTTTCCACAATACCAATGTCTCACCTCAGCAATATTTGGTCGATGTAAAAATCAGAGAATTATCATATGTGTTAATTGTAACACGGCCATGAAAATAGGCAAGTTTCACTATTCAACTTGAAATCAAAAAAATAAAAATTGCGAAACTACACTAAATAGGTATTTCGGCTGCTGCCTCGGTAACGAATTTATACAAAAAAAACCTTCGAAATGTATAAGTTTGGGGGCAATGATCCATCAAGTATGGAAGTATGAAGAAATTTTTCCGATCGTGGTGCCCTATGTTTGATATTTACAGTCCGTTGCTCTTAATGTTGTTTCATTGTTAATTTCACACATATTTTTATAATATGAAAACTGAAATTGTATCTATAACAAATTGCTGTTGTTGAAATCTTCATTTTCAAGAACTTTGTATTAAGATCAGTATAGAAGATTCGATATCATAGACAAATATGGTTTTCGTTCAAGTGTTTTTTAGTCGTTTTTTTATACGAGCGAGACCTGCTTAGTCTACTGGAAAACGGAATGGAAAAGCTACATACGACATGGTGAGGTCCATCCACGGATTCAATGCAGGGGGTTCCTTCCTTTAAACAAAACATATTAAAACAACTTTTAAATTAAATCGCACAGGCTCCTGTCTCTGAAGTCAAATCGATCTCTGTAATTTCTGTCTATTGCCCTGTATAAAAAAAAAAAAATAAAAACAACATTGGTTAAAAAGAAACCTTCACATTTTAACGGTGAAAATAAATGCCCAGATCATCAACTATCAAGTGTCATAACTTAAGGTGAAGAGTCATATCACTGGCTCTTCGTACAACATCAAGACCGACTCCCAATGTAGCACACCTAATGTAGTCTATGTTATATCATGTAAGAATCGTGGACTACAATATGTGGGAGAGACTAAGACCAAACTTAGTCTTCGCTTTGCAAACCATGTCTCTTCCATAAAGACCAAGAAACAGTACCCCGTCTACATCCACTTCAACAGCCCCAATCACAACGTCAAAGATATTGAACTTATGGTGATTGAGGCTTTCAATTGGTGATGACACACACACCACAAACTCAGAGATTCGCACTGGATTCACCAACTTAAGACAGTCCAACCCTTTGGACTAAACATCAACATCGGTGTCAAATAAAATCCCATCACCCCCATTTAATTTACTGCTTACTTATTTATTTTATATTTATTTTTTATAATACAATTACTGCTAATAACCTGTTCTTTCAATGGTTGATTTGTTTTCCATTCTTTTTCCCAATAAGTTGTTTTAAAAATCATGTTTTCTCCACTGGCTTACTGTTAGCGTTCGTTTTCGAAACAAGTATTTTTGGATGACGACCTGTTCTTTTCCTAATAACCCCTTCTCTCCACATACTTGTTATATAATTACCTCCCTTTCACATTGTTGTATATACTTTGGTCCTGTTCCCTATTGTTAGCTGCATCAAACCCGATGCCTCGTGCCCCTAATCCTGTCCTTTCAAGTTTCCCGCTTGGTCCAGTAAACCTCCCCTTCACTGACAACCCGTTTGTCCCCACCACATAACTCTGATTGGTTCTTAGCCAGCCCACTGTAACTTTGATTGGGTATAATTTCCCCACCTTTTTCTGGATACCATCCCATTGTTCTTTGCCTCTCTTTTTTGCTGTAAATGGATATGTTTTTCGTTTGTGTTTGTTTATGCCTCTGACGAAGGTCCGGTTTGGATCGAAAGCTAAGGCCATCTACCCTACAAATTGTATATATATGTGTACATATGTATATTGGTCACGACTAAGACAGTTGCCCTGGTCACCAGTTCCCACCCTAACCCTTTGGACTTAACATAGACACTGGCGTTAAATAGCTTGCCATTACCCCCTTTTGAATTTTGCTAGCTTATTTTTTGTTATGTAATACGATTACAGCTACTGTAATGAATATGTTCTCTCCACTGGTCTATTTTTACCGTTCTTCTTCTCATTTTTTTTGTTTTATATCGACCTGTTCAAAAATAGGGTCAAAGATTGGTAAACACTCACAAAACTAACAACCAAAAAATCAGACTTGGTGAGATGCAATGCAGCTGTTGATAGTAGAAACTATCTTGGGAAATGATTCCATTGGAATCAACAAGACAGCCATGACCATGTAGTATTGATCCGTATTGCTGTTACGTATAGCCTTGATTGCAAGGCTGTGTAATAGTTTTCTTACTATAAAGCTAAACATGTGCATAACCACAGCCGCACGAATGCGATGCCCGAATGCAATGCAACTCCTGTTCCGGTCCCCCGACTGTCTATAAACACCACACCACGCTCTCACCCAAGGAAGCACACAGACGCTCGTTTCCACAGTCCCACACACACCGCTATTCCACACACCGCTATCACCCACAATCCTAGCCCGTGAGCCGTGAGGCTCACAGCCTTGACGATCTTGTACACTTCCGGGTCTTGCGGTTATGGTAATGAGTGCGCTCTTTGCATATCGACTCGCCCCCCCCCCCCCCATTTTCCACGGATTTGCGAAGAAAAACAATGAAACACATAAGACACTCGGTTTACAAGATCGCCTTACGGCTCACGGGCTAGGATTGTGGGCGATAGCGGTGTGTGGAATAGCGGTGTGTGTGGGGGGCTGCGTACATTACATCTTAGAGGCGCTGTGTGTGTGCATGGTGAGAGTGCGGTGTGCTATTTTTTTTTAGAGTCAGTCTGGGGACTGGGGTTGTATCGCAATCGGGCGGCTGAGGTTTTAGTATCCTTGCTCTATGGTTTTAGCTAGAGTATTTGTCTTCACAGCCTTGATATCAAGGCTATGTTACGTATTGATGGGGGCGTAGCTTACGGTGGAACATGCGTCAAGGATCGTTATATCTAGTTTACTTGTATTGACTTTACAGTATACGCACGTAAAATGATTTGCTTTTATGGACACAGTGAACAAAATTATTGTCCTTTGTTTAAACTGGTGATTTTGTAGAATGATGTACCCCTCCTTTTCGTTGTGTATCCATAGTGTTCTGAAATCAGGTGAATTCTTAAACCTAAATATATTCCATACTTTTGTCTCCAAACCTTAAATATATCGACTAGTCCTCAATCTTAAACGACGTATTATACTTTTGAAAACCGGACCCTTAAATATTTGTTTTCATGTGTACGAAGGTGTTTTATTCAGTCGTGATATCTTAAAAAGAGCCTCAGACCGAGTACGCTTTTGACCCCCAACTTGAAAAAAAATCCCATGTAGGGGCAGGTGGATGTTATAAACAATTATTTGGGTCAAGCCTAATGGTTTATTTGGTAAAACGAAAAATAGTTTTCAGTATAATGTCATAACAATTATTTGGGTCAAGCCTAATGGTTGACTTGGTAAAACGAAAAATAGTTTTCAGTATAATTTCATAACAAATATTTGGGTCAAGCCTATGGGTTGACTTGGTAAAACGAATAATAGTTTTCAGTATAACGTCATAAATTTGATGCAAAATGCGTATACGCTGCATGGATATGCGCATGAGAGAACCACGTCCTGCGCCCCCGGTTCGCTAGAGAAACCATCGAAGTGTTTATTTTGGCAATTTATAGGAAGGGTCTATACGTATAAGATGCACAATGCGCAAAGTTATTTTGAATAAGCGAGATCCACGTAATTAAATGTGTTTCAGTTCAACAGAGAAAACATCGAAGCGTTTAATAGGACCAATATTCTACACAATGGCAAGAATAACAATATTGTTTCTATAGGCCCCGCACCCTTTCTTAGGTACACGTTTGGTAATGACTATGAACATTAATGGCAATAAAAACTTACTTGGTAAAAAGTACAGCAGCCATGGGTAGTATAATGAATTTTCAGAAACTTTTAACTTCAGAGTACTACGGTTATGGAAAATATATTACTTTTTATTCCCCAAAATCTGAATCAGACTGTGTATTCCTGTGGGGAACATTCTTCCCGCGTGGAAATATTCGCTCCGATTTTTCGGTGATATCTCAAAAACGCGACCACCTTTTGAAGTGAATTTTTCACAGGTTAGTTTTATTGTGTGTACCTACATTTATATAGGATTAACACAATCAGAAGGCTCCAATTACCAAACGTGTACTGTGCCTTCAAACATATTACAAGAACACGCAACCGCTAGCTCGTGTCATGTTTGTGTTGCAGAATCAATATTTCTTCGGTTTTTGCGTTTTCTACAAAGCATGGTTGCAATAGTGAAGATAATCGGGTGATATTGTTTCAAAAATCATGATTTGTTGTCACGACCAGTCACATTTAGCTCGGTTTAAAAACCATTTTACGTGGTGATTTTGAGATCACGAAAAGAAGGTTCGAGTCCAATAAATACTTGTTTTTCAAGAGTCAAAAAAATTACTTGATTCGAAAAAGGAAGAACACCAATTATTTATGTATTAATTAATTGTTTTGTAATTTTTTTCCTGGGCTTGGGATTTGTTTTCACTTGTTAAGTATGTTTTGCACAGGTGTAAAACGCGCCACAAAATGACGCCATGATGGCGTCGGACAATAGTTTAGGCTAAGATACACATTAATTTTTACAGTAACTCACAAGTGCATAAGTGAAGTGCATTTTTTGAAGATATCTTATTGACCTAAGCTTTGATGTTATAGGATACGACTCTTTCATATTGTTGCATTCCACGCATTTGGCGAAAGGGCAGGCTTCTTCCATAATTGGAATGACAATAAATAAACAAAATAGGTACAAAGTTACGGGGATCTTACTTTGTGACAAATACATGGAGTGGTTTGTTGTTTCACATAACTTTATGACATTCGATTAGTGGTAGTGAAATAATGCAGCTAGTTATAGGGAGTTCAATTGATAGGGCCCTGTGAGCTCCGAGTATAATGCTATCTGGACAGATCTGTCTCGGACAGAAAAGTGTAGGACCCCTCTCCCTCTTTGGTGTACGAGCCCTACAAAATAATAAGCGAATGTCGGCACACACAAACAAGACAAACAAAATACTTCAAAAGGGCGAACGGGTGATCGGGAGCCTGCGGCAAAAGCGCAAAAAGCTGACCCCGCAGCATGTTCTAATGCATGATTTTTTGTGTTTTGTATACTTCATGTGGATTGCTGCTGACTTCTGATTTGTAAACATTCACATTGTGGCCACACATGCACGACACTGTTGTCAATGGATAAGCACATGACGAACGTGTCTTGTAGATCATAGGCTCTAGAAATAATAAACAAACGTCAACCAGTAGATCATTGACATCAACAAGTTCACCACAGACCATTGCATTGTATTTTGTTTCATTATCGATGAGTGCATCTGAATTCTGGCCCTGGAACCTGTTGTTAAACTTACACACACACACACACACACATCCTTACGGATCCGGTTTGTGGGGTACTGCTATTGTTGTTCTATTATTCCCTTTTCTGAAGAATTCCCTTGTGGGGCCCAATTGTTCCTATTGAAATGACCTTGTGGGGTCCATTGTTCCATTGTTGTCAGGACCCCACATATGCCCTTCTGTTGTACACACACACACACACACACACACACACATCCTTACGGATCCGGTTTGTGGGGTACTGCTATTGTTGTTCTATTATTCCCTTTTCTGAAGAATTCCCTTGTGGGGCCCAATTGTTCCTATTGAAATGACCTTGTGGGGTCCATTGTTCCATTGTTGTCAGGACCCCACATATGCCCTTCTGTGTGTCCAAAACACACACACACACACACACACACACACACACACACCACACATCCTTACGGATCCGGTTTGTGGGGTACTGCTATTGTTGTTCTATTATTCCCTTTTCTGAAGAATTCCCTTGTGGGGCCCAATTGTTCCTATTGAAATGACCTTGTGGGGTCCATTGTTCCATTGTTGTCAGGACCCCACATATGCCCTTCTGTGTGTACCACACACACACCAACACACACACACAACACACACACACACAACCACACACACACACACACACACACACACACACACACACACACACACACACACACACACATCCTTACGGATCCGGTTTGTGGGGTACTGCTATTGTTGTTCTATTATTCCCTTTTCTGAAGAATTCCCTTGTGGGGCCCAATTGTTCCTATTGAAATGACCTTGTGGGGTCCATTGTTCCATTGTTGTCAGGACCCCACATATGCCCTTGTGTGTGTCCACACACACACACACACACACACACACACACACACACATCCTTACGGATCCGGTTTGTGGGGTACTGCTATTGTTGTTCTATTATTCCCTTTTCTGAAGAATTCCCTTGTGGGGCCCAATTGTTCCTATTGAAATGACCTTGTGGGGTCCATTGTTCCATTGTTGTCAGGACCCCACATATGCCCTTGTGTGTGTCCACACACACACACACACACACACACACACACACACACACACACACACACACACACACACACACATCCTTACGGATCCGGTTTGTGGGGTACTGCTATTGTTGTTCTATTATTCCCTTTTCTGAAGAATTCCCTTGTGGGGCCCAATTGTTCCTATTGAAATGACCTTGTGGGGTCCATTGTTCCATTGTTGTCAGGACCCCACATATGCCCTTGTGTGTGTCCACACACACACACACACACACACACACACACACACACACACACCAGTGTGTAATGACCTCCAATTATGGACCCTCTTTTGTTCAACTCTTTGTCCTGACAAACTTGGGCCCCATTTTGTCCCCGTTGTGATAACAAACGTGGACCTGTTGTCCATTTTGTTGTAAGTCCTCGGTTTGAATGTCACCACAAACTCACACACACACGCACAGAACTCATGGCCAAATACCTTACCTAGCCAAATCAATTAATTATTGTACCCGATGCCAGGCCTGAAACTAGGCCAAAACAGGTTACTAAAATGTTGTAATAAGTGCCTACATGCTATCAGCAGGACAGGTAACATTTTTTTTTTCAAACCACACGCTAACTGAAGGGCCACAATAAAGCGTTCTGATTGGTCCGTTTTTGCATAGTTCTTGCATTTTAAATGAGGTCAGCTAATGAAAGCGTTATTACTGTACACGTACTGGTGGTACACGGCGCTAGCCTTGGAGCACAGCCTGGTTCATCGCATGCGCTGCGTGACGTGTTCACATAGCGGCACTTGGTACATTGTGTGCACTATCGGTGTTGCACATGGTAATCGTTGATAACAAGAATAGAGGCAAGAGGTATAAGGAAACTCCACCGATCTTCTTTCTTTTAAAACATCATTGGGATCATATGTTACAGCTTAATTTGAAAGCAATGATGTTCATAACTACGCGTAAAATAGATCAAGACTAGGGCAACATTTCAAAAGTTAATGTCAAAATCATATGACCGTTACTTTCGCTGGCACCGGAGATCAAAGTTTGCCTTTGTTTATTTCTAAAACAAATTCAATTTCGGGGCATAACTCAAGATTAAAATTGAATTAAACATTGAAACTCATCAGAAAATTGAACCTTAATACCAAGACGACACAAACCTGATGATGTCATTGACGTCATTTGGTATCGAATTACAATAAATCAAAGTTTAATATGTGTACAAAACCATTACCCAAGAACCACATGTTCTTTTGCACAGAGATAACAATATTTGAACTTTTACATTGTGGTCGAAAAGGGACAATAAAGCGTACGTTTAAGTTGACCCGTATTGACGGTGAAAGAACACATGTATACATATGATGTACCTGTACAGCAACGTGTACATCGCACGTGTAGTTTAGCTTACGCGGGCCGGCTACATTTTGGAACACATCGTCAAACTATGTTGCATTGTATATTGCACACCCAAAGATAGTCCGTCTAATATTTGAAAAATTAAAAACTCCTGAACCACAAATTAGATTTTTATAATCCATACATCATCTGAAAGGTATTAATTAAATTGACACGCGCTATTCAAAATGTGACCCATTTGACCTTGACTACCGGTAAAAACCGGAAGTTAAAGTTTCATGTTTCAAAAAATCATTACGTTTGAACCAAACATTTTTTATTTATGCAAAAAATTAGTTAGTGGCCTGACGTTTCGACCCTAGCAGAGTCTTTCTCGAAGGCTAAATGACAAGACAACACACATACATGCATACAAGGGGGACAAAAGCAGTCAAGTGGAAAAACATGAATAGAGAGAGTGGAGAGAGAAAAGCAAGAAGCATTCAGAAAAAGCAGGGGGTAAGCAGGGATTATGAAGACAAAGGGGGGGGGTTGGAGGGAAGGGGATGGCTAGACCACAAAGAAGTTGGAAACACAAAGGACAAAATGGAAGGTTGGAAGAAAAGTAAATAATTAGTTAATAGGGCAGACTAAAAATATGGATATCTGTGGGGGAGAAGGGAGAGGGCAAAGACAAAGGGTTATTAGTCATTTCCTTCTTGGATGTTCAAACCATGGGGTTGAATGGTCTTTATGCGCCTTATCCACAATTTCTCCCTACTCAGACGAACAGTCTCTCTGGAGTTACCTAGTGCCTCAATATCCATATTTTTAGTCTGCCCTATTAACTAACTATTTACTTTTCTTCCAACCTTCCATTTTGTCATTTGTGTTTCCAACTTCTTTGTGGTCTAGCCATCCCCTTCCCTCCAACCCCCCCCCCTTTGTCTTCATAATCCCTGCTTACCCCCTGCTTTTTCTGAATGCTTCTTGCTTTTCTCTCTCCACTCTCTCTATTCATGTTTTTCCACTTGACTGCTTTTGTCCCCCTTGTATGCATGTATGTGTGTTGTCTTGTCATTTAGCCTTCGAGAAAGACTCTGCTAGGGTCGAAACGTCAGGCCACTAACTAATTTTTTGCATTTATACTACAGGTCCTTTTGGTTGGTAAGCAGTTTGCAACAGCTAATTCTAATCTCTCATTTTTTATTTATATATTTTTTTTAAGTTATTAAATTCATAACTTCTGAACCACGTATTTGATTTGTATAATCTAAAAATCATTTGGAACATATGTGACAACTTAAGACACGATACGCAGAATATGACCTCATTTGACATAGACTTCTGGTTCAAACCAGCAGTTTAAATTTATATTGAATAGACACTAACTCCTGAACCAGACTGGATATAATTACACTCAATCGAGTGTGTGGTCTACCAGAAGGGCCCTTGTGGGGCCTTGTACTCAATTGTACAATTTGGACCACACAGAGGTTTTCTTTGTCCAACTTGTACCCAACAGCGGCATTGTTTCGAAAAGAGACTATTAAAGCAACAATAACTAGAAGCCAACCTTGTTAACACCATATCTGAAAAAGTATATCCCAGATCGTCAAACGTATTTTTCAGTTTTAGACTTCTGAAATACTGTAGATGTATGTGCTTTACGGCCCTAAATTACCAACGACGTCGCAATGACGTCATTTATTATGTGTTTTGTATTTGTGTACAAAACACATAGGATAAAGTGAAAACAAATCCGACTTTCAGAAACATAATTTTTCAATAAAGCTCAAATAAATGTCCTAGTTTACACAAATCTCTTTTTAAACAAGAAGGATTTGCGCAATGACCCTGCAATATAAACGAGCAAGCGCAATCAAATTGTTGCGGAGCGCCCCCTAGCGTTCAATGTTTCTTACATATATTGCTGCATATACACAGTTGTATTGAAATAACAAAGACTAGAAGCCCGTAAATTGGGATTTATATGTGATGTGAACATCATAATCGCAGTTATTATGGTCATAATTACACAACACTTTTTGAGTGAATTTTTAAACGTTTATTTGAACTGTAAAAATGTAAAGGTTTAATCAGATGATCTGTTAATTAACCGTGTAACCGTCAAAGGCTTACGTAAGCCTGTACATTTCATGATCATTGTTTGTAAACGTGTAACTGTTTCTGAAATAATTGTGACCCGTGTAACAGCAGTTTCAAAAAAAAAAAATTACCACACTTTTTTAGTGAATGTTTCAACGTTTATTTGAACTGAAAAATGTAAAGGTTTAATCGGATGCTCTGTAAAATAACCGTATAACCGTCCCAGGCTTACGTATGACTGTGCATTCATGGTTAATTTTGTGTTAACGTGTAACTGTTTCTGATACAGTCTGTGACCCGTGTAAAAGAGGTTTTTGAAACTAAATTTCAAGTAGAAAAACCTGTTTACACAACCGCGCATTTGATCAAAAACATTGTTTCTTCATTCTTCATTGCAGCATTTTCACTTTAGATTGGTAAATCAAACCTAATGGATAAAACACGGGGTTGCGCAATCATGACAGTGTGTCTGAGATTGAGCCGCACTTAATTCCTAACCGAAGGTGAACCAATTAGTTAGTACATACCCCCATTGGATTTGTGCACGACCAAAAAATGTAATTCTCAGGTAAATTACGGTAGTTTTTTAAAAGGCATTTACATAGGGACAAGTTACATACCAGCTTGTTCCTTATAAATGTATTAGTACAGAAAAACACAATTGTTTCATCATGACGTCATCGGGTGTAAAGTTACAGTAGTTCAAACTTAATACTTAAAAAAATCACATCTCCTGAACCACATTTTCATAAAGTCGTAATGTTTGTGCTGTCTTGTAGCTTACAACACTCGTGACAATTTGTTTATATGGATGACCCCACTTTGACTTTTACTTGCGGTCCAAACAGAAAGCTCAAACATTCAAATAATATAATATCTCCTGTATCACATGTCATAAAGTCTTAATCTTTGTACTGTCTTGTAGCTTAATACATATTCTACATTTTATTCAAAAGCATGACCCACTTTGACCTTTCCTTCCGGTCCGAACAAGAAGTTCTAGTGATAAAAAGCACATCTTCTGAACCACATTTCATCAAGTCTTTTTTTTTGCTGTATGGTAGCTTAATACACATTTGACATGTTATTCAAAAGTATGACCTCACTTTGACCTTAACTTCCGGTCCAAACAGGATGTTCAAATCAAAAGCAATACATTTCCTGAACAACATGTCATAAATTAATTTATCTTGTGGTGTCTTATAGGCTGTAACGTTTGACACTCATCCATACACATGACCCAACTTTGACCTTTCCTTCCGGTCTCAACAGGAAGTTCAAATTATCAAAAACAGATGTTCTGAACCACATGTCATACAGTCATAATCTTTGTGCATTTGAGAGCTTATTATGCTTTAAACATGTTATTCAAAAAGGTGACCCAAATTTCACTTCCGGTCCAACAGGAAATCCAAACTTAAAATTGACAAATCATGAGAGAGTCAGTATTATAATTAAGATAATGTTTAGGTTTTTGGGCACACTCGAAGTCAAAATAAAGGCCTATCAAAGATCAAGGGTCTTCTATCCCATGTCAGGCTCACTTAAAAATCAATTTGAACTAGACATTAGGTGTTTGTGAACAAACACAATGCTGTTCCTTTTTTTTAACATTGTTGAAACGCTCCAAACCTCTTAATGACTAACCAATTACATAAAGGGGTAGCTGGACCTTCTCTTGTTTCTTCAATTAGGTTATAATCCACATGCTGCTTAAGGCGACCTAACATTCTACCGGCATTAATATTACGTAATGCACAAATTTTAGCAATTTCTTTAAAAGAGATCAGTCTACCTTGTTTCACAATATGTTTCATCCTGTTAATACCAAAGGATTTAAGCAAGGTACTACCAAAAGTGACGTTGTCCTTGGTGACGCTAACATTATTCTACAAAGGCATTTCTCTTGTTTCTAAAACACTAGAATGCTTACAATCCAAAATACCTCCTACTTTATCAAAAGCATTGATCACATCAATATAAAAGGACGTGGTTTTCAGAGCTCTTTTCTGATTGGCAAAAATATACCATCCCAAGTGATCATTGACAGTAGCTTTATTGATCCAATAGTCAAAGAAATATTTCCATTTTCCTTGAGATGAGGGGTAGCGAGCTAGCCAGTTTAATTTGAGGCTCATTAATTTGCAGTTAATGTCAACAAGACCCATTCCACCTAGGTCTTTTGGACCAATGACGGTAGCCCTCTTATTTTTTTCGATTTTACCATCCCAGAAGAAATTCCAAATCATACCATTCATCTTTTTCACAGTTTCCACGGGACAGGTTAACACGCTGCCGAGGTAATTTATACACGGCCCAATCAAAATATTTACAATAACAGACTTGCCATGATAGGTGAGATTACGTTTAGACCATTTATCTAAAGTACTGCGGATTTTTGTAACTCTCGGACCCCAGTTGTCATTTGGTGTGACATCGTCCCCAAATATAATCCCAAGTATTTTAAGCTTATTACACCACTGGAAGTTACAAGGTTTGTCAACTCTACTAGTCCACTTCCCCAACCACATGCCTTTGGACTTGTCCACATTGAGTTTAGACCCGCTACCCTTACAGTAGGTATTAAGAATGTTATCAATAGTGTCGAATTCCTTGTTGTCACCAACAAAGAAAGTGGCGTCATCAGCATGTTGAATTAATCTAATGCTACTTTCACCTCCCGGCGTAATAATGCCTTTTAAATCACAATCAGTTCTAATCAAACTCGCTAATCCTTCCGCACAAATAGAATAAAGGAGAGGGGATAAAGGACATCCTTGCCTAATCCCTCGACAAACCTTAACCGGTGAACCAATAAAGTTATTAACGGTTATGTTACAATTGGGATTACTGTACAATAGTTTAATCCATTTAATTAAATTCGAAGGAATTCCCATTTTAGTCATTACAGTGAACAAATATTTCCAGCTAATTCTGTCAAACGCCTTCTCTTGATCTATACTTATGAGAGCAGCCTCTGAATTATCTAGATTGACATAGTCAATAGTATCACGCAGAACCATAAGATTATCATGAATGTTTCTTCCTACAACTCCACAGGTTTGTTCTTCACCTACAAGAAGGGGCATAATAAGCTTCAGTCTATTAGTAATGACCTTGGATAGGATCTTATAATCGACAGTGAGCAAGCTGATAGGACGCCAATTGTTTAAATCAGTTCTTTCACCTCTGTTTTTATAAATAAGTCTAATTAAATTTATTTATTTATTTATTTATTTTTTTTATTTTTATTTTTTTTTTTTTTTATTATTATTATTATTTTTTTTTTTTTTTTTTTTTATTTTATTTTTTTTTTTATTTTATTTTTTTTTTTATTTTTTTTTTTTTTTATTTTATTTTTTATTTTTTTGGGGGGGATTTAGTAGTGAGTTAAGTGTCACTTTAGTTCCAAAATCGTTTCTGAAACCCTACCCTTGGTTAAAATCAAGGTGAGAGCATTGGTTTTATCCCATTTTTTTTGAGATCGGGATTGGGGAAATCAATCGCAACAAAGAGGACAATAAGTAAAGAGTACAGACTTGACCTTAACTATTATCACGCTCACAGTTCATGACTCATGCTGATCTTTGGACCCTTTCAATTGTACACCTGACCATTATTTGCTACCCGATTATGCAAACAAAATCGGAAAAAGGCGTCAAACTAGATGGGTTTTGTGAATGCAATTAGTAAGAATGAACATCATTGTGCTTCTAAACTAATGACCAGCAACTAACCTGTTTTGTGTCGTAGTAGTCTCATTTTGTTTGAGCACAGAACCGTCACCGATGACTGTTTCGTTACTTTGTCTGAAGACTCTTTCTCCGCAGAAGCATGACTTATGTTTCAGAAGAGCTTCATCTCTCTGGCTCACTGACGGGTTTGTGGACGTATGTACAACAAGATTCAGAGGCAACAAATATGCCAAAGTGAGGCAGAGGATTGAAGCGCAAATTGCAAATCGTAAAAGCCGGTTCCATTTTAACATTGTCTCAAAAAAATTATGGGCACGAGCATCTGTTTGATCGTTTGCGATACTGTTTTGTCCGCAAGGCACATCTAACCATGCTGTATATAGACCTTATTCACATGAAATAATTTAGAATATGGGCGTTCCATCTGGAGGTCAAGGGTGGGGGTCTTTTGTTTGCCAATCATGTGCGCAACGTGTGTTATGTTTGCGCGGTTTGTTGTTATTGTCATCATCAGTTCAGCTCTGATAATAAGGTGCACCCCAATAAATAAACTCCCTGCAGCATACAGTGGAAAATGCTAAAAATAAAACATAAATAAAATAATAAAAGCTTAGAAGTCTCACAGCTTTTTACAGTAAAGAGAAATGTATCCATTGACTGCTGAACGTTTATCCTCTGCTCAATTTGATATCGGGAGTCCCAAGGCCCGTCGAGTTATTCCCCTTCAAAAAAAAAACACCCCTACACCAGTGTAATTTTCCAAACGTCCGAGCATCGTCATTCTTTAAAAATGTCCCTACACCTCTCGGCAAATAGGACCATTTATTTCAGGGCCTATGTCATCCATAATACCTCAAGTTGGAAGGCAACAACCCCAGGTCACAATTTGGACCAACATTGTGCACTGTACCCCTTTTATTGGGCTCTCAAATCCGTCTATATTGTAGACAATTTTGAGGGCCTACAGAATATAAACGAAGCTGACGCTCTGTGTATTCCTTAATTAGTGCGGCGCGCCCCTATTATAGACACAGTCGGTCATCGGCGTCACGTGACTTATAGTGGGTAAACATTGTGTACATTGGAAACAAACCAAGCGCGGTGTAAGAAATAAGAAAAAGAAAAAGAAAACAAATAACAAATCGTCATCCAAGTCCCACTCTTGTAAGGCTTTCGATTCATATTAAAACACGATTTTTACTTTTTTTTATTGGCTCATAATGGACTAATATTCGACGTGAACTAAGCACTTTTTTTTTTTTTTTTTTTTTTTTTTTTTTTTAATGTATGTTTTTAGTCTGACATGAGTATCGTACCATTTATTGTGTAACCAATTGAAGGATTACACAAGTCATATATTGATGAAAATAAGAAGAGTCAAGACTACCACGGTCAAGTTCACTGATTGCATTGTCGTCTGTAGTGCTTCAATCGTGTGCGAACATGTCCGTGCGGGTCCAATAGGACGACATAGACCTAGTCAACAATAATCACGAAAACAAAAGAAAAACAAAATTCACGTTGTAATTCTGAAGAGATGTACAAGGCGCAGAGAAGCAGACAATTAAAAAAGAAGAAAAAAAAAATCGACATGTACATCATTATATCTAGTGAAAAAGAAAGCATAACAACAAAGGAATGCATACAATAATTAGTAACAATGGAAAGCAACAAAGCTATGAATTAAAGAAATACATCTTGAAAAGGTGAGATTTCAGAGTAACTTTGAAATTGTGTACATCGGAAATGTTTACCGAGATCTTTTGTTCCAGAGAGAAGATACAGCATAGTGCGAATGAACAATCCCCTCATAAGTTGTGAGTTTTTAGGAACAACAAGTAAAAATGAATTGTAGGGCCGAAGCTTCCTAGATGGATGATATTAAAAGAAAAGACTGGTATTGAATTCTGGAGCAGAAACTTGCAGGCACTAAAATACAGGCAAAGGTTACGTAAATACAATGCTATAGGGCATATGGAGCCATTGAGAGATTGAAGTACTCATGTGATGTGAATCCTACGATTAGACATTGTAACAACCTGGGCAGCTGTGTTAATCTTACTTTAACAGGCGCGGTACAGAGTAATTTTAAGCGGGGGGCACATCTCAATTTGTGAAAGTGTTTACTAACATATCTAGTCTGTGCCCCCCCCCCCGTGTTTCATTGGTTTATACACGCATGTCTAAAGTATGCCCAAGTTTGATCCCTGTATGGCTGGACGAGGATGGAAAAGTTAACTGCATGCAGTAACACCGATTACAGAGATCAGTTTGATGACTGGAGAGGGTGGTGTCTCGAGTAAGAAATTTAATCGTCTTAAGAAATGTTTACCAAGCCATGTCTTATTAACTCTATATAATTGTTTTGTTCTTCCCTATTTAAGTTACTCAATTCTTACTTGGGGTGGTTTATCTACACAATGTAATAGGCTTCTTACTTTACAAAAGCGAGCTGTTAGGATAATTTTAACGCTGGTTTTCTTGAGCATACTGCTGCATTATTTTGTAATCTTAAATTGTTAAAATGTAATGATCTTTATCATTTGAAATTAGGTAAATTTATGTACAAGTAAATGAGTAATGCATTACCACCTTGTTTCAGCTCATTCTTTACTCTAACTACTAGCATTCATTCATACAAAACTCGAAGCACTACAAAGAAAAATCTTTTTGTTTCCCGTAACCGAACCTCAATGTATAAAAACAGCCTTGTTCAACGTGGTGTTACATACTGGAATAATTTGGATGGTTCTGTTAAATCTGCAATCACTCTACCTATATTTTCAAAAAAACTAAAACAATTACTACTCAGTGCATATTCATTATAATTATTTCATGACTTTGAAAGTATGAGCCAATTCACTGATGGCTTGCTTTTTGGTATATTGTTTGTACACCTACATTTGTTCGTCTGTCCTTGTAGTCCCTTGTCCTTGTGAGTCTTGTGCAGTGTTAGTCTGTCAATAGGTTAGGGTACAAAAGCCAAGGCTTCACCCAATCCTAAGTTTTGCCCTTCTGACTCGTTAATAATTTTGGCAACTGTTTATAACTGTCATTCAATATTAATGTTTATGAAACACTAATGATGTATTATATCATGTGAGGGCAATACCGCAATAAATGTTTATTGAATTGAATTGAAGTAACATGCTACCGTGTGCCACTCTTTTTTGTGTATTACAGTGTGTGACGTTTCTACGAGACGAACCAGCAAGCGAAGCGCAAAACCCTAAAGGCGTGGTGTCCGGGGCCCGCTTTATGGCCTGGTAATTGTTTTAACATGATATGCCCTCTGGTGCCATCTAGGACATTTCAAATGCATTCAACACACTATTTTAACCCAGTTTTAAAGAAAATGTGCTGTCTTTGCCTTTAGCAATATTATTGTTTTGCTCTATTAAAGGATTAGGTGGTTAACAAAAGGGGGCAAACATACTTGTCATTTATGTAGAAACAGCAGGAGTCATGGTAAATCACCCTCAGCCCTCACAATATAGTGTCGTATATGGGATACGCGAGTTAAAACAAAAAACCTGGGGGACATTTGGTATAGTGTACCTCTACCATCAACAAGTTCGGCGGGAGGGGAACGCGTACCCCTGTCCCCATTGGATTGGCGCCCGTGTATGGCGCAAGAAAGTATACACATCACATAAGCGTGATCAACAACGCCAGTGAAGTCATGAACATTCACTCCAAAACCATATCAAATACAGTGTGATTGATAAATACTGTGAACACGACAGACACTGTTTCAGAAGATTCTAAAACCACAACCAAAATTAAACCTGAACAGAAACACAGACATCTGCTTTTACCTAATTTTGTTCTATATTTCAAAATACAAGATACAAACACAAATATGTACACTTTTTAATACTTGTAAAATGAAAAAAAAAAAAAAAAAAATCAATAAGAACATACATGTAGCTTGATGAAAAATAGTTACCTTTGTTCAATTCATTCACGGAACAATGAGGTAATTTTACATCAATATATATTAATCAATTGGACTTCATGAATAGGCTTCAGCTGCAGTGTACATAGATATAGTACACACTATTGGAGTAGGTTCCATATAGCTATTGCACCCTGATTATGGAGTTGTCTTAAAAATCAAAACAATACACTGTAATGTATAATGCTTTGTCTTTGCAGGTATTGTTTTGATTTTTAAGACAACTCCATAATGAGGGTGCAATAGCTATAGGGAACCTACTCCAATATTGTGTACTACATCTATGTACACTGCAGCTGAAGCCTATTCATGGAATCTAATTGATTAATATATATATCGATGTAAGATTACGTCATTGTTCCGTGAATGAATTGAACTACACAACACCCCCAATCCCATCCCAATCTGGTTATAAGTCTGCTGTAAATTTAGCAGTCAAGCAAGTATGACATGAAATTATGCATAACCAATGTAGTGTAATGTAGTTTCATTCATGAGCTTTCGCTATACCTAAGTTACACAACCACTCGGTTAAATTGGCGAGAAATAATAATAATAATAATAATACGAGATATTTATATAGCGCATAATGCAGAAGCCTCTATGCGCAACACAAAACATAAAAACAATGACATAAATATAAAAGTAAGTTACACAACTAAAGATTCAAACAAATGAGTTGTTAAAAGTCCCTTGAAAATCGGAAGAGAGTCAGCTTGGCGAATATGAAGTGGCAAGTCATTCCATAACGAAGGTGCAATGAAGTTGAAGGCTCTTTGACCATAAAATTTAGTGGAAAAAGTAGTTTGCGTCAGTAGGGATTGGCCAGCAAAACGAAGGGGACGAACAGGGATGTATTTACGGAGAAGATCAGATATATAGTCAGGAGATAGGCCATGAAGAGCTTTGAAAGTGAGAAGATTTAACTTATATACGATACGCAGTTTGATTGGAAGCCAGTGTAGTTTTTGTAAGATGGGAGTAATATGTTGGGAACGAGGTGTGCGTGAGACGAGGCGAGCAGCGATGTTTTGAACTCGTTGAATTTTAGAAAGTTCTTTATCTGAAAGTCCAGTAAGAAGAGAATTGCAAGAGTCGAGTCTAGAAGTGACAAAGGCATGAACCAGTATAAGAGTAGAGTCATCATCAAGATGGCGCCGGATTCGACCTATTTTTCGAATTTGTAGAAGAGCGGATTTGCATATTTGTGTTACCTGGTCGGTCATACTCATCGAAGAATCCATATGAACACCAAGGTTTCTGACTACACGAGATGGTTTAATAATGGATTGTCCAATGTTAATTTCGGTAGGAGGCACGGTTTTAGAAAAAAAAGTGAGTTGAAAAAGATGATTTCGGATTTAGCATCGTTGAGAGCAAGCTTGTTAGATAAAGACCAAGATTTAATGCCATCTATACAAGCCTCAATTTTTGCAAGGGCTAACTCACGATCCGCCGGATTATAGGTAATATAAAACTGTGTATCATCTGCATAAACAATACTCTTTATTTCATGAGCAGCTATGAGATATTGCAGGGGTGCACTAAACAATATAAATAATAGGGGTCCAGCTGCAGAACCTTGTGGCACACCGCGCCACAGGCAATGACAGTCAGATTTCACACCATCAATGAGAACTGATTGATTACGGTTCTCCAAATACGGAGCGATCCATTTCAAAACCGTGTGACGTAACCCGTAACGAGAAGAAAGACGCTTGCAGATATGATTATGGTCGAGAGTGTCAAACGCGGAGGAGAAATCCAGGAGTACCAAGACTGCTTCTTGGTGATTATCTAGCGCGAGCAGGATGTCATTTTGCTCGCGGCGGAGAGCAGTCTCGGTACTGTGAAATGGTCTATAAGCAGACTGCATTTTTGCATGAAGATTGTTATCACATAAATGTGCTTGAAGTTGATCTACAGCAATTCTTTCAATTAATTTTGAAATATATCTCAGGTTAGAAATCGGAAGGTAGCTGGCGAGGCTTCCGGGATCTCAAAGTTCGGCTTCTTTATAAGAGGAAGTACACATGCTTCCTTCAAATGATCAGGAAAAAGTCCGGAGGAAAGCGAAAGGTTAATCATTTTCGTTAAAAAAGGAAGCAATACAGGAACACAATCCTTAAAAACAGACGATGGTAATGGGTCCAACTTGCAAGAAGTGACAGGAGATGATTTAATCATTTTCAGCACCTCCTCTGGGGAAACGGGGCGAAATTCAGCGAACAGTGACGTACAGTGATCATGTGTGGTAACAGAAAGCGGTGTAGGCTGGACACTATCAAATTTTCCATGCAATTTGTGAATGTTGTCATCAAAGAAAATTGAAAACCTGTCCGCAATTTATTTAGGGTCATGAAAAATGGGCAGAGTTTTCGTGGATTTGGCAGAGGACAGCTTATCAGTTATCCGAAACAGATCTTCTGGTTTGGAGTCCGATATTTCCTGGCGATGATAATTCGATTTTACATAATTTAGGAGGTTTCTGTAAAAAAGACACTGATCATTGTAATATTCCTTATGAACCACAAGACCAGTTTTGGACCATTTTCTCTCGCGACGGCGTCTTTCCTGTTTGGCTTCACGTATAGTGAGTTTGTGTACCAGGGAGCATGTGGGCGTAATATAATAGTCCTCACAATCTCTGGAGCATGACGGTCAAGAGTCGCTTGAAGAATGGTATCATACTGATGGACAAGAGCTTCCAAATCATCAGCAGGATTCATAACTAAATTTGAATTAGAAATATCACGCTTAAATGAAACCATATCAATGGAGCGGAGTTTGCGGCTGCAAATGG
This sequence comes from Pycnopodia helianthoides, assembly GCA_032158295.1. NCBI lineage: Eukaryota > Metazoa > Echinodermata > Asteroidea > Forcipulatida > Asteriidae > Pycnopodia > Pycnopodia helianthoides. The sequence goes on along the minus strand of CM063257.1, from coordinate 13,101,487 downwards.
TCATAGTGGGAGCAGCCGGGCGAACAACATTTACGAGGCACTGAACAGCAGCATGGTCCGATGGAAGATCATAGTGAACAGTAACATAAGAAATCAGGTCATCATTTGCATTGGATATTTGCAGATCTAAAGTATGCCCAGCAGTGTGGGTAGGAACAGAGACATATTGATCCAAATTGCACAAGTTCAGTAAATCATGAAAGATCTCTGCTTCACGGTTACCTGGCACATCCACATGTATGTTAAAATCTCCAGCCAGGAGAAACTTCCCAGGATTGGCAATAAGGAATTCTACAAGGCAACCAAAGTCAGCATGAAACATGACATTGGTAATCTTGTTTTTGTTGTTTGGCGGGGGCCTGTAAACTACTACAAGCCGGAAAGTAAAAGCATGGACCGTTAACGAGAGGTCGATGGTTTCAAATGATCTGAATTATTGTCTATTGTGGACTTTGAAGTTAATGACATCACGAAGAAGAACACCAACACCGCCAGCTCTTGAGTGTAATCTTGGAGAGTGATGGAAAGTATAGTTTGGGAGCGTGTTTTTCATATCAGCTAGGCTCCGATCATCCCGATCACTTCCCGTGAGCCACGTTTCAGTTATAGCCAGTATGTCCAACTGGTGACTGATGACAAAGTCACATAGGGCAGTTGATTTGTCTTTGGACTTGACCGAATGGGCATTCCACAAGGCAAAGCGAAGGCGTGGGGCATTACTCTTCTTTTCGTCGGCAGTTGGAAGCGCAATGTCGGTTTCAGCAGGGTAACATGTAACAAGGTTAGCATTACTCGTCCGCTTGCGTGTTCCACCACGGAAACCTCTACGTGTTCTCGGTTTTGAGCAAATATTCAAGTTATTAAGCATTTTCCATAATGGTGGAGAAATAGGGAAAGTAGTACAGGTATTTCCTAGTTTCAGAAGTTGATCCTTGTCATAGGAATACAGTTTATTTGCTGTCGTTTTTGAGATGAGCTCATCACTGCAATTATTTAAAGGCCCAGGGTTGGGACAGATATCACCACAGATCAAAAGTTGAATGTTGAAAGTTGATGTTGAGTTGGTTGAATGGGGAATTGGGGTCTTCAGATATCCCTTGGTTGACATTTTCCTTCCATTTAAGCACAATGCAGGTTCATACATGTACTTAAAGTTAGAGTGTTGGCCAACATAGTGTACATGGCCATGGGTATTAGACAAGAGATGGCCTTGTACAAGTGTACATAAAACAGCAACATACATAAAACACCTCCATGTGAACAATTCCATTGTGCCACCAGCACTTTGACAACCAGTTCTTGAGGATTACACCAGGCTCCCCCTACTCATCAAGGTCAGCATGACTGATTAATAGGAAGTCTTAATGGTCTTAATGGTAGCTGGTGACAGCTGTTCTTGCTGGGTTGATCTATAAAGGCAGTATCAAGTTCTGCAATACTTAAAATGAGAGAGTTTCTTCTGCCAAATGAAAAAGTTTCTTTCTCCAAATTCTTTAAAAACACATAAAAGAATCACAATCCAAAGATACAGCGGCCAGGACTGTTCATAGCATTTTCAGATGATATCAAATTGAGCATTCAACTCGAGCTGGATCAGGTGAAATCCACAGGATAAGTAGGACAGACAGACGTGGGTGTGCAGCCTGTTAGGCGCTCACTTTCACAGAAAGCGTCATTCATTCAGAACGCGACTGTTGGCGGGCGCTGCAGTTAAGCCCGAACTTGACGTTGGTCCTGACCTTAGCTGACCATGTTCAAATTAATTGAAACGGCACAAACATTGCTGGTGACAAATAATTCGATTTCACAAAACGCTGAAGATTCATTATCGAACAAATTAATTATCATCAGTCTTCATTTCTCTTAACAAAAATCACTGAGCGCTAAACAGTATCCCGAAAGTATTTAATCGAAAAAAGGTTGATGATCAGACGAATACTTTTTTGAGATATGGGGGTCTAAAGACCGGTGAATTACATATCCATGTCACTATAACTAAGTAAATGTATTACTTATGTTCAGCTAATTATGTTTTATAAATGGGGGTCTAAAGATTGGCGAATTAATTATTCATGTCACTATAACTAAGTAAATGTATTACTTATGTTCAGCTAGTTATGTTTTACGATAACTTCTCGACCTAAACTTGATTTGATATTATAATCTTATTTTTTGTATATATCAAGCTAAGTATGACTTTGGGAGTGAACACAATGCATGTACAAATCATTCGGGGTTTTGGCTGATGGAAAGAATAATGCTAAAAAACAAACACAAATCTTGACAAAAACAATAGCTGCTCCCGACTAGTCAGAACAACTAATTACGGTCATTTGTAACGCGCCATATCTGTCAACTTGACACTCCTGGTGCAGGTAATGAGAAAATGATGTTGTAACTAACACAGAACACTCCAGTAAGCTTGGCCAAATATTATAACTTGAGTTTGGAGGTACTTTCTTCTACTATTGCAAACAGTTGTTGGGAAGTAGCCTAAATAGGATAATTCAAACATAGTTGTGTGGTGACTTATTTGTATAAAGAGTGAGGGGCTGCCTGCTAATCTAGATGACAGGAGCCAAGCGTTTTCTACCTTGAATACTGTTTAGGCCAGGATGTATAAACTATGCGTGTGTTTGTATTGAACAAAGGTAACTATGTTTCATCAAGCTACATGTATGTTCTTATTGATTTTTTTTTTTCATTTTACAAGTATTAAAAAGTGTACATATTTGTGTGTGTATCTTGTATTTTGAAATATAGAACAAAATTAGGTAAAAGCAGATGTCTGTGTTTCTGTTCAGGTTTAATTTTGGTTGTGGTTTTAGAATCTTCTGAAACAGTGTCTGTCGTGTTCACAGCTTTTATCAATCACACTGTATTTGATATGGTTTTGGAGTGAATGTTCACGACTTCAGTGGCGTTGTTGATCACGTTTATGTGATGTGTATACTTTATTGTGCCATACATGGGCGCCAATCCAATGGGGACAGGGTTACGCGTTCCCCTCCCGACGAACTTTTTGATGGTATAGGTACACTATACCAAATGTCCCCCAGTTTTTTTTTTTTTAACTCGCGTATCCCATGTACGGCACTTTATTGTGAGGGCAGAAAGTGATTTACCATGACTCCTGCTGTTTCTACATAAATGACAAGTATGTTTGCCCCCCTTTGTTAACCACCTAATCCTTTAATAGAGCAAAACAATAATATTGCTAAAAGGCAAAGACACCACACTTTCTTTAAAACTGGGTTAAAATAGTGTGCTAAATGCATTTGAAATGTCCTAGATTGCACCAGAGGGCTTATAGTGTTAAAATAATTACCGGGCCATAAAGCGGGCCCCGGACACCACGCCTTTAGGGTTTTGCGCTTCGCTTGCTGGTTCGTCTCGTAGAAACGTCACACACTGTAATACACAAAAAAGAGTGGCACACGGTAGCATGCTACTCGAGACACCACCCTCTCCAGTCATAAAAATGATCTCTGTAATCGGTGTTACTGCATGCAGTTAACTTTTCCATCATCGTCCAGCCGTACAAGGATCAAACTTGGGCATACTTAAAAATTCGTATTTTAAATTTTTAACTCGGTCTTATTTAATATTTTCTGCAGTGCGCCAACAAGCGTTCGAAAGGGAAACGGGGTTTGTTTTGTTTGTTTGTTTTTTTGTCAAAGAAAGACAGTTAATGTAGATTTGTAAGCAAATTACGAGGACGTAACATCTTGCATGTTTAACCATGGAGGTAGAACTATTTCTACAAGCAATTTAAGTTCAAAAAGTGACGTCACGCCAATGCCTGTATGTCTCTGAATAACATAGCTACAGTAGTTATATTTGGTCATATGATAGACCAAGACATGGACAACATTTGAAAAGTTGACGCAAAATTCACATGACCTTTACTTCTGGTCGTACCGGAAGGTCAAAGTTTCCCTTGTGTAATTCTTAAAAAAACACTTTCCTTGTAAAACAATAATTTATGTATATCAGATCAACTTCTAATTAAGACAATGTTAGCCGTAATACAACCTCCATCAGGTAGTTGTGACGTCATGATGACGTCATCAGGTGTCAAAATACGGCAAATCAATGTTTAATACTTAAAAAAAACATAACTCGAGAAGTACTTTAGCTATTAATTCAATCTATACATCGTCGGAGAGGTCTTGAAAAATGTAGCAATTACTACACAACATGTTACACTATTTGACCATGACTTCCTGTTCAAACCGGAAGTTGAAAATTCCAAATGTTTTACTTTAAGAAATATTCATACTTTTTACACATACACTACTCACAAATGTAACACCATGTTGTAGGTCTATAATCGGTCTCAAACTTTGCCACACAGATGTTACCTATTTGACCTTCACTTCCGGTTGAAATCGGGTATGCATTGACCCGCTGTTAAACCGCGGGAAAATAACTGCACTGAAAACACACACACAATGCGTGATCTATAACAGTTGCATTGTCAGCGGCTTTTTGTTCTAATGACGTGCTTGTACATGCTTGTACTCTAGTCTCTGTTCAAGGTTCATGCAACTGATTTTGGCAATAGTTTGTTAGTCTCTAAAACAGCCGTCCATGCAAACCTCGCTTACAATCAAATGCCAGGCTTTTGTTCGTGAGCTTTTTTTGACTTTTGCTAAAGTGTGTAGCTTGTTAGGTACGCCACAAAACAGTAATGGCACCAAATTCAACTAAATGCAATAGCTCAGGCGTTGACACAACCCATTAATAGCCGAACACCTCGGTGTTTGTTCGTACAAACACTTAAGCTCTAGTTAATGTTTGTTATTGTGTCAATGTGTATAAGAACTACGACCCGGATCTGGCCCAATCCCAAAACCAATTCTCGTCTGACAGTTCTAGAGTCTATTTGGAAATCAATCACCCCCAGCTCTTGCATACTTAATCTTCTTGTGTTCAAGTTCAAACCGGAAGTTGAAAATTTCAAATGTTTTACTTTAATAAATTTTCATACTTTTTACACATACACTACTCACAAATGTAACACCATGTTGTAGGTCTATAAGCGGTCTCAAACTTTGCCACACAGATGTTACCTATTTGACCTTCACTTCCGGTTGAAATCGGGTATGCATTGACCCGCTGTTAAACCGCGGGAAAATAACTGCACTGAAAACACACACACAATGCGTGATCTATAACAGTTGCATTGTCAGCGGCTTTTTGTTCTAATGACGTGCTTGTACATGCTTGTACTCTAGTCTCTGTTCAAGGTTCATGCATCTGATTTTGGCAATAGTTTGTTAGTCTCTAAAACAGCCGTCCATGCAAACCTCGCTTACAATCAAATGCCAGGCTTTTGTTCGTGAGCTTTTTTTGACTTTTGCTAAAGTGTGTAGCTGTTAGGTACGCCACAAAACAGTAATGGCACCAAATTCAACTAAATGCAATAGCTCAGGCGTTGACAACAACCCATTAATAGCCGAACACCTCGGTGTTTGTTCGTACAAACACTTAAGCTCTAGTTAATGTTTGTTATTGTGTCAATGTGTATAAGAACTACGACCCGGATCTGGCCCAATCCCAAACCAATTCTCGTCTGACAGTTCTAGAGTCTATTTGGAAATCAATCACCCACAGCTCTTGCATACTTAATCTTCTTGTGGCCATTCTTTTTTGTTTTAGCTATCAGACGACACCATACGACATTTTAATTGGTCATTATCAGTTCCTGAATTACAAGAGCGCCAGTTTATTATTAAGCTACATGCTACAAAATGATTCGACATGTTGGTGAGCAATACTGTGGGTGGTGCATTTCATGCCACGTTATGTGATGAGGAACTTCACAAATTCAATATCTTTATTGACAGTAATGAAAACAAAATGAGCAGGATGCCTGTAAATTTGCCGATACAGCATCCCAATTAAATATAGAACACCATTATAAAGACGTGCCTTAGCAGGATCAGCACAAACGACAAGTCCACCCTCAGAATTATCAACGTTAACTTTAAGCATTGACATTTGTGTCTGCCAAGCCCTGAGCCTGGCCAGTGCGTATAAATAATACTAGAAATACTATAGCAAGTACGACGAGTCCCGGTGTCAAATAATAGCAATACCTTATAAAAGACGGCTGAATTTAGCGATATTTAACTAGTTTTAAACAACTCTGGCGCACAAAATATTAACCGTACTTTATTCACAAATGCCCAAGCCGTACAGAGAAAGATAATACTACTGAAGGAACAAGAAAGAAAATGTTGTACTTACTCTTTCACAAATCAGAAAAATTATGGAATCGAACGTCCTCGTTTCAACTTTCAACCACTGATCAATGTGTGTTCAGTGTGCGCTCGAACAGTTGACTCTAGACTGCCAAGCTGGGTAGTACGCATGCGCATCATATTGACAAAAAAAGAGCGCTGTTCGATGCGGTACAACACTGGGTCGATAACGGCGCACACACATGTCCACATGACTTGCGGCATTCAGCCGTGGACGGGTTTCAGATTGCAATTGGTGCTCGATATGCACAGGGTACCTCTCCTATTGTGTCTTCATTGTGTGCTTGGAATCTCAGGTATTCTTTTGAGGATTTTAGGGGGGTTGGGAGTTCTATACAAGAGGAAAATAGTAAACTATTTGCACCGCTGCTCACTTCGCGGGCTCAAGATTCTACATTTAGGTTAAGATATGGGTTGAAACGATTTGGAGTGTAGATTCCCGAGTCCGGAGTCTTCCTCTGTTACAACTGTCCCTCTGATGATTGGCCGTATATGAGAAAAAAAACTGTTGTACATAGGTTTTCAAGGTTTTATTGCACGCTACACAACGGTACTGTAAAACCAGCCCAATGGTGGACAAACCTCATTGTATGCAAACTAAGCTTGATTATGTATATTATCACAGTTCTTCTTGATCATGTCTAATTTTGAACTATTGGTTTTAACATTTGGCTGTTGTCTTTGGCCTAGGGGGCCTCTATCCATCTGTTTAAACCATTTGTGGATATGTTGTGCCCCTAACCAAATTTAACCATTCTATTTATTTAACCAAACGGACTTTAAAAAGGGCACACCATGTAAAAGAGTTGACAGTTCTTATACTGAACCGGGAAAATGGGGGAGGGAGGGTGGGGACATTTTCCTCCTTTCTAAACTACACACCACTTGCTGCATCAACTGACCCCGTACCCCTCTAAACCTTGAGCCAGCCAGAAACGCGAATGATTTGAATCATGCGCCCTCTTTGTTCACCGTAGTGCAAATAGTATAATATCATTGTTATAGACATAGGGATTGCGAGGTGATTTGGCCTCACAGATGGACTATGGGGATATGCCCCGAGGTTGTGAGATGAAACTGCCTCAAATTAAAAACAGGTCTGGGGTTAGATCCCAAGATAACTAGATGAATAACATATTGCATTTGATTGAGTCCGATAGGTAAAGATTGCTAAGTCAAAAAAAAAAAAATAAATAAATAAAAAAATAAATAAATTATATGGTTTGCTTTTGAGTACATATAGATGCGGGGATGGGCCCAAAGATGTTGTTTACCATAAAAGCTTGCCGGAATAGTGAGGCCCGAGATGGTGAGATGAATTTGCCTCACAATAAAGATTAAGATGCAGTTAATGTTCTACGATCGTGAGAGCATTGGCATCAACAACATGTGTTATTTATTTATAGTTCGTACTGAAATTGTGAGATCAGTTGGCTTTGCTGCAAAGACCAAGGTTGTAGCGAGTAAACCTCGCTAGGCGCCAGCACGGGCGAGGTCACTCTGTAGTATAGTACACGAAAGACATGTGCTGTCAGAGTTTTAGGTAGTGTCGAATTGTAAATTATGGGGAATTTTGAATTTAAATAAAAATTTAATAACAAAGGGACTAATGACATACGTTTTGGTTCAGCAGCAATAATTGTATTTTGTGTGGATTTCATTTCATGCCAAGTCAGCCCTCAACTACACAACCCGATGCCATGGGCAGTTTGAATTGCCAAAGGCCGGTTCAGAGCAGGGTAACGGGGTGTATGTGGTGTATTCTGCTTGCGGGCGTGTCAGAATTATTTTATGCAATATTATCGCAGGACGTCAAGGCGTAGCCCAAGTTTGCGAATCTATCGGCATCTACAAAACACGTCGAAAGAAAAGACCGAGGGTGTAGCAGTGTACATTTACAAATCAGTTGCAGGCAAAGATTCAGTTAAACGCCTTTACTAATTTATTTCGCAAAGAGAGGATCAAAGGAAAATCATGGGCTAAACAAAAAAAAAATATTTGTTCTTTTTACAGAAAAGAAAGAGGTATGTGAACTCAGCCGAAACAAACAAGGGAAGATGATAATAATAACAATTCTTGACAGTTTAATCAAGTGAAGGCTTAGAATAACAGGCAAAGGAAAATATTGAGTGAAAGTGAGTGGATATGGAAAATACGTCCTTTTGCATTAATTGATTCCCTCTTTCCCCTTATTTGAAGTGGAAACAAAATCAATTAGCCTGGTGTTTGGAACAGTTATGATTTATAACCGCATAAGAAACAAAACCAAAACGCACATATCATTCACTACAGCGTGACAACGATGTGGCAATGTGTTGAGTTTTGAACCTTTTATCCGTTTTCAGTACCTCAAACGGTCAACGGGACATGCAGTGTTTTGGTTTTAAGTATGGCAGGTACCTAAACAATAATAATAATAAAAAAAATAAAAAATACTCAAGACGCACATTTTGGGAGTGTTTCACAACTTCACAAATTCGATCAGAGGAAGCACGGGAGACGGCGAGCGAAGGTGTGTACCCTTGGGTCGATATGTCATGGACGCCGGCGTAGAAGAAGGGAGAAAGAAAAAAAATGCGTGCAGATAGATTAAAGAGTTTGTGTTTGGCAAGGCCTAGGCAGGGTGAAGGCAAGATCTGTGGCACTTGCAATGGGTCACTTACACTCATATTAGTCTCCTAGGAATGGAGGCAGACTTTCCAGTATTGTTGGAGTTTCGGAGTACAATTGGACGCACACCCCTCCAAGAGAGTTGTCGAGCAGAGTCATCTGCTTGCCGGCCCGTTTGGGATGAAGTTTGGTGATATAGAAGCATGAAGGTTTTGTTCTTGAATACTTTCCAGTAGCTGTTTTATTCCGTCTAGACGAGGCATTCCTTCCGGTTTTGGGCATTTGAATATTTCCAAACGAGGAGTTCAGATGGGCAGAACACCACGCCAATGCGTTTGATGGTGTCGGATTCATTGGTCAAGAGAATGACTGGCTTTGGTTGGCCAGCCCCACAGGATGTTCATTGGAGCGTGGAAGGAGGGCGAAGATGGGCGCGTTGGGCGGAATGATGCCATCTTGTTGTCAAGTTCACAAGCCTAACGCGGTGGTTTTGCATGGTGGAATTGAACAATTTATTACATGTCCGTGGAAATATTTCCATCATGGGCTGCGGAACTTAGTTGGTCTATTTGGTGTTGTGATATCTGCAGTGTGTCCTACACGGTGCCGTTAAAATACCGTTGCGTTGGTTATCGCCAAATTTAGAGAGTTGTGTCAGGAGGCCATATCATTAACTAATTGAGCAGTGGCATTGTGCAACAGGATCTTGAAGATAAAGTGCAGCTGAGAGCATTGTAGGCAGACGCATGGTTTAGACATTCCAGTAGAGTTAGGGCCGAAATTAAATATGATTTGGATGCATTATGGCAGTTTAATCTTTCCTTCCGTAGCTCTCACGTAAAAGTCAGGCTGAGCTTAACGGCAGACTTGACGGTTATCATACAACTCCCAGCATTGAAGAGCCCACTAGAAGGTGGTTCGGAGGGTTTTCTGTTGCAAAGCCGGTTGACGGCCATCATACGGTTGGGGATGACCTCTAGACGGCGACTTATCCCCAGATGGTCATTGTGTAGTCAAGTTTTGATCGATAGGGCACACGTACAGCATCACAAGGAGGGAGATGACCCCTTCACGGCAACCTAATACTAGGGACATGAGGTGAAATCCGAACTCCATGCTACGGATGATGTCAAGTTTTAATCGGCTGGGTCCACAGGTAGAGCAATACATCCTTAATGACAGGTGTCTAACATGGGAAAGCATGGCTCGCTTGAGTGTGGTCGTATATGTTACCTAGAGGATGGGACGGTCAACGTGTATGTTTTGGCAGTGATGAAGTCGTGCTTGATTGCAGACCACAATCATGGCGGCCGGGCTATCACTCAAGTAGTGTAATCCAGGCCGATATCTTGCAACGGGCACAGAAGTGTATTAAACATTAATGGAGCAGACAGAGGCCCATTTCACGAGGAAGGAAATGCCAGTTACGTGTCATACGAGACCAGATCGTTGGTCGGTGAGGTTAGGAGGCTCCTATCAGGTCCTAAAGAAAGAACAACAACAACAACAACAACATCTTGTGCAGGTGAGGAGCGGGAGGTCGAGCAAGCTATTTAGGTCGCTAATAAAGTATAAGAAGACATTTCAGGTGACGAGGTCTCTGGCAGCGATCCTCTGTCTATGTAATCACACCATTGGCAAACTCTGCAGGGAGGGTCCTTCATTGGTTGTCATCCCTAAGCTGGACAAACGAGAAATGGACGGCAGGTGCTGTGGAGAGAATGGAAGCATTTTGCTATTTCATCGGAAAATTATTTGGCGGATGGGTTTCTTTGTTTAGTTCCTTTCGTTGCTTCATCCGATGACATCTAACCGCAAGCTCTTGGCCAATAAACTTAAGCCGTTACGGGAGACAGCAGTTCAAATAACTGTAATTCGCAGCATCAGCGGGTCGAGATGACTGCGCTACCCGTGCCCACGTGAGTCAATATTGGGGGTCACTGAGCAGCAGTCAAGGGCCTTTGGCCAACTTAAAGATGTGAGAAGTCAGCAGACGTTCAAAGGCTCTGAATGGGCGTAGTCAGAAGCGATACATGCAGGGTCTTCCTCGGCATCAGACTTCACTGGAGAATTTTACTGAGCGTAGAGCTCAAGCTTCAGAACGAAAAAAAGGCTTTTCCAAGTCTAGACTATCTAGCAATGGTGACGTAGGCCTTTCGAAGGGCGTCGGGCGTTTCAGCCTTTGAGCTGTCATTGAGGTTTGGGTGTGAGTAATGGGGAGTTTTGGTGAGAAATGGGGTGCTTGTTGAGAAATGGGGGGTTTGGTAAGAAATGGGGGGTTTTGGGGTGTCCTATTGCTTTGTTGGCGTGAGAAAGTGGGCTGCAGGGTTTAGAAGCGAACAATTGTTTCAACCCATATCTTAACCTAAATGTAGAATCTTGAGCCCGCGAAGTGAGCAGTGGTGCAAATAGTTTACTGTATATTGTATTCCATCTGTGATGCAAAATCATTTCACAGTCTTGGAGGTGCACCCCAAACACACTCCATCTGTGCGGCAAATTCATTTCACCGTCTTGGGGCCCACCCCCATATATTTCTTGTATATTTATTTGAACACACTAAAATAAAACAGGTGGCCCTAGGACCAAAAAAATCGCTTTAATGCACAAATTGTTCATGTTTACATTCAGATATTATAAAAATACAATATACATACTCCATACTGTGAGCCAATTTCATCACACAGTGACCGGTTTAGATCGAAAGGACATGTGAAAACAATTCTCAACTCTCTTGCCTCCGGGCTTTATTTACAATCTGTCTGAGAAATAGCAAAGACATGTAATGGTAGCTGTCTTTCTCCCGACATCACAGCGTTGAATGATCCAGTTAGATACATTTGAAGATCGTGCCGCCGCTGGGGGCGCTCGATCCGGGGTTAAGATATGTGCATAAATGAATAAATAAGTAGCTAGGGGGAATAATGAGAATGCGCCTTATTTCTGTCTGTCACATCCTCCCCCGTTTTAAAGAAATGCCGTCCTCGACTGTGCGCTCTTTTCTCTCTCTTTCGCACCAAGTAAATTTTAGTCCCCAAAATACGATTTAAGCAATTACAATTAACGTAATCTGCATAATATGTACACATACTTTTGTTAATGCTTTATACATAGTAAATCATATAGTAAATCAACTTCAGTAACGCTTTACTCAAAGTCCTTTCAAAGCAAATGTTGAATCGCCATCTCTGAAGTAGAATAAGGTAAATTAATCAGAATATACTCGCAATAATTGTCATAAGAAAACAATAAGGGGGAAAAATAAAACATGATTATTATTGAAAATCTCAAACCAACATTTTGTCTAGCCTTTGCCATTTGAGGGCTCCTCCACTTCCTCCACAACTGTCTCCCTCTCTCAAGTTTATCAGCGTACGACTCGGATTGACTGATGTCTTGCTCGTTTGGGGTTTGTTAAGATGGAGACACAATGTGATGAATGGCGAACATCTTTATGTTTTCTTTCGGCATCTGACGTAGTGGCCGTGTTGTTCGTGTTAGTCTTACATTCACCTGTATTTTTTCATCATTGTTGCTATCTTCTGACTCAATGAGGAGAAACATGCATGGTGTGAAAAGGTTTCGGTGAACTGTTCTCTCTTTGTCATCTGAGAGTGATCACACTTTGTATACTGGAATATTGTCGTGTTTTGAGACTACAGTGTATGGGTTAGATTCCCATCGGTCGGCGAGTTTATGTGTCCCTTCGAAATGTTTGACCTGTATGAGGACTCGGTCTCCTGGACGAAGGAGGGACTCTTTCGTTTTCTTATCGTATATGCGTTTCTGCTTTGTTTTAGCCTGTTTTGCGGACTTGGTTGCTTGGTCGTATGGAAATTCCAATCTCTCTCTAAGTTTCTGTACATATTCGTCGTAGTCAGTGTCTTCATTGTGATTTGTGTTGCACCCAAACATGAGGTCTATGGGCGATTTGGGGTGACGCCCGAACATGAGGAAGAATGGCGCGTATCCCGTGGTGGAATGGCGTGTTGCATTATACGCATGTGCCATAGCCCCGACGTATTTCTTCCAGTCTTTCGTCTTGTCTTCCTCAAGTGTTCCTAGCATGTTCAGTAAGGTATGGTTAAATCTCTCTGTTAAACCGTTTCATTTGATAGGGAGTAGTTCTGCTTGTTCGTATACCAGATAGTTTGCAGAGTTCTTGTATTACTTGACTTTCGAAGTTGCGGCCTTGATCAGCGTGTAGACGTGTTGGGAACCCATAGTGTAGGATGAAGTTTTCCCTGAGGACTTTTGCCACGGTTTCTACCTTTTGGTCTCGCGTTGGGACTGCTTGAGAATATTTCGTGAAGTTGTCGGTTATGACGAGGATGTTTTCGAAGCCACCTTTGCTACGTTCCAATTTGAGGTAATCTATGCAAATTAGTTCCATGGGTTCGGTTGTGAAGATAGACACTAGTGGAGCTCTGACTTTTGAAGGAGAGGTTTTCCTCAGGCAGCAACGTTTGCACTTTACGCACCAGTTTTTGACGTATTGTGCCATTTTCGGCCAGAAGAATCGATTACGAACCATTTCTAGGGTTCTGTTGTAGCCCATGTGGCCAATGTCATCGTGTAGGCCAGACAATGCAGTAGTTCTGTAGTATTTTGGGAGCACAAGTTGGTAGGAAATTGCCCCATCTGCTGTTTTTCGGATCCTGTATAAGATGTCATCTCTAAGAGTTAGCTTTTCCCATTGCCTGAGGTAGATGAGACACTCTAGAGTTTCTGTATTGCGCTGGGTGCGATTTGGTCTGTGTTCTTGCTGCAACTGCAATATAACTCTTGATATGTCAGGGTCGTCTCGCTGAGAGAGAGAGAGCTACTTGCTTTGTTGAGAGCCTTGGTAGTTCGTCATTTTCAGCCCGTGGTTTTGCAGGTTGGAGTAGTTTTGCTTGGCGTCTAGTTGTCACATCACACTGCGCTATTGGTGGTTCTATGAACGGGCAGCCTGTATGAGGGTGACCATTGCAAATAGCCTGTACAACATCGGGAGTGATCTCCAAGGGCTCTCTATTGGCGGAGAGTGATGTACTCATGGCAGGATGTTGTGTAATGAAGGAGACAGTCGGTTGTTCTAATTCGGGATGTTGCTTTCTGGACAGTGCATCGGCTACGGCGTTATTCTTGTCCGGTTTGTATTTTATTGTGAAGGAGAACTGTGACAGGGCTGCTACCCACCGCTGACCTGTTGCATCTAATTTCGCTGTTGTGGAAACATAGAGTAAGGCGTTGTTGTCAGTGAAGACTGTAAAAGTACTGCCAAGAAGATGATAGTCTCGGAGTTTATCTGTCACCGCGCATTTTAGCGCAAGAAACTCCAGTTTATGGGCTGGGTAACGCGATTCAGCTTGATTTAGCCCCCTACTTACGTAGGCTATTACTTTTTCCTCTCCGTCTTGGATTTGGCTGAGGACAGCCCCTAAGCCCACGCCAGAGGTATCTGTCTGAAGGGGAAAGGGCTTACTGTAGTCTGCGTAGCCTAAAATGGGAGCTGAGACCATGAGTTCCTTGAGCAGATTGAATGAGGCTTGTGCTTCGTCCGTCCATATGTAAGGAGGTGCTTTGAGATGTGACCTTTTGTTCTTCCTATGTTTTGGATTACCTGCCGTCAGTTTGTAGAGTGGTGCCACTATCTTTGCGTAGTCTTTCACGTAGCGTCGATAGTAGCCGGTGAATCCCAAAAATCTTTGTAGCTCCTTGCGATTTGTTGGGCTAGGCCAGCCTCGAACCTGGAAGACCTTTTCTGGGTCGGTGGCAACACCTTTGGATGATACAATGTGGCCCAGGTATTTTACTTCTTTCTGAAGTAGGTTGCACTTCTGCGGTTTGAGCTTCAACCCATGTTGACGGAGACACGCAAATACTTTATCCAAACGTTCGATGTGTTGGTCAAACGTAGAAGAAAATACTATTATGTCATCGAGGTACAGTATGCAGGTGGAGTAGTTTAGCTCACTAAGACACATCGTCATGAGGCGCTGGAAAGTGGCAGGGGCGTTCTGTAGGCCAAAAGGCATACGATTACATTCGTATAACCCCATTGGAGTGGTGAATGCAGTTTTTGCTTTGTCATTCTCTTCCATTTCTACTTGCCAGTAGCATGAAGTCAAATCTAGGGTTGTGAATAGTGAAGCGTTGCTAAGATCGTCTAGAGCTTCTTCTATGCGTGGTAGTGGATATGCGTCTCTTGTAGTTTTGTTGTTTAGCTGGCGATAGTCAATGGATATTCTTAATGAACTGTCTTTCTTATGAGCAATGACTATGGGTGAAGCATAGGGACTACAGCTTTTTCGTATGACATCAGCATCTTCCATTCCCTTCAGATGTTCCCTAACTGATTGATACTGGTTAGGTGGAATCCGTCTGTATGGAAGTCTAATTGGCTTATCATCAACGAGGGGAATGCATTGCTTGATCGTTGTTGTATGGCCAAAATCCAGTGTGTTTTTGGAGAAGATGTCATTATGTTTCTGAAGGAGATCTGTTAGTTTGCTCAGCTGTATTTAATCTTCTACGGCAGAGTGGGAAAGGTCGGGTGCTGGAAGAACTTCATCAAGTTTTTCAGCTGCTGTTATTGAATTCACTCTGCCGATAGGTGCATCACAAGTACGATCTTGAGTGTTGTGTGTCTCTTCGTAGGGAGTTGGATAGTGAGCATGTTGTTGATCTTCTACCTGTAGGACATATGAAACTTGTGCCAGCTTGCAATTTCTCGTGATTGCGATAGGTTTTGTTGTTATGTTGCACACCCTTACTGGGACTCGACGGTCTGGGCCTATACCTGCCACAATGCTACAAATTCTCAAGCATGAGACGTGACTGTTCTGCATTCCTTCAATGATAGCAGTATATGAATCGCCAGTCGGGTTGAGTAGGGATTGGCACATTATGTCGACCTCTTCACCGGCATGGATACATCGACGGTGGCTACCGGTATACTTAGCATATCCTATCTTGCCACTGTGATCAAACATTTTCGAAGTAGTTGTGTTGATGTAAGCTGTGTGCCAGGCTGTACTTTCTTTTTCAATCAGTTCCATGAAATGTTTGCCTTTTGTTTGTTGCTGGTGTTTCTTTGTTGCCCTAATTACGTTTGTGCCTACGAGAAGAGGTACTTGATGTATGTAAGGATTTGTGGGGACGACGAAGGCTGGTACGTCCCGGTAGACGAAACCCATGACTTCTATAGTGATAGGAATTACACCCAGATAAGGTACTGCAGATCCGCTGGCTCCTTCTCTTTTGACATCTGCCGATGTAAGTTGTAGGTTTCTGAGTGATGGATGTGATCGCCATAAGTCTGTGGTAATGGACGTTATCTGAGACCCAGAAGGGCTCTGCATTGTTCTCCCTGAATGTTGACGATGTCTTCGTTTTGTGGACCAATCAGCTTTTTGTGTTGCTGAGTTTTAGCTTTAGTAGGAGGGCGTGTTATTGGTTGCTGGCCTCTGACGGTTTGCCCTTTGACCGCGGGCCTTGGTAGTTTAAAGGAGTTGAGCGACATCCTCTAGCAATATGTCCTTCTTGGCCACAATTAAAACAGATGTAGACTCTTTGGGGCTGATCAGTTGTAGCTACATGTCGAATAGGTTTTTGATATCTGGAAATGCTGTCTACTTAATTGGTCAGATGTTGCATTTGGAGTATGATGTCCTGCATGACTTCTGATTTATACTCCTGAATTGTGTGGCCGTTCGAACTGCTGTTCACGGGGTTGTTCAGGTGTCCTCTGCTCTGATGATGAAGACGGTCTGCTCGGTTGTGGAGGTTTGGTTGATTGCGACTGTGTTGGGGCTTTGTTTGGTTTGAAGTTTAGTGCAGCATCAAATCTGTTTTCTCTTTCGATAAGACGGAGTTCTGCCTGAAGCTCACGAAATGTCCCGTGGTCTCATGGGGGCCAGTCTTTGCGTGATCTTATCATCTTTGACCCCTCGCATGAATTGTTGTGTTAACATACGGTTTCTGTTAGACAGAGCGATTTCTATATTCATGCGTTCTTCTGTCGTTCGAAGAGTAGCCTCCAACTCAACTGCATAAATGCCTGCGGACTCATTATTGCGCCTGACTCTCTCATAAAACTCCGCCAATGGATCTCCTTCTGACAGCATTTCATCAAACTGGGCCTTCAACTCTGCAAATGCATATTTTTGAGTCTGGAGTTCCTTTGGCAGGTTGAGAATAAGCTTCTTAGCCGAGTCTCCCAGATATCTGACAATTGTTGAGAATTGAAGATGAGTTGGTATCGCTGTGGTATCTATCAGCGCGCGTCTCGCACCCAGTCATCGATGGAGACTGTCTTTTCTTGTCCCGTGAAAGTGGGGATGTTTTTAACTTCGTGAGACGGCATCAGTTGGAGATGTGGAGTACCGGTAGCTAGTTGTTGTCTTGGTTGGCAAGCCGGAGATTGGCTAACTGTGTGTGGGCTTTTTGGCAGACACATGAGTGGTGTATGGCTTCGTCTCGGTGTTGCCGACCTGGTGTTGAGAGGGTTTCTAGATTCTGACGGAGACTCACTTATGTGGGAGGGGTAGATTGGTCGCCCATGCTGTGCACTCCGTTGTTCCGTGGATGAAGAAGTGTTTTGTCGTGGTATTGACCCAGTAGTGACAGGATTATGGGTGCTCCTGGCATGTTGTTGCTGCTGTTGCTGTGGCTGTTGCTGCATTGTGTAGTTAAAGTTTTGGCTAACTCGTATTTGAAGTTGAACCAATTCTTCCAAGAACTCTTCCGGTAGTGAGGTTGGATGACGGCGTGGTATTCTTGGTGAAGGAGATGGTAGTGGGCGTTGTGGAGTTAGAGGAGGAGGAGGATGGCCACCTCGGAATGTTGTAGGTGATGACAAGAGATATTCGTCAGACAGAGTGTCTCTCGGGGTTGCCATGCTAGGAAATGGCTGGTCTGAAATGATAAAACTTAATACTAACAAAATTAATCTCTGAAAATTCAAAGTTCACAGTAACTGGAGTCTAAAATGCTAATAGATTAACTCAATTTCAAAACAATATCTGTCTCGTTCTTAACACTGCGCTGCACTCTCGCACAGTCATCGACTGTACCGTTTTAAAAAAAATGTGATTACTCATTAACGGTGCGGTCAAAAATTGCGAAATTTTTTAAGTTCCTCAATGGACCATAGCCGGATAACACTAGTACCAGCAGATTTAGCTTGGGGTGAGTCTTCGACCTACAGTCACCTTTAATTTCGAAGCCCCATAGAATTCCCTGAGGCCCAAGGAATTCCCCTGAGGCTATCCCTAACCCCATAAACACGATCCAAGGTCTTAGATCTAGCCGCTGTTACTTGGGGCAATCAATCATCCTGTCACTGTTCCAGACATCGGGCAGACACCAGGTGCAGGTTGTGGTTTCGGGTTGGCCAAGTAAATAAGATACCTTGTTTCTCAGAAGACTGGTAAGCACTGGAAAGCAGTGCAAAAAAAAAAAAAAAAAATGAAAAAAAAAATGATTTTGGTAACATTTTTTTTTTTTTGCAACTGAGTGTGCTTACCATCCAGGGACATTGTTTTGCATTTTTTTTCTTCTTCTGGGGATTCAGTTAACGTTTCTGAGTCTAATGATACCATGTTAGAAGGTTTGTGAGCAGCCAAAGTAGTTTTACAAGCAATTTCACACCGTACGGTAGCGGACCGTGCGATACTGTAACGGTGTAATTTTGATGGATTTGGGTAAAAATTTGTTTTTTGTTTCAACTGAGTGTGCTTACCCCCTATGAATATTTTTTTTCATTTTTTTGTTGTTCTGGGGATTCAGTGAACGTTTCTGAGTCTAATGATACCATGTTAGAAGAGTTTGTGAGCAGCCAAAATAGTTTTACAAGCAATTTCACACCGTACGGTAGCGGACCGTGCGATACTGTAACGGTGTAATTTTGATGGATTTGGGTAAAAATTCGTTTTTATGTTTCAACTGAGTGTGCTTACCCCCTATGAACATTTTTTTCATTTTTTTTGTTGTTCTTGGGATTCAGTGAACGTTTCTGAGTCTAATGATACCATGTTAGAAGAGTTTTTGAGCAGCCAAAATAGTTTTACACGCAATTTCACACCGTACGGTAGCGGACCGTGCGATACTGTAACGGTGTGATTTTGATGGATTTGGGCAAAAATTAGGGTTTTTTTTGTTTCAACTGAGTGTGCTTACCCCCTATGAACATTTTGTTTGCATTTTTTTTTGTTCTGGGGATTCAGTGAACGTTTCTGAGTCTAATGATACCATGTTAGAAGAGTTTGTGAGCAGCCAAAATAGTTTTACACGCAATTTCACATGGTACTGCAGCAAACAGTGCGATAGTGTAACGGTGTGATTTTGATGGATTTGGGTAAAAAATTAAACAAAAATTGATTTTTCACTTTTTTAGATTTTTTTTTTTCTTCTTGGGATTGAGTGAACGATTCTGAGTCTAATGGTACCATGTTAGAAGAGTTTGTGAGCAGCCAAATTAGTGTTATGCGCAATTTCACACCGTACTGCAGATGACTGTGCGAGGGCGGGACGGACGCTTTTCAAGGTCATAGTGCAGCGGAGGGTTAATCAATCATTATCAAAATCAAAATTCTTTTGGTGATTTAGTTTGAAGGTTCATCAACAATAATATTACTACCAAAAAGCAGTTGTCGTTCTCTGTAAAATCAGTGTTTAGAAATATAATGACCTTGTGTCTATATAACACACTCAATATTACGGAACTCAGTTTAAGGTAGGTGACAATGAACACTGCAGTGACTTTCTAAAATGTGTCTATACTCTCTGTATTGCGTTCTTAGCATTCAGCACAAATCCATTTAACAATAATGACATAATAAACGAGTAAATAACACCAGCTATAGAGTTATTGTATAAACAGAGGTTGCTACTTCCCGAAATAATGAATAGAACAGTCGCTACGAAATTCAAATCCACACGTTGGAAAAAAAAATATCTAGTTGTATTTGTCGATCACCTTACAATGAAAAGGTAAGTGTACTGTTTGCAAGTAGGGCTGACATGGTTCGTTTTGAAAACAAACTATAACGTTACTCCAAGATTCCTTTAGGTGTCAAAATCAATAGTAATTGCAACTAGTATAGTGTACTTGCAGAGACTTCTACTGAGTTCGAAATCTGGACTTTGTTTTGTGTTTCTACTGAATAGAGTTCACTGCTTACTTTAAATTGCGGTCTTGACGACTTCCGATTTTGATTTGGCTGGTTTAGCTACTGTATTTTATACTCAGGTGCGGTAAGAGTCTGCCATTGTTCGACGATTTAGTTCTTGTGAAGGAATTATTCTATACTTACGTCTGTAACCGAAGTTACTGTTCTTGGAAGCTGTCGGACTATACTGGGCAGCGTCGACTTGAATTCAA
Organism: Pycnopodia helianthoides; assembly: GCA_032158295.1. Lineage (NCBI taxonomy): Eukaryota > Metazoa > Echinodermata > Asteroidea > Forcipulatida > Asteriidae > Pycnopodia > Pycnopodia helianthoides. The sequence continues at coordinate 13,081,240 of CM063257.1, read as the reverse complement.
CGGTGATCCATGATCATTGTACGGCAAAGGATCAGTGCCGGGTGGCCCTCCGATCGGTGTCTCCCCGGTAAAGCTGTGTCTGGTTTCGGTAGTGTCTAACTGATTTGTTGAGCCCGCATGGATTTTATGGTTGGGTCGGGAATCTTCTCCGTTGACTGTGGGATGCCGTTGATGTTTAAGCTGGTTGCGTGATTCAGGTTGGATTTTAAAGTCCCAAGCAGGTGAATGATTTTAATGCCTTGCAGTGTTGATTAAATTGTGGATTTCCACACACCCGGATCTTCCACCATTTTGTGACCAGTATCCTAGATCTTTAAGGAGTTTCTTTGCTATTTATTGTTAGTTTGTTTTAGTTTGGAATCACTAATTAAGCCAGTGTTGTGTTCAAACTTTTCCACTTAGAATGCCTCTATTTTTATTTATAGTGAAACAACCAAAATATTACTTTGAAGCCTTTCTTTATGCAAGGGCACTTCTACTCCCTGCCCTCTGACATTCCAACACAGTCAGGCATTAATAAGTTATAACATGTGGCAAGTATATGAAACATTGGCTTACACTAGATACTTAGGAAAGCTTTGACCATGGCAATGAAAAGAAAGTGTTTCTCGCAATAATATTCCTACTTAACCAATCAATGTAGTCTTCGACTTATTAGTCCTTGAATGAGTCTTATATATTCGTTGGAAGTATTTACTCTTCTTATTGATTTACCTTGGGCGATATACAGCTGGAGAAGCCAGAGAGTGCATTAAAGGACTGCTTGCCCTAAACACCGATGATGCATATATTGGAGCCAAGAAAGTTATTGTCGAACGGTATGGTGATAAGATGATGGTCGCCCAGACATACAGAGAAAAGATTGAAAGATGGCCATTGATAAAGTATGGAGATGGCAAGGCACTTCGAAATCTGTCTGACTTCATGCATCATTGTAAGACGGCCATGTCTACCCTAAGCCAACTAAAAGTTATTGATGATCCAGCTGAGCATAAGAAAATCCTTTCAAAACTGCCCCGTATAATTGATAGGTGGATTTATGGCAAGGATTCCCCGTCTGTAAAGAAGCACGATGATTATCCCCCATTCTCCGAGCTGTGTAAATTTATCAAGAGAGAAGCCCGTGTTGCCTGCAGTCCATTCAAGGTGAAATTAGAAGAAAGCAAGAAGGATGAAGCTAAATCACTAAAACCCCACGGAGTGAGAAGTTTTACTTCAAAGACGGATGAAGTATCATTTAAACCAATCACATTTGATAGCAGAAACAAAAGTTCATAAAAATCAGCAAATACCAATTGTGCTTGCATCTTGTGCAAGGCTCATCATGATCTCGCGTCGTGTAACGACTTCATCACAATGACACTGACCAATAGGCAAGACCTCATCAAGAAACGAGGTTTGTGCTTTGGATGTCTCAAATGGGGACATAGACGACACGACTGCAGAAATAAAAGGCAGTGCGCCAACTATGGTCGTCTTCATCCAACACTTCTACACGACTACTCTAAGACACAGCCTGTAGAGGAAAAGGAAAAGATAATCATCACACCTAACAGGAAAGAGAAGCCAGCAACTGCACATTCAGTCCAAACGTTCAATACCACTGATAAGAGCTGGTCACACACACTGATAGTACCTGTTGTACTCCATCACCAAGATGACCCACTCACCAGTGTTGTTGTGTATGCATTGCTGGATGAACATGCTGACTCCAGCTTCATCACGAAATCCGCTCTTGAGAAGCTAGGCGTTGACGGAGAAACAGTACAATTGAGCCTATCTACAATACTGGTGAAAGAAACAATCTTGTCAAAGAAGATTAACGGATTGGTTGTAAAATGATTGACTTCAAACATACAAATCCCATTGCCAGGAACCTATTCCAGAGAGTCGATTAATGCAAATCCCAATCAGATTCCCAACCCAGATATCGTCAGAGAGTGGCCACACTTGATAGCAGTTGCAGATTTGCTGGCCCTCTACGATGCGGATGCAGAGATTGAACTCCTAATTGGCTGCAACTGCACTCGTGCAATTAGACCTAGAGATGTCGTGCATGGAAACGAGGAAGATCCATATGCTGTTCGCACGGTACTTGGGTGGGGTGTTGTTGGTATGATGCATCGTGGCTTTGTTATTGATCAGAACCGTGCCTTTGGTTTGCAACCAAAACAAAAGAAGGACAATGCCATTTTGCATTTCGCACTCAGGCAAAGGAGATAAGCCCAATCCAGGTCAACAAGATGTTTGAGTTTGACTTCAACGAGAGAGTCAGTGAAGAGAAAATGTCCGACGAAGATAGAACATTCCTACAGAAAATGAAGGATGGAATTCACACCAGAGACGATGGCCATTTCGAGATGCCGCTTCCGCTGAAAACCGAAATCGAACTGCAAAATAACAAATCGCTAGCAACCAGACGACTCGGCAGACTGAAAACGAAGTTGATTAATGTTCCACAGTACAGAGATGACTACACAGTCTTCATGAAGAACAGTACTGATAGAGGCGATGCTGAGCGAGTACCGAAGAGCGAACTTTCACTTGATGATGGAACCGTCTGGTACATACCACACCATTGTGTGTACCATCCTGAAAAACCTGGAAAGATCAGAATAGTTTTTGATTGCAGCGCATATTATGAAGGTGAAGTGTTGAACCGCCATTTGCTACAAGGTCCTGATCTTACAAACAATCTTGTTGGTGTCCTGTGTCGCTTCCGTCAGGAACATGTGGCCTTCACTTGCGACATAGAGGGTATGTTCCACCAGGTTGGTGTTGATGTAAAGGTCCGCAACTTCTCGAGATTTATGTGGAGGGAGAACGGCCAAATTGACCAGCCACTAGCGGAGTACCAGATGACTGTTCATCTATTTCGGGCAACTTCGTCTCCAGGATGTGCAAACTTTGCTCTAAAATCTGCTGCTAACACACATGAAGACAGCTGCAGCAAGAGTGCTGCTGATTTTGTAAGGAAATATTTTTACGTTGACGATGGCTTGAAATCAGTAGCTACCCCTGATGAGGCCTTACAGCTGATTGATGATAGCAGGGAGCTGTGCAAGAAGGGAGGTTTCCATCTCCACAAGTACGTATCGAACGACAAAGAAGTTCTGGATGCAATTTCTCCTTCAGAGCGTGCCAAGGACATTCAGAACATTGACATATTTCATGAAGACCTACCTATGGAGCGTACCCTGGGAGTACAGTGGTGTGTTGAATCCGATCCATTCCGATTTCAAGTTCAACTCCAAGACAAGCCACTGACTCGTCGAGGAATTCTGTCCACTGTTAGCTCTATATTTGACCCTCTTGGCCTCATAGCCCCGATACTTGTGGGAAAATGCATACTCCAAGCCATGTGCCGTGATATATGTGGCCGGGACGATCCTGTGTCTGAAAGTGCTCAAGTCCGATGGGAGAAATGGAGAAACGACGTTCAGACACTGTCGACATTAAATATCCCCAGGTGTTACGAGCCAAAAAACTTTGGCGAGGTAAAGACGGCTGAACTGCATCACTTCTCTGACGCCAGCCTCGAAGGCTACGGTCAGTGCAGCTATCTTCGTCTGATAAACAATGAAGGAACTGTGAGTTCATCGCTTTTTATGGGAAAGTCAAGAGTAACCCCCTCAAAACCAGTGACAGTTCCACGACTTGAGCTCACTGCTGCTGTCATCTCAGTGAAAGTGAGCAACTTCCTAATGAAGGAACTTGAGTATGACGACATCAATCAGTTTTTTCTACACTGACAGTAGAGTAGTACTTGGGTACATCTCCAACGAAAACAGACGATTCCACATTTGTGTTGCTAATCGTGTGCAGAAAATTCGAGACTACACCACGCCACAAGACTGGAGACACATTGAAACTAACAGCAACCCCGCAGATCTAGCATCTCGAGGCTTATCAGCACAATAGTTGATCAATAGTAAATTGTGGTGGACAGGCCCATAATTTCTTTCTTCAGCTGACCCTCCTCCTGCCTCCACAGAATGTTTCCAGCCGCCAAAAGATGACCCAGAAGTGAAGGTGTCAGTATTCAGCGTACACACCGTACGATGGACAAATTCCAGAATTTCTCCAGCTGGTTTCAACTTAATGAAGTTTTCTAATGCTTTTGGTAGTTAAAAGGCACATGCTATAAGCAGTTCCCATTTAGTGATAAATAGTAAGCACAGTTTAATGTTGCTTCAGTTACTTGAAAGTTAATGAGTTTATTGTTCCTTACTTGCAGTTTTTACGTGAACCTAGTGAACCTAGTCAGCTAGTGAACCTATTGAACCTACTGAACACAGTAAACAGAGTGAATACTAGTAGATACAAGGAGAGAGTTGTAACCTGAGAATGAGGAAACTGTACAAGTTGAGAACAGCAATAAAAGACAACTGACTGTACAAACTGATACAACTCTCAAGAATTTATTGTCATGTACACTTTGTGCATGTTGCCGCCACAGACTGAATTCCAGAAGCCATTTTGCCTAATTAAATATGCATACCGAGGTCATGCACGGAAACGTAACCCATGCATACTGACCAGATAAAAGGAACGACTTTTCTGTGCGCTGCGGACTGACTGTGAATGTGGCGTGTTGTGCGAACTGCGTGTACAATGGCTGCTTGCGGTTTGGGGCAGACAATGCATTTCTATTTATAGCAAGTTTCCAAGCTTGTACAGGTAAATAAATCCACATTGTATTAACATTGCCGGAAATGGAAAGTGTATTGGGCTTTTTTGATTGTGCCAGCTAATTATGATGGATGAAATTTGATATTATTATTTACAGCGCAAACAACATAGTAACAAATTGGAAGCAATGGTTTGGGATTAAACTTAAGTTCCGCCATCGGGGAAAAACGGGGGGGGGGGGACTGGGGGGGGGGGGCAACAACAAATTAACTGGGGCGCATTTCCACACTTGGGCGCATTTATTTGTTTGTTTACATTTATGCCCTTTTAATCTATGTGGCGTTGCTAATTTAATGTTTTTAACTAAATGAATGTTTATTATTCTTATATGCCAATGGAAACAACAGTTCTGTATTTTTATGATGCGGACAATAAAATTCGAATTCGAATTCGAATTCGAATTTTAAATGCATGGAAACGCGCGCACGATCGTATTGGCGGTAAATGTACGTTGTGGTTTTGCGGTCAGAGAGCGTACAGGAAGTCACAAAGTTTAGTTTAATACCAGGTGGTCTGAACGCAGACCAATAGCTCCGTTAACACAACGTTGTCAGATGCACAACAGAGAGATTTAAACAGCAAAATGGCCAGTGAAAAGGTAGTTTAGACCATTTCTTATCCATATCAAAGCGCCCGTCCAGTTTCAAATTTCCCGCTAGACAGTGCATTTCGCTCAAGTTTATTTTGGCAGTCTCCTCTTCACACCCTCCATCCTTTCCAGACCCCACCCCTACCAACATCTGTTCCCCTTCTGGTTTTGCCCTTTCACTAAACCACGGAAAAAACTTTCCTATTAAGAACTGTATCGCCTCATAAGTTCTTTAAAGCTTCAGTTTCCACACATGGTTCTCCATTCAAGATATATATGAACGAGATAATAAAATACGCTGCGTGTTTAAGTTCATGTTTGCTGGAGTGTAGTAAAGACCTTAGACAAAGTTTCAAAATTTCAGACGTGTTTTTTAAAAATACAATAATTTGACGTGAATCTGTTGCATTGCAGCGGCCGTCTCGCGAAATGAGCGTGTCGTCATCACTTCATTTACATATCATGAATAAAACATTTCACCAGTTTTGATGAAGTACAGCCGTGGATCGAGACTGGACCCTTCGCACGTCCGTATATACATTAGTAGTATGTATACAGCGTATAACTATACGCCGTGAGGTGAATACGACGTACACACGCATACGGGTCTGTGGACTGAGACTCGAGAGATAACCACACAGTCTATGCACACGAAACAAAAAAAACAAAACAGAAACACTTTTAGGAGTATAGGAGTAATCCTAAAATTAAACGAGTTTAATAACGAAGTTTGATTGGGATTCTAAGAATCCATTATGACGTTGCGAAGGAGATCACGTCATGAGATAGCGCTCACGGCCCAGGAAGATCATTCTTTTGCGCAAAGTTGAGTTTATCTGTAGAAAGTGAGGGGTTGGGATCAAGAATTGCCCAACAACAAAAGGGAGGGCATGTGATCTTCTTCGCCACGTCATAATGGATTCATAGAATCCCAATCAAACTTCGTTATTAAACTCGTTTAATTTTAGGATTCTACGTCACCATTATGACGTAACTCAGTTATCACATGAGACTTTAGAGCCAGGTAAGCGAGACTTTTGAAGTTCGTTTCTCAAATAAGATTGCAAATATACTTCGTTCCACTTACACATTACATTTTTTTTATATTTTTATATAACCAGTAGACCTGTTGCAGACAATCGTCTATCTTAAACTTGACTTAAGTTATTTTTTTCCAAAATGTTTGTTGCAAAAGTCTCTTGATTAACAAGTGGTTTGTTGTAATGACAAGCAAATGTACTTGCTCCAGACCATCCAGCTGTAAGTAAGTATTGTCTTAATAGGAACGCCACATTCCCTGGCTGACGATGTTGAAACTGCCCGAACACTGTGGGCTTTAAAATGGGAAGTATCAATTCCTGCTTTGTGTAAAGTCTATTTAATCCATCTGCTAATAGTATCATTGGATACTGCTTTATGAGGCTTGTTGATACTAATAAAGATTTTCGTTTCGGACCCTCTTACTTCTGATGTTCGGCCCAAGTATTCTTTCATTGTCGACACCACGCATACCTTTTGGTTTGCGGCAAAAGCAGGTAAAAAAATATCAGACAAATGGACACCTGGTCGTGTCTGTTTAAGTACATTCCTTATTGAAACTCGACACTCTGTGTCTGTTAAGGTTAAATTGTCCAATGACAACAAATGCAAAGTCTGCATTCTTTGTGCAGTTAGCAAAGCAAATAACGTTGCCAATTTTTGGCTCAATTATTTTATTGGAAGTCTTGAATTAGATTCAATTCCCTTGAAATAGCGTAAAACAACGCTGACATCCCAAATTGTTTTGTATCTTGGAAATGATGGCCTCTTACAAAACACTCCTCTCATAAATCTGGAAGTCAAAGGGTGACTGCCAAAAGAAACACCATTAGGTAACTGAAGTTTTGCAGATAACGCTGATCTGGCAGTGTTCATGGCTCCGTACTTTAGACCATTTTCAAACAATTCAGCCAAGAAATCTAAACCATCACTTATAAATGGCGAAATTGGATTAATGTTCCTTTTACTACATTATAACTGCCATTTAAGTAAGTATGTTCTATACTGTTTGTGTGTTCCTTCCCGCCAGGAGGACACAATGATTTCTGCAGTGCGGTTCGAAACACATGAGGCTTTGAGGCCTTCCCGCACAAGTGGCATGCAAGTAGTGACATCTTCCGATGTAAAGGATGTACCTTCAACATAGTTTGTGGTAGTTGAATGGGAGCCATGGCTGCTAGTATCGGTATTGGCTTTGCAATTAACATGTTCATTATCCCTGGATACCAATGTTGGGTTGGCCAATTTTGGATGATCAGTATGCCTTCTGCATCGTCTTCTGCACTTTCTGCAGTACTCGGCCAATCAGGCTAAAAGGAGGAAAGGCATAGAAACGGATACTATTCCATGGTATCATAAATGCATCAACTGCAAATGCGTCAGGGTTTGGTCGCCATGGAACGTATGTATTCAATTGGTTATTCAGCCTGGAGGCGAATAAGTCAAATTCTGGTATAAAGTGTGCATGTAGTTCCATAATTTGCCGAAACAAATACGGCTTGAGCATCCATTCCGTATCTATATTGTTATCGTCTGGATTCTAAATCCGGTAACACGTTAAGTTCGCCTGGTATATACGATGAAGACAACCAAATATGTCTTTGGATACACCATGACCAAATATCTTGAGCTAAGTCATTACAAGCTCTTGATTTTATTCCACCCATATTATTAATATACGCTACTGCTGTTGTATTGCCCATTCGTAAACGTACATGTGTATGTTTTCGTTCTTTACACAATGACCTTAAAGCCATGTAACCAGCCATAAGTTCTAGTACATTGATATGATTTTCAAGTTCTTGTGTGGTCCAATGTCCCCATGTTGTTGTACCATTATATTCTGCACCCCATCCTATAAGGGATGCATGCTTCACTGGAGCCTCGTTTTTTAACCGTTGTAACGCTGTAGCCACAAACCGGCGGGGTATTCTGCAATTGTGCTGAAATATATTTGGCGATAAAAAGACAAACAGTCTAGCCTCACAATAAAAAAAAAAAAAAAAAAAAAAAAAAAAACAGCAGACAGCATACGCTATACGTACATGTTCAGGTCGTCTCTACGGGTATATGTCATACAATCAGCTTTTTCACACAGCGCCGCCAGCGGTCAATATGCTGAAACGTCTTTGAAAACCGCGTAATTTGGTCACGTAACAGTCGTTTTTATTTTCGAATTTGTTATCATTTCAAACTTCCAATATTAATTTTGTTTTGATAAAAATGGTTCGTACAGAATTTCGTGGTGAATTTACAAAATGTATGGCTCTCATGCAAATAATTGGGAATTTATGTTGAGAACTGTTGTTGCTATGACGAAAACAATGCTGTGGATTATTCAGTTCTCCCCAAGCTGCCAGACGGAGCAGGGATTGCGCAGTACATTGTTTTGGCGCATGCATGCCGCGAACGCAACGGCAACCAGTGTATGAACACTTGTAGGCATATAGCAACGACAGTTCACAACAGCGAGCGAGGCCGCCATTACTTAGGCCCTAGTGTACGTACGGTCCTATATTAATAGTATAACAGCAACAACAGTTCTCGGGTTCTTGTGAAAGTGTTAGGCTCATAGAATTGATAACTTCCCAGTTATTTGCATGAGAACAATAAATTGTGTAAATTAATACATGACAACTTTTACTCACCTTTTAAAGTTTCCCCAAAATCGTTGCACAGCCCCCTGCTCTCCAACAGCTCTTCGATACTCCCGTCCGACGCCATATCTGAGCAGCAATGGCACATAACGCGTTGGAGTATTCACCCAATGTGGTTTAACTTTACCCAACTGTATGTGTTTATTACTCGTTTTAGGGAAAGATGCCCAATGATGGGGCAGAAGAATATTTTCTTTCTGTATGTAATAGGTAAACCCATCTTCGCTTTCTGAGACTGCTAAATAATACCCAACTGATGTAGTATATTTACCATTTGTTGAGTGTTTTTGTTTCAGTTAACCAACAGGGGAAATGCCACACATGTTGGAGAAAGTATTAACCAACAAACTCATGAATTATTACCTAGTTTGCCCATTTTCAGATTACCCATCAACTTCTTTGCCCTTCAGTTTTACAGTGTACCAAGTAAGGTGTTATGCTAATAATTATTTTGAGTAATTACCAATAGTGTCCACTGCCTTTAAGTGTCACTTTAGTTCCAAAACCGTTTCTGAAACCATATCCTCTGTTAAAATCCTGGTGAGAGCACTGGTTTTATCCCAAGCTTGTTTGGATGGGGAGTGAGGTGGGGAGCATCAAACGGAGTGAATGTCCCGAGCTGTGCGCTGCACTCGGTGAAGAGGGAAATATAAAACGAAAGTACAGACTTGACCCCAACTATTAACACGCTTACAGTTCATGACTCGTGCTGATTTTTTGACCCATTTAATTGTACACTTCACCATATTTTGTGACCCGACTATGCAAACAAATTCGAATAAAGCCCAAACCGTCGTACAAGATTCGGATTGTGAATGCAATTAGTAAGAATGAACATCATTGTGTTTCTAAACTATTGAACATCAACTTACCTGTTTTGTGTCGTAGTACTCTCATTTTGTCTGAGCACAGAACCGCCACCGATGACTGTTTCGTTACTTTGTCTGAAGACTCCATCTCTGCAGAAACATGACTTATGTTTTAGAGGAGCTTCATCTCCCTGGCTTGCTGACGGGTTCGTGCCGGTACGTATAAGCTTCAGACTTAACAAGGATGTCGAAATGAAGCAGATGATTGATGCGCAAATTGCAAGTTTGGTAAGCAGGTTCCGTTTTGACATTGTCTTAAAAAAGGGCCGCGATCATCTGTTTGTCCGTTTGCGAGACTGTTTTTGCCGCAACGGTCTGCAATGCACAAGTAACCAGGCTTTAACGGAACTAAAGCACATGAAATAAATTAGAATATGGGCGTTCCATCCGGAGGTCAAGGGTGGGGGTCGTTTGTTTGCCAATCATGTGCGCCGCGTGCGTTTTTTTTTCTTTTTCTGCAGCACACGTCGGCTATGGAGTCAACATTTAAGGGATAGGCTGTTCTTCCCTATCCCTTAACTGTTGACTCCATAGCCCTATCCCTTAACTGTTGACTCCATAGCCGACGTGTGCTGCAGAACATAAATTTGCTCCCCATGTGATATGTCTGCGCGGTTTTTGATTATTTCGTCGGTTCAGCTCAAATAATAGGGTGCATCCCAATAAATAAACTCCCTATAGCATATAGCCTTGTCCAAGGCTCTTTACGCAAGCACCCCGCTTTGAATACTAGCACGGTACTAGAAACTGCAGTACAATGTACATTTTTACATACTGTACTTGATGTATGTACAATGTACAGTATACCGTGGGGTCGAAGCATGGTTTTCGAGGTTTTTCAACCTCGTACCAAAAACGAAGCCGAAACAGAGCCTTGTTTCCACTGTAAAAAGGTCAGATTGTGGGCGGAGTTACTTTATGCTAATATTCCCGAAGGTGTATGCTCATTGGTTAATGTTTAGTGGCATGGCGAATACTACATAAACAATCTCACGTGCGTAGTCAGCCACATTGCATGGCATGCATGGAGTCATGCAATGAATGTTCTTGAAATATTAAGGAAGTAACAGACAAGTCCAGCGGTCTACAAACGCCGCTGAAACGTGTCGTTTGCACTACAAGTGAGTGCGGATGGTGCATTTTTTACTATCGACTGTTTCACGAGAATGTCAACATGGTTAAATTACCGACAGTGATCATGATGATATTACTTCTGCTATAACTGTAACTCTAAAAAGGGTATTGGTAAGTCCTGGATAGGTTGTTCAATGTTCTTTTCAACTATTATATGGAAAAGGGTCATCGTGATCGTACGGGCCCAACTGAGCGTGCCATGCAGCTGAGTAGCTCACTTAATAGTCACTGTATGTTGTGATGTTGAACCATGGAGCTCCACGGTTTAACTTACCGAAGAAAATCAGTGAAAACCCCCCGATTTTCCAAATCCTGTGGACAGGTTAACGAACACGTCATGTCCTAAAAGAAAACAATGAAGTGCTTTCCGCTGTTCTGGGTTGAAATTATCAATTTCTGGCTTGTCTGCAGCAGAATTTAAACTTCCATTCAAGGCTTCTTGAGAGTATTCGCGAGTGAGGACGCCATCTTTTTTCGTTGTTGATAAACACACATCATTGCGTCATAACGAGAGTTTATGATTGGACGATTATCCGCCCAGTACAGGAAATGAATATTCAATACCCGATTCCAGCATACGTAATTTGCGCCCGAATCCGGGCGCAATTTTATAGTGGGAACAAGGCTCTGTTTCGGCTTCGTTTTTGGTACGAGGTTGAAAAACCTCGAAAACCATGCTTCGACCCCACGGTATAATGTACATGTACATTGTACATACACCAAGTACAGTATGTAAAATGTACATTGTACTGCAGTTTCTAGTACCGTGCTAGTATTCAAAGCGGGGTGCTTGCGAAAAGAGCCTTGGACAAGGCTATATTGCATACAGGTCGTTCACTTGTGTAAAATTATTGCACAACATCCAAAGTGTCAAAAACTACCCACTATTGTGTAAGTTTTAATACGAACTTGTGCAGAATATTTAGCAAAGCAAAGTTGGGTAAGAAGTTTACCAATGTGACGACCATGTTCCCTTTTAACTCCAAAATTTGGTAAACTTTACCCAACACTTGTGTCGCCTTTCAATCAGTTTTGTGCACAAATTAAGTTGTAGTTGTGTTCCTTTGGAAGTGTTGTTGTTGAATTGTTTAATCATTAAAAAACAAACAGTAACAATTAAGTTTAAACTCGTATTCAACAATACCATCATGAAAAGGATCAGGAAGGGGATCCGAGGTCACCAGAAGAAATACTAACGTTATCCATTTATATCAGTGTATTTTTGTTCAACTGAAGTGTGAACAGAAATGCTGGCCTTGCATGCAGTTTCTGATTAATATATGGTGTTCACAACCAAATGATGACATTGTATAACACATCTGAATGGGGGGGGGGGGGGGGCTGCCACTACACTTTGGACAAAGGTAACCAAACATATGGGGTTTGTTGGTGAAAATAAACATGACCATAATCGTTACGAGCAGGCTTTCTGGAAAAAAGCCGGCTGGTTTTGGCAGACCTTTTATTGAGGGTTCAAAGTGTCAGTGACGAAACCTCCGTGATGCAGACAATGAAGCTCAACAATCCATGGTTCATGAAGCGTACACTCTTGAACAGACTACCATAAAGCCACATTCTCTCTTGTAACTTTGGAAACGTGAACATCAAACATCAACGTCCTGCAGCATCAGAATCACATCCACCCCTATCCATCTTTGATTGTGATTTGAGTCTGCGACTCACTATGTACGAGTGTATGGTACACAGTAGCATTATGGGAAAAAAAAAATGTTTCCATGTAGGACAATTTACCTCATTTTCAGTTACGTCTTACTACTTGTTGTGCAAATTAATTACACCTTGAGGTAAACAAAATGTTGTTTTACCCACTTATTGAGTGATTTGAACCTCGGTGTTATGCTATTTGATTTCATATCCAATTTTTGGAACTGTATTACCGTTTGCTTGTGTATTATATTTAACAACACATTTTAACCAGCAGTTTTTACACAGCCACATTTTACACTCCTTTTTTTTTTTTTAGAGTGCACCATAATGCGAATGAACAAATCCCTCATAAGTTGTAAGTTTTTAGGAACAACAAGTGGAAATGAATTGTAGGACCGAAGCTTCCTATATGGATGATATTGAAAGAAACAGACTGGTATTGAATTCTGGAGCAGAACATTGCAGGCACTGAAATACCAGCAAAAGTCACTTAAAGGAACATTACAGAATTGGTAAGAAAAAAACTTGTAAAAAATACTTTTTGATCACAGATTTACATAAAGCTTACACGGTCTAATGATGATGGTAGTAGAAAACATCCCTTGAAATGTTTCTGTCTGAAATGCCATATTTGATGAGAAATGAATAAACTAATTTTTCCGATTGGAGTTTATCGCTCAGTGAGCGTTTTATTCATTTGTTGAATTTATATGATTTCATGTGAATGTGTAATCGGTTTTTAAACTATTTTCTCGTGGCCCAGATGGCCGATCGATCTCAAACCTCTACAGGTTTGTTAGTTTATGTATACGGTGGATTACATAAAGTGCTTACACTGCCAGCAATTGTTTTGTTAACAAAACCAATTATGTAATGTTTAATAAATACAATTCTTGAGGGCACATAGAGCCAATGAGTGATCGAAGTACTGGTGTGATGTGACTTCTACAATTAGAAATTGTAACAATCCGGGCAGCTGTGTTCTGTATTTTTTGCAATTACACAATTCTAAACATGATGAAAAGGGGCATGAACATTCTTTTCAGTGGCTGATTGCGTAAATACCTCTGTATAACACCAATGTTACACACCTGCTGGTAACGGACTGATTTACAAAGGGCAGAAACCTGACATGACATGGACATGGTAGAATCAAATTGATCACCAAGATTTCTACATGAGTGACTCAAATACACAACTGAACCTGCAATGCTAATAATATTAAACATGTATCTTAGTAAGTTGTACTATGGAGCCAAAAAGCAAATATTAAAATTTGTTCTGATTGAGTTTTAATGAGTGAGAGCTTAACCAGGCTTGTAAACATTGTAAACAGGTTGTACGTTTTTGTATAACAGCACAGCATCGAACGGAGCCACTAATGGAACAAGTGAAACAAAACAAAATTGAAAAGGTAAAAAAGAAAATATGAAGAAAAAAAAATTGGCCCTCGTAGAATTATTTTGTTCCCTCGAAAAAGCATTCCGTTACATCGAAATACTATTTCGTTCCCACAAAATGTTAATTTATTCCCTCGAAATATTATTTCGTTCCCTCGAAATCATTTCGTTCCCTCGAGATAATTTCTTTCCCTCAAAATCATTTTTTTTCCCTCGAAATCATTTCGTTCCCTTGAAATCATTTCGTTACCACGAAATATTATTTCTTTACCTCGAAATCCTTTAACTGCTACGGAGTCCATGAAATGCCGTTTCATTTATCTCATTGTCTTCATAGTGGCTCACTATTAAGACCTCATCTGAATATTATTTGCATACTGAGATAAATGAAATGGCATTCCATGGACGCCGTAGCAGTTAAAGGATTTTGAGATAACGGAATAATATTTCGTGGTGACGAATTGATTTCGAGGGAACAAAACGATTTCGAGGGAACGAAATGATTTTGTGGGAACGAAATGATTTCGAGGAAACGAAATAACATTTTGAGGGAACAAAATGATTTCGAAGTAACGAAATGATTTCGAGGGAACGAAATAATATTTCGAGGGAAATAAATATTTGTATTTTGTTTACCTTTTCATTTTCTTGTTTACCTGTTCCTTTAGGGGCCTTCCATACTAATAAATCATTTGATCCAAGTTATGTAACTACACCACAAGATTTGCCGAAAAACAGAAGGATGGCCACCCAGGAAATATAAGTGTTCCTCTTGCTTTACACATATGAATATCAGGTGCCGGTCCAGGATTGTTTAAACCGGGGGGCACAACGTTGCAACCGGGATTTTGTATTAGAAGGTAAAAATAAGTGGTTGGGGTCAAGGGGCCAGCCTTACGGCCCCTGGTGGGGTTGATATACGCCAGCTGCACTCTGAACTATGTCTGGGAAGGGTTAGGTTGGCCAAGTATACAAAAAAAAAAACTGTTTCCCAGAGAACCAAAACAGTGAAAAAACATGAAAAAAGTTAGTTTTTTGGCATTTTTATTTATTTGTTTTTTTTTTCCATGAAAACGCCCGTGTGTCACTTCTTGAAATGTTTTGTTTTGTTTTGATTTTTTTTCTTTATAAATATACTCTGGGCAAAACTGTTGGAGAACTGTTTGTGAACTGCCAAAATTAGTTTACACGCATTTTGCTACCGGACTGTTGCCGACCGTCTCACCACGCGTTACTGCATGGCCGATGGCATACTGCAGCGCAGGGTTTGTTAAGGACTGTTCAGGGTTGAATGAAAATTAATTTCAGCGAAATTGAACCAAAATAAGTTTTAATTAACAAAAATAAAAAAGTGCCTACGGCGTGCGCACCTTCGGTCACCGCAGGGTTAAAATGCGTTAGATGGGGATTAGTTACATACCATCTAGTAGGTTATAAAATTTGTTAGTACGAATAAACAAAAAAAAATCACCGTGACGTCATCGGGTGTCAAGTTACGGTAATACAAAGCTTTGTGCCTAAACAAATCTTTCTCCCGAACCGCATGTCATAAAGTTGTCATGTTTGTTTTGTCGTGTAGCTTACAACACTTGTAACATTTTGTTCACGCGGATGTTCATTGGGGGTCAACAGGTTTTAGGATGATCGGGGCGGTGAGGGGGATTGAGCCACTCCCCATCCGTTGAAATGTCCCATATGATCAGCGTCTCAAATAGCCTCTCTCTCCTAATTAAAACTCCTACTGCCCGGTTTCACCTGCCGATCCCTGTTGCGAACTGTGGGCAGAGGTGTTAAGGCGAATTTCAAATCGTATATTTCCAGTGGGTGGAGTCCCCAGGAGCTGGGCAGCCATGACCCGTCAACAGGAAATGCCTGATGATAAAGTTGTTGCCCCAATTGTACTCCCAATCTTTTTAAGTGAACATTTTCAGACTCCTGCACAGTCATCAAACTCAAAGGACAATGATGATTTGAAATGTTGAACATTTTTGCAATAAACAGTGGCTTTATCCCATGTTATAGCTGTTACATACACCATGGGGTATCGTGCTTTTAAACATTTTAGGCTTCTAACTACATGTTGTAACATAATGTACTTGGCTTGCCTGATTCAAAGCCAGCTCAAGAGTTAGTGACCAGGCACTCGAGGCCATTTCTCTTGCATAAACTGGACAACCTTAGTACTTCTGTTGCCTAGCACCTTTGGGTGTCCGATTAGCACAGACATTAAGGGGCACATTGCAACATATAAATCCATTCTTTTGATCAGAGTGTAAGGATGTCGACCCAGACAGGTGCGCTAAGATACTAAACGGAGTAGAGCGATAGCGAGCGGTAGCGGTGAACAGCGCCTTAAGAGTTGGACAGCGTGGTTAGCGTCATGCGCTACCACGTTGCTAGACTGGTCCGCTGTTCTTATCCGCAAGGATAAGGACAGGCACCGGTCTATTGATAAAAGAGATGGTCACTGCTACTGGTCCCCTGTCTGACTGGTCCCCTATCAGCAAGACCCCAATCGGATGCGAGGTCAAAGGTGCGTTTGTCAGGATTCCTCCAAACGCTCAAAGCCGGTCTCTGGCGTAAAACACGAGCCTCGAAGTGTGACGTCAGATGTTCGGGCTACCACAATGCCTCCCTTGTCGTTGCCTGTGCATCGTTCACAATTTTCAGGTAAGATTATGTTGCTTTGTTATCAAAGTTTCCTCAACAAATAATAAATGGTCCTACAATTAAAGGACTCTGGCATATTCTGAGATCATTACATATTCGAGAGGACGATCAAACTGTGAGAAATGTCCGTTTGTAAAATTGGTTTTTGTAAGTCATGAAGTGAAAGTAGGCCCTCTAGTGTTTTTGGAAAGTAACGTAACGTATGTGCATGTACGTTGGACATATGCCGCTATGTGTTTTAATTATATGTGTTTCTTCAGTTTTATCCTACCTTGGTAATTTTTGTTTGGTAAAACATTTATAAAGATGTCAGTGCTTTTTAGGGGAAATTGAGCAAAGTTGTGGTAATAAATTGGTTGTTTTCTCTATAAAATGTAATAAATTTAGGGAACATGCCATTGTGATTTTAGGTAATTGATACACAGTCATTGCTTTTATTTCGCTGTGATTAAATTGTGACTGTAAAATGGTAATTTGAAGGAACCCATTACTATTTCTGTCAACCATGTAAGGAAGAGAGTAAGGTTAATCGATGCACCGATTGGCTAACAAATTTGTCTGATTATCATTCATGCACAAATACCCCATCTGCTGTTATGTTTCCCAAGATTTATTAGGGCTTACACTGGTCAACTGTTGTAATATCATGTACTTATTATGTTTTTTCTTTTCTTTTATCTCTCCAAATTGTTCTGGTCATGCGCAACCACGTTGCCTCCCTTGTCGTTGCCCGTGCATCGTTTACTATTTTCAGCCAATAAACCAAGTAATCCGAATCCATGGTGTGGTGAGCTTGTTTATTTCAAAGTAGACAATTATCACAAAACTAACCTCATCCACAAGTGTCAGAAGTGGGATATTCTGGATAACTTGACGGCGGCAACAGTCAAAGTTAAATGACCAGCAGGGGAGAAAGTCGGAAAGTTTTCACTACTGAAGGGGGACGCTGTCTCTACAAACCCTGAAGGGATGTTTCAGCCAAGCAACATGAAGAGACTTGATTCGCAAAGACTTCCATAAAGACTTCCATAAAGACCAGAAACAGTACCCCGTCTCCATCCACTTCAACAGCCCTAATCACAACGTCAAAGATGTTGAACTTATGGTGATTGAGGCTTGCAATGGTGATGACACACACCGCAAACTCAGAGAATCGCACTGGATTCACCAACTTAAGACTAAACATCAACACCGGTGTCAAATAAATTCCCACTTCATTTACTGCTTACTTATTTATTGTATGTAATATAATACAATTACTGCTAATAACCTGTTCTTTCAATGGTTGATTTGTTTGTTTCCATTCTTTTTCTCAACAAGTTTTTGTTTGGGAGATCGACCTGTTGTTTTCCTAATAACCCCTTCTCTCCACAGACTTGTTCTATAATTACCTCCCTTTCACATTGTTGTATATACTTTGGTCCTGTTCCCTATTGTGAGCTGCATCATACCCGATGCCCGATGCCCCTTAATCATGTCCTTTCATGTTTCCCGCTTGGTCCAGTAATCCTCCCTTTCACGGGCCATCATTTTGTCCCACCACATAACTCTGATTGGTTCTTAGCCAGCCCACTGTAACTTTGATTGGCTGTAATTTTCCCTCCTTTTTCTGGATACCATCCCATTGTTCTTTGCCTCTCTTTTTTTGCTATAAATGGATAGGTTTTTCGTTTGTGCTTGTTTATGCCTCTGACGAAGGTCCGGTTTGGATCGAAAGCTAAGGCCATCTACCTTACGCATTTTATATATAAACATATATCAAGCTGCTGTTTCAGAGTCTGCTGACTATTTTATCTTGCCTTTTTTGTTAAGGCAAAACAAAAGCTGACTACTCTATTCGTACAGAACTGTCAATGTTGTCATTCCTGCAACTATTTCACCCAAGTGGCGTATCTGAATAGGTCACTTGATGAAATTACCAAATTGCAAATCTAGTGATACGTCGTTAATACGAATTAGTTTAACTATGAAACCATTACGTAAGGTACTGAAACTTGCTGAAAATGTTAACAAAAAGGAGGATACTAATAACTTGTAAAAGAAATGATTAGCAAAATATTGTAATTTTTGACAGATAGGTAACTTTGTGGGACGAGCTTCGAAATGTTACACTTTTACGGGTTAGGAGCATTTAGAAGTCCGAACGGCATCACAATCAGTGCAAATCTCCACCTTGAGTAAGTAATGCATTTTTTTTTCTTTTTTTTTTTGCATTTTCTGCTAGGGCGTTTTGCCGATAGCCAGATGCCATTATTAAGAGTAGGGAGGAATATTAGCTTGTTGACAAATAGTTTGCACAACTTTTGGTAAGGTAAAAGTCTCTCGTTCTGTGATGCGGTTCAGTGCTATACAATCAACACAAAATCTATGCTCTCCCGATTTCTTGTTTAACCGTGTCAATATGACTTCAAAAAGGCTTTAGAAAGGCTTTTAAAAAGTGGATTTCGAGATAATCTTTAAGTATTTTCCCCACACTGTTCCGTATGGTTTCTTGTGACAAGAGAGTGTGCCTTTAATGTCGAGATCTGACTGGTTAATTATTACATGTATTGATATCACGTTTTACTCTGTCTATTATAATAACCTACTTTGTTACCCTTGGTATTGAACAGTCTTGTAATCAAGACTGGTACAGCCGAGACCAAAACCAAGACCAGGACCAAGACCAATACTTAGCAAGTCGAGTTCAAGCCCAAGACCAGAGGGTCCAAGGGGGAGACCAAGACCGGCCTCGAGACCTACAACACTGGTATTGAATACACCGAAATATTTCGTAAATTAGAGGTTCTATTTGAGCTTTTTCATCTGATTTCAAATTATCTGCTATGTCTTTTTCCTTAATAAGGAATAGTTTGTTTTGAAAAGGACAACTAGTTTTGTTTCTTGTTTCTAGCTCATACTGTTTCAAATCATTGAAATCTGTAAATTTAAATTTGGCATGTCGTTTGGTGAATCTTTAAAGACTTTGGACACCTTTGGTAATTGTCAAAGACCAGTCTTCTCACTTGGTGTATCTCAACATATGCACAACATAAGGAACCTGTGAAAATTTGAACTTAATTCAATAATGGAAGAAAAAAGAACTTTGTCACACGAAGTTTTGTGCTTTCAGATGCTTGATTTTGAGACCTCACGCGTGAGGTCTCAAAATCAATTCAATTATTTTACTGATAAAATAATTCTTTCTCAAAAACTACGTTACTACATAGGGAGCCGTTTCTCACAATGTGTTATACTATCAACAGCTCTCCATTGCTCGTTACCAAGTAAGTTTTTTATGCTGACAATTATTTTGAGTAATTATCAATAGTATCCAGTGCCTTTAAAATAGCACTGTATGTAGGGCAACGAAAACCAGTTTTAACTGTGTGCGCATACCTTGTGTAAAAAAGGAATAAACAATCACATTAATTATTCTTGTCTTTCACTACACAGTCGTTGACGTGTAAATTAAGGAGTCCCACTCGGTGCATCTGAAGTAGTACGGCAAACTCATCATTCATCGAATGAACTGAATTCGCTGCAAGGTCGTCGAAGTAGTGATACTTGACTTTCCTCAACGTGTTTGTCCCATTGCGTTGCACCGTGGAGGGGAATGGCCAGAAACCGTACAGGTGTGTCTCTTCGCACATCGTCAGTGCCAGGTTAGTCATGTAGAAACCTTTAGAAGAAATTGATAGTGTCTTGAGCCCAAATAAGAAAAGTGAATGTTTGATACATTGATAAATTTGTTGAATAAATTTTGACCGCACAGCTCTTTAAAAAAATGGTTTAGTCAATATTATTCACCCCCAAATGATGCCTTCGGACAGTTCTTAACAGTTTGTTAGTAAATAAATGTTGAGTGTGCAGATCATGAATATTCAAATTCCTTATTGAGACCTGCCTTTAATAGCTGATTGGCAATTGTCAAATTACCTGGGTAAACAGTTTGATTTAACCCTCCAATGGTCTACAGGTCTGCAACCTATAGACCGAAAAACATTTTTTTTAATTACTTGTTCATTTGTTTGACATGGCCTATGTCACTTAGGGCAGTTCGACCATTTGACTCAGAACCCCCAGTTACAAAACACTTTTTTTACCTAGGGAAGTGTACAATAGAAACCGTGGTTTTACAGAGTTAAAACATAAGAATAGAAAAAATATATGTATAACAAATAATACATATATTATTATTATTTTATTTTGCCAAACTATCTCTATAACGTTTTGAAAGGCTGTTAGCTATGATCAAATTATGAAATCAACATTTTAAAGAAGGTATACACGGTTTCCCGACATACTGCGACCTGCTGTCCTATAGGACATCCATAGGCAAATTAACAATGAAGGGTAATGACCACAGCTCTGACACAAAATGCTGACTTATTTTTGTATAGTTTTCTTTATTATAGCAATGTGCCTTTAAATTGCAGGCTAGTCTAATTAGTTTTTTTGAGATTTGAATATATAGGCTCACTGGAGTGTAGCCTTGTTTATTCCTTGTTTTTTTTTTAGCTGTGCCGACTTCTCTTAGAAGTTTGAACATGTTTGTTTTCGTCGAGATTTTTATTATTAGCTGTTCCGACTTTTCTTAGAAATCAGAACAGGTATTGTTTTCGTCGAGATTTTTATTTGTTTTTCTTATTCTTTGTTTCCGCCAAAATCCCATAGCATTTGTACACGTTTTTTCTTTAAGCCTGATATTCTAAAGCGTAAATACGAAAGAGTTAGATCATAATGTCAAATTGAAGCTTAGGACATAAACTTAACTCTAAAAATAACAAATGTTAACATTCTTAATTAGTAAGCCTTGTTTCAGCAAGATGAATATTTGTTTAGCCAACCTTGTTCGAACCATATCTCAAAAAGTATAACCCCGATCGTCAAACTTTTTTTTTCAGATTTAGACTTCTGGAATACTGTTTATGTGATTTCCGGCCTAAATTTACGGACGACGTCACTATGACATCATTTATTGTGCGTTTTGTATCTGTGTACAAAGCACATGGCGCTAAAAGTGTAACTATTTTGCTGGTCAAAAACACTTTTTTTCTGAATAAGTTAATTGTTAGTTTCCTAAATCACATGTAGTGTTTTGAAAGTTAAATGCTTTTATTTAAAATATATTTCTGGCCATTAAAAATAATCAAATACAATGCAGTTTCATGATAATTAACGATTTAAGATTGGTAAATCTGATCCCATGAAAACAAACTCTGTATTGCGCAATCACGGCAATGCGTCGGAGATTGAGCCGCTGTTTAATTCTAACCGAAGGTGGACCGATTGGTTTGCACACACCCCATTGGATTTGTGCGTGACCAACATATCGTCACCGTTTTCACGAAGAGCCACCTATCTTTTATTGACAAATTATTGGCTGTTACAGGAAGGGGCCTTTATCTCAATAAATGAATTTTACGTTTTCACGAACAGCCATCGGCCCCGAAAACGCATTGCAATACGTTGTAACAGAAGAGCATAAAATGTGGCAAAAGTTGCTTTTCACGTTTTCACGAACAGCCACATATCTTCGCGCGCGCGTGATCACGTGACACGCGCGCCCATTTCCTATGTTTTTTTACGTTATCAAGTGAGGTGTTTAAGTAGGTCATCTCACTTTTTAGTTTTCACGAAGAGCCACGTATCTTTGACTATTTACTACGGCAATTAGCCAATATATCTACAGAAATGAGTTAGTCAATGTAGAGGTTAAACTTATACAGAATCATATGATAGGTTTTTAACTGCAAACCGTGGCTTTACTATTGCAGATTTTGCAGTTTTAAGCCAAGCATAGCGTAAATTGTAAATCTCAAACAAGCGTTTGGACATAAGTGGCTCTTCGTGAGAACGGTGACGATATGATATGAAAAGTTAGGGTGTTTTTTTTAAAGACATTTGATTGGGATAAGTTACAAACCATCTTGTAGTTGAACCTTATAAAATGTATTAGTATGAACAACTGTGACGTCATCAGGTGTCAAATTACAGTAATTAAACGATTTAATTAGTTAATCTTTGCAGCACCATATCTCAAGAAATACACACCCGATTTTGTTCAGTTATAGACTCCTTGGGCATTGGAGATTAGCCGTGACCCCATATTGATCTTTAGTTCCGGGTCAACCGGAAGTTGGACCATACCTCAAGAAGTACACACCCGATTTTCAATTTATTTTCAGTGATAGACCCTTTGATCATTGAATATTGAACTTTGGGTCACCGTGACCCTATGTTGACCTTTACTTTCTTATTCAACCGGTGGGACCATATCTAAAGAATTACACACCCGATTTTAAATTTATTTTCAGTTCTAGACCCTTTGAGCATTGAAGATTGAACTTGGGTTACCGTGACCCCATGTTGACCTTTACTTCCGGGTCAACCAGAAGTTGGACAATATTTCAAGAAGTACACAACTGATTTTAAATTTCTTTAAAGTTATAGGTCCCTTGAGCATTTAACATTGAACTTCGGTTACCGTGACCCCTTGTCCTGACCAGCCCCTTTTGCTCTTTCGTATGATGTTCGTGATTTGCCAGTAGTTTCAAAGATAGAGTTTGCCGGGAATTCTAAAAGCTTGGTTCAAATTTTGAGCTGCCAAAAAAATATATATATATTTATAGATATATATAAAAATGTCACCCAATTGTGAAATTGGTCACCAAATTTAACATGTCTGAACCAGGTAAGACCACTATGGAAGTGACAGTTTGTCTGGATTGACTGTAAGTTTACGAACTTATTTGCCCGTGCATAACTACTTTACTTTTAGATCATTTGGTGTGAAGATTTCCCCAACCTATAATTGTGTATACAAATCAATAATAATTTTGATGAGTGCTATTTGGCTATGGTTTCAAGAAGTATTTTTATTTATTTTTGAGACAATTGAACAAGAGGTGACAGAGACGCGTCGTGATACAAGACGATATTTTAGTTCAAGGTTTGTTCACTAGCTCTATTGTTCTGTTCAGATGCAAAAAGGAGCGGCTAAGATAAATTGGTCCCCTGTCTTTATCCGCAAAGGATAGACAGGTACTGGTCTACAGGCCCTATGATTTCATTGGATACAATAATTTCACAAATATCCCTGTCAATTGTGCCAGTTTTCAAGGTTACATTTTTTTTTACGGTATGGATAATTTGGCAGAATCAGTCACTCCCGTACATGTCTACAGGTAGCCCTGGTCCGCTGTTGCGGGGTTGACTCAGTTTCTGCACCTGGTTGTTATTGTGGATTATACCTTTACGTTTGTGACTAAAAAAGCCATTGCATGCAGTACAAGCCAACGTATTTGTACTGTACATGTACATACTGTACACTATGCAGTTTGACTACATGTACTGTGTACATGTTTCCGTTACCAATAGTGGGCTCTTCGTTCACGGTACGGTCATCATGTTTGCTGCCAGGCGCTCAAAAACGACCCTCGAAGTGTGACTTCAGAGTGCAGACTTTATAATCAGAGTTAGTTTTTGTGATCGAGAGAGGGCGCAATACTTACCTGTTGATGGAAAACTCGTAAGTTTTCTCTCTTTCCAAAAGTCGGATAAGGCGATAAAATGGCGCGGATCTCCGATTGCTGCCTTGAGGTTTGGGACCTTGGATAATTCAAGCGTGTGTTTGACCTTTAGACACATGCCAGTTGAGCCCTGAGCTGACATGGCTGGCAACCACAGCAGACCGGAAAATTCATTAACGGCCTCTACAAAAGCAGCAGAATTAATCTTGTCTTTCAGCCTCTTAAATCTTGGCGAAGGAACAGAGAACAAAAACGAAATAATAATAATAATTGAGAGCCACGCTTTTCCTATATGTTTTTGTTGCTGTTCAGACACAGCTGTTGCATATGGTTTTGGGGGGCAATTGCAGTTATAATAATAATGAAGGTCTGTCTAATTTTGAGATCTAGCCTTGTTTCAGATTCGTAACGGGCAAGATTGCAAAGGGCGAGATTGCCTTTCCACCAACCAAACCAACATCTTTAACAAGAGTTAATATTACAGTCAGAAGTAACTTTTAACAAAATAGTAAACTTGCAGGTACAATGTAATTGATCTCCTTTGCGGGAGTGTTGGCTCTGGGAGTGTTGGCTCTGAAAAGAGCCGGTGTGAGAGACCACAGTGGCACAAAAGAGATCAAATACATGGTTGTACCCGCTAGTTGACTATTTAATTACAGTTACTTCTTATTTGTCACACCATGCACAGCTTCAAACACCACTTAATTAGAGTTAGAACTTAGTGTTCAATAAGTGCCTTGACCTGGACCTAACCGACCCGGACCCACCCTGAAAACAACACAGTCTGGTGCTGTGGACCTCGCGTATTATATACCTGACCACACATAAAAAGTATTTCATGACCTAGAGATCTTATTTATATAATATATTAATGGAACGGGGGTGACAACGTTGTAAAACAATACTCCAAATGTCTTCAATATCTCATGTAGTAAGTTTTTGACGATCTAGAAATGCGTCCCTCCTTGTAATTTCGTTGGGAACTTAGGTGGTGTCCTCACTTTGGCCATAGAAATAGCCGATTACGTCACACAAAGTCTGTCACTACAATTTATCCGATCAGAAGATTTAGTCGGATCAGAAGATTGTTTGACTTCATTCAATGACCAGCCAGTGTTAGTAAACTGATACTCAGTACTCGATCTCTTACCTTAGTACAGTCGCACTCGAGTACCGTCCATTTTATGCCGTATAAGATATATCCTAAACAAATGATTGTTGCTATTATATGTACCTTTTAAAAGCAATACTAGGGTTCATCGTTGTCATATTGGACTTCCATCCACCATCAACCGCATGAGGGCGTATTGGCGGGATATTAGCCCTGGTGAGGAACAAACCAATGTTACAATAATTAATAATAATTGAATAATTATTTAATATCATAATTGGGAATCTCAAGGCAATCTGAAAAAATTAGACCCATGGCTAAAAATAGTTACCTGATGACGTAATCTGCCTGATCGATTTCTTGTCCGCATTTACTGTTAGCGAGAATTCCGCTGTTACCAACCACACTGCATCTTGGGAACATCCGACCAGAAAGAGGCGAAACCTGCAAGAAAATAATTGGAATGTTGGCATCATTGCTTCTCCAGCCCCTATTTAACCCTGCTATGCGTTAAAACTTGTTGTTGGGTGCCCTACAGAGCAGCAGCGTGCAGTACGTTTGGAAAACGTGTATACAACCTTTAAAGTGTTGATTTCACACTTTTTTTTCAAAGCTAATAACGTTTCAAAACGTTGTAGAGATAGTCCGGCACCAAAAAAATAAACACAAATCTAATAAAAAAAAAAAAAATTGCAGACTCGTTTTAATACACGTTTGTCGATAACTTCTCAATGTTCTCCTACTCCCGTTGTTTAACTAGTTCTTTATCTAACCCCTTCGCTCTCAAATCGGCAGCTCTCGGTTTTACCTTACCAACCTTACGGGTATTAAAACTTATAGCATCATTTGAACTCAAGACAATGGGAGACTTTGGAACTCTCGGTGGCAACAGACTTACCAGGTAAATGTCCATTGTTTACGTAGCTCTGATAATGCGCATCAGAGAACAATGGATGTACCTGGTAAGTCTGCTGCCACCTAGCGTTACCAAAAGTCTCCCATTAAGCAGGGCCGATTTCCTTGCATTTTAGCGCAAAAAGTAGCTGAGCGCAAAATCGTTTTGATTAGTAAAATAAGGTAGCAAGACACAATACTTAATTATTTAATCAAACTAGAACAAAGAGAACTGTTGTGCATAGTATTTGAATATTATTGATCACGTGCTTATGTTTACCTTAGGCACCTCCGTTTCCAAGAAGTTCTTTGTAACAAGGTAGTAAGTTTTCGAAGCTTTTTTGCCAGCGTTTATAACGCTGTAACAATAAGCAAGGCGGTCCCCGTCTTTCGTGTTTCGTTGCGTCAGAAGAAAGTCGTCCTGCCCCATCAGGTTGCTACTTTTGAACAAATCCTGTCTACAATATGGACAAAAAAAACGTTTTTACGAATCTATTTATAAATGGAAAGGACTTTTAACCCTGGCGTCCGCCAATTTAGAATATTTACGCGCGTCCCACAGGGTGCTCACGCGGTAAGCGTTTTATGTTGAGGTGTAAATTGACACATGAAACAGCAACAGGGTAAAACAAAAAACATATCAACTACATTGTATATTTACCCTGAGGGTTTTTCTGGGTCAGGATAGTAAACAGCTGTGGTTTCCATTCAGATGACAGACAGCTTGTTGATACAGAGGCGGCAAGTTACTGCACAAATGAATGCTGCCTTGGCTCCACCCACATTTGTGACAATTGGCCAACCTGGTGAATGACCTCTAGGGCAAAATCAGTACAGCCACTTTGTTAAGGACTGTTCAGGGTTGGATGGAAATTAATTTCAGCGAAATTGAAGTTAAAAAAGTGCCTACGGCGTGAGCACCTTCGGTGACAGCAGGGTTAAGGTATGTTTAGTCGGCCAATTTCAACAGCAATTATACCATTGTTTAACACTTGGCTCATTCATTTTCGTTGAAAAAAAATATATATAAAATTATCAATAAAAAGAAAACAACACCAAGCAACCGTGATTTTGTTAAATTTGCCGGTCAATTCTTACTCACTGGGAATCATTGTCCAGTGTTCTTGATTAAATCGAACGTTCTTAACGGGAGGTTTGAAGAGAAACTATTTATTTTTTCCAAAGATGATTCTTCAGCGTTATGTGAAATCGAGTTTTTCGTCACCAGCAATGTTGGTGCCGTTTCAATTGATTGGAACATGTTCAGCTAGAGTCAGGACCACCGTCAAGTTAGGGGTTTAAGGTACACGTTGCCTTGGATCGGGCGAGTTGGTCTATAAAAAGCGTTTGTAACCGTTTGTAATAACATGCATATGGTTGGAAAGATGTTTTAAAATTATAACACAATTATCCACACAAATATGCCTCGAAATTGCGTGGTTTTCCTTTGATATTGTGAACTAACACTGTCATGCCCTTCATAAAACGCGAGTTAAATATTAATATATTTGTATCATCATATCAGGTGGAAAGCCCCCCCCCCCCCCACACACACACACACCTTTTCGGGTTTGTTTAGAGTGAGTTTGTTACATGAGTTTTTTTATCAGCAGTTGAGCAAATGAGCGATGTTGAAGTCAAACAACTTGATTTTGTTCTTTGAGGCATAGGAAAAGTGAAGTTTTTTTTTGCTTTGCCGACAACATCTGAAAGGAATGGCCGACCGCGAGTACTGTACGCCATCCGAGAACAATTTAACAATAAATGTACTCTGAATTTGACCGGGAAGATCTTTACTAAAATAAAATGCTTTTATCATCTATGGGGAGTTTTGAACTTATCTCTAGAAAAGTCAGTGAAAATACTAAGTGGTTCCCTAAGAACATTTAAAGTGAGGCAAATAACCTCCCGGTTCCCACATTGGTCGGTATACAATCAATCACGACCTCACTCAAGGCACAGAGTCCCCTGCAATAAACATACATCTAGGAGTAACCGCGATACACCCAAACCCTCACGGTGTTTGTCGGTTCATTATTTCCATACTTAACACTTAACTATATTTAGCATATTTAGGGTTCGCATCACAATAACTGATTTGCCAATTATATCCCATTTTACCCTGCTCATGTTTACTGACACTTCAAGTTTCTGAAATCCGAACACTAATTTTTTGTAAAACGACAAACACTACAATGTTAGTTTCACTCGTCCGAACACGTATCAGCAGCTGTTCAAATGATTATGTATGGCTGATCGTATGGCTGATCGATCGATGTTTATACGATAAACATTACTATTAGTTTTAAGATGTCTGTATTTACTGAACATACCTGAATTTCTCTACCCTGGTAGAATTCAATTTCCATTCTGTGGATGTCAGTAGTCGATGGTAACGAATAACCAGATGGTCTATCGATGTTTGGATTAACCGGAACATTGCATAATCGGAGCTATTAGTGAAACAAAACAAACAACAAGAAAAACGAAAGTGTAACACAACGAACTTTTACCTACAGTTCATGTAGCGAACAAACAAGTGTTGTTGTTGTACCACTTTGACAAAAAGAGAGTCTGATTTCAGAAAAAAACACTGATTTTCTCATCCCTCTTCAATATACATGTTTCATATTGTCTTTGAGGGGCTTGATTTTCTTATAAAATAATCCGTTTTAATAATAATAATAATAATAATATGAATTTATAATGAGCACTTCTCCAGAAAACCGATCAAGGCGCCTACACGAAAGGAAATACCCGTTATAGGTCCCTAGAAATTTGCTAACTGCAGGACGTTGCCACTTTTGAGTGACGCCCCCTCTTGTTGTTATATTTTCATCTCCCATTAATTTTTTGACATCCTGGTGACTTATTTACAAGCCCAGTTGTTGTCTATGATTACTTAAGCTTGATTTTGTTTGTTTTTAATTATTTGTTTAATTAATTTGGCTTTAATTATATAGAGACGAAAACAAAAAATGGGTTAAAAAACAAAAATAAATAAATATATATTTCATGTTTGTGTTACATTTTTCTCACTCTCCAACAGTATTTTATCAAAACAACAAACAACAAAATGTATCAAATAATATTATTACAAAAAAAAACAATCGAAATGTATTAGCCTGACTCTGTAATCCTACCTCCGTGGTCAAATCCAGTCATCCCTGTAAAATAAATCGAATTGTGTTAGCCTGACTTTCTCCACAGTCCCACCCACAGAACGGTGCCATTTTTTTTATATTTTTTTTTAGGGGGGTGGGTTGAGTGGCTTTGCTCAAGCAGCGGGCAAGACATGACAAGCCAAGCCTGTAATAGATTGTTCCACTTATCAGTGGGTTAAATCTGGGTCATCTGTGTTTGTGTGCATTGGTATAGCACATTTTGTGTACAGTTTTATGCCAACATAGTTTTATGTACAAGTTTCACAGCCCATAAAAGATAATAAAAAAAAACTGGAAACTACCCCCCCCCCCCCCCCCATCTAAGATATGTGGAATGGTCCTCTCTGGGATATCGTGGATGGTCAAGTCGCCCAGGGGTTTGCAAGTGAATAAAAAAACAAGAACACCACTAAATTTAGCCAAGGTCAAACGTTGAATGGTTCAAAATGGATATAAATTGTAGTTAAGATAAAGCCATGAAAGTCTATGTAACAAGTGTGACTTCAGTTCCCTCTTGAGGTTGTCGGGTGATATTGTTTTGCGAAGTGTGACAGGGAGCTTATTCCACAGGGCAGGAGCAGCTTTAGCAAAAGCACGGTCTCCGTATCGGATTGTTCTTGATCTTGATTTTACCAACAAGTGGGATCCTGCAGACCTCAGAGCACGACTGCTTTAGAGATGAACTCACGAAGATACTTCAGGGCGTGTCTTCGCAGAAGCTTGAACACAAGGAGGCAGATTCTGAAGGTGATCCTCTTTGCAATGGGGAACCAATGTAGGCTTATAAGGACAGGCGAAATGTGGTCGTATTTTCTGGCTTGGACGACGATTCGAGCTGCATTATTGTGGACACGTTGCAGACGAGAAATAAATGCAGCTGGAAGCCCAACCAAGAGCGAGTTGCAACGATCCAAGCGTGAAGTGACCAGAGCATGGATTACTTTCTCAGCTGTACCAGACAAGCATTTGCGAATTTGTGTCATGTTTCGCAGTTGGAAGTTAACGCTTCTGCACACACTTGAGATGTGTGCTTCCTTGTTAAACAGTTTGTCAAACACAACTCCAAGATTGCGAACACAATTACGAATCTTGGTTGCTGATTGTTAACTGGGGTGAAATAAAATGTGCATGGTTGTGTCGTGATCCCATTACCAGAACCTATGTCTTCTCCGCATTGAGTCGCAGGAAATTGAGACTCGTCCATGACTGAATGTGTCTACACAGTCATGCATCTGCTGAAAAAAAAAATGCATCAGCAGTACCACCCGGTGTGAAGGACATGTACAACTGGGTATCGTCGGCATAGAGATGAAACTTGACGTGGTGATGCCTAGCAATGTCGCCCATTGGTAGGGTGTATGTCGTGAAGAGAACATGACCTAGGACAGAGCCCTGAAGAACCCCGCAGTCTAGGTGCCGGCATTCAGATCTGCTTTGGCCGATGCGAACCGTTTGAGACCTTTCCGCAAGATATGACTTTATCCACCGCAAAGCAGAGCCAGTCATACCGAGCCGCCGGGATAGTCGTTGCAGTAAAATTTGATGGTCCACTGTGTCAAAGGCTGCAGATAGGTCCAGTAAAACTAATAAGACCATCTGCCGGTTGTCAATGAAGTGATCGTTTAAAACTCAGACGAGAGCCGCTTCAACATTGTGCCCGCTTCTGTATGCAGACTGCATGACTTCTACAAGATCGTTGTCCTCCAAGTGACTTGTAAGTTGCCGTAGGACTATTCTCTCCAAAACTTTAGTGATAAATGGTAGAATTGATACCGGCCGGTAATTGTTCAGTTGCTCAGGATCTAGGCTGTCTTTCTTCAGCAGAGGTGTTACAAGGGCTATCTTGTATTCTTCTGGAACTGTGGTAGCTGCCAGGGAAGAGTTGACAATGTTTAGGATTCCTGGTGCAAAAGACATGGGCAGTTTCTTGACAATCCGGGTTTGGAATGGATCGACACGACATGTATTATTTGGAGATGAGGCATTTATCTGAACGATATCAACAATGGATATAGCCTGAAATGCTGTAAGTTCAGGAATGCAGGTTGATGGTTCATTGGAGCTGAATGTTGTTGTATGTCCTCCAGTTGAATCTCTAATGATTTTAATTTTGTCACTGAAAAAGGTGCTAAATCTGTTGGCTAAGTCCATGTCGTTGTCATGAACTGGCAGTATAATGCTTTTGGATGCACCAAATAGATTCTTCTGACATCGGGATTTGCGCCAGCGCCTCCCTGTGCGCCTCACGGCCTGCTTGTGCAATCTGATGATCAAGATACCAAGGGATATGCTGGCGGAGAGCGATGTTTTTACACTGTTCTGGTGCATGAATGCTCAAAATATGTTGAACCTTAGTGTTGTAAGAATTTACTTGCTGTGACTTATCATCAATAGTATCTAATGTGGAGAGTGAATCATGTATTTTCTCTGAGAAATTGTCCAGATTTATGTCCCGCACTATTCTGTACGTCACCTTCTTGATAGGAACAAGACGTTTGTCAAGGCAACAGGTGAATGAGATTGCTGCATGATCTGAGAGAAACGTATCCACTTGAATTTATTTGACAAGTTGTGGTCCCTCCCTTGTGATGACGAGATCAAGCGTATGGCCTGACATGTGAGTTTGTCCATGTACATGCTGAACCAGATCAGCAGTCTCATGGCGTCTAAGCTACAACAAGCAGTTTGTTTTGATTTTTAAATTGTTGTTTTGGCCTGAGAAGTGCGCAGTGATTTTATCACGACAAGGAGCTAGCTGCAATGTGCTTATAATGGCTGAACAAACAATGCATATTGGCAAGCATGAGGATTATACCACATAGGAATTTAAAGACACATGCCCATTTCATTAAACTGTACAAGGCAATACTTGTATGGTTCTTGTAGGCTGTAGTTACTAGGCATTGGGCTAAAATCTTTGAAGAACAAATTTGAGCACAACTTTATTTGTCAAGCTTGCAATGGTTTGGAAAGAAACGCACAAATCTACAAGCTCCTTCCTCAGTGCCATTTACCACTTGTTATACCTACAATACTGTTTTAATGTCGGTCAAGTAGTTTTAATATTTTTGATGTGTTGGTTTTTGTTTTGCTTTTCAACCAAAATCCACTTTTTCTTTTTCCCCCTCCCCTATAAAACGTATGAACCAAAACTGGCCGCTATATCCGGTGGACAACTTTGGTTTGTTTTGTTCAGCCCGTTTTTAGGAGTTCAAACTATATCAAGCTTCCAACTTTTCATGCCAAGAAATACCATAAAATCATCAACCAGGCCTCATCATTGTAACAACAATAACAGTCCCTTGTCCTTGATGTTGTTTCATTATTAATTTTAACAATATTGTGTATAATATGAAAATGAAATTGTGTTTATAACGAGTTGCTATTGTTAAATATTTTCATTTCCAAGAACTTTGTATATTGATATAAAAGATTTGATATCAAAGACAAATATAGTTTTCGTTCGGGTGGTTTTCTCGTTTGTTTGTTTGTTTGTTTGTTTGTTTTTGTTTTTCTACAAGAGAGGCCTGCTTAGTCTACTGGAAAATGAAATGGAAAAGCTACATACGATATGGTGAGGTCCATCGAAGGATTCAATGCAGGGGGTTCCTTCCTTGAAACAAAACATATTAAAAACATGTTTTATTAAATCGCACAAGCTCTCGTATCCGAAGTCAATTCGATCTCTGTAATTTATGTACAATGCCCTGTTAAAAAAACAACGACAAAACATCAACGACAGCATTGATTAAACAGTGCCTACAATTGTAACGGTGAAAATAAATGCCCAAATCATCAGTTATCTAGTACCTTATACCTTACCCAAATATCTGAACAGATTTTACCCCCAAATAGCAATAACTGAGCTTAGAACCCTCGGATGCCACGAGTGCCATTGTTTACTGCCGCGTGTAGTACGTTGGAAAAACGTGTAACCTCAATTACAATACTGATTTCCTACTTTTATCAAAGCTAATAACCTTTCCAGAAGTTGTAGTGATAGTTTGACAATGTTGTTTTTTATGTTTTTATTTATTTTTATTTACTACGTTTTTTGTCCACCTTATGACCTCCTTTACATCACTGTATACAAAACATTTGCAAATAATGGGCTTCTCCTTGTGTGTATTAAATTATATTATACGATCTTTTACAGCTTATGGTTGCTTTCTTCACACTGGCCGAATACGTAAAACATGTTATAAACTTAGCCAGTAAATTAATGGCTATGCCGATACTTGTCATTAATTACTGGTTCGAGGATGGGTTGATCGGCGGGTTCTGGTATGGGTTGATTGGCGGGTTCTGGTATGGGTTGATCGGCGGGTTTGGGCATGGTTGATCGGCTGGTTCGAGGATAAGTTGATTGGCGGGTTCGGGCATTGGTTGATCGGCGGGTTCTGGTATGGGTTGATCGCCGGGTTTGGGCATGGTTGATCGGAGTGTTCGAGGATAGGTTGATCGGCGGGTTCGGGCATTGGTTGATCGGCGGGTTCTGGTATGGGTTGATCGGCGGGTTCGGGCATGGGTTGATCGGCGGGTTCTGGTATGGGTTGATCGGCGGGTTCGGGCATGGGTAGATCGGCGGGTTCGAGGATAGGTTGATCGGCGGGTTCTGGTATGGGTTGATTTGCGGGTTTGGGCATGGGTTGATCGGTGGGTTCGGGCATGGGTTGATCGGCGGGTTTGGGCATGGTTGATCGGCGGGTCCGAGGATAGGCCCTAGGTTGATCGGTGGGTTCTGGTATGGGTTGATCGGGCATTCTGGCATGGTCCACTGAATATTGCAGCATCCACAAAAGGTGGACAGCTTTGGTTTACAAAATGCCAAAAACGGCAAATCGTCTGAAATCACAGATTTGCGTTTTCACGAACCGGCGAATCCGACTATCTAGGTGGCGATTCCGGGTGTATGCCATTTCGCGTTTTCACGAACCGGCGAATCCGCGCCCTGTGTGTTACGAATCCGCGCTTTGTGGGTGGAGAAAATATTTTACATTTTTCTATTAAAAGACCGGCGAAAACACATTTTCAAAAAGGAACCAACCAAGTGACATCGAAACGATACTAGCTATGATTACTCTCCAGTAAAGGTATGTACATTTCCATTATACAACGAGTTTGATATTTCCTAAATAGGCCTATGGACATGTGGTAACAAGAATAATTCATAAAGTTGGGTATAAAAATACAAATAATAAACCAAATGGAATCAAAACTAATTACAATAATGGAACAGGTCAGTTAGCATGCACGCCAACTCGTACGCCAATTTGGGCAACTTGTTGGCTCCAACCTGAACACTTCATGACGTACCTTGAACTCACTGCCTTGTCCAACGACATGGTAAACGTGGAGACAATGCATTCATTTATGGCAAAAAAACCTTGGGAAATGCCCCGACTGTCCTTGTTTTTTTTTTTCCTTGAAGGAAGACAGAATAAGGCATATTTCTATTTTCCATTAAAATCGCTAAATATCCAACGGAAGTATTTTTCTTAAAGCCAGAACTGAAACGAAACTCAATATATACTTGAAAGGGTAAAATGAATTATCCAACATACATCAAATAGTTTTTTTTTTTAGTAAGGTTTGAAAATCAAGTAAATTTTAGCCAGAGCTTGATTTAAGACCGATAATGAGTTGTTTCCTGCAAAATAATGCTTTGGAGCAGTGGCGCTACCACTCATCTTCATTTATTTATTTATTTATTTATATATATATATATATTTATTTATTTATTATATTATTTTATTTATTTTTTTTTTTTTTTTTTTTTTTTTTTTTTTTTTTTTTGGGGGGGGGGGTGACACCCGGGGGCAATAATAAATAAATCTGCCAATAATTACAAATTAAGACCTTCTTTTGTCCGTCCCCTTTGTTGACCAACACATTTAGCCAGATTGTCGTTGTGGTCATCAACGAGCAGCACAGAGCATCCTCCGGCCTTGAGCCACGCCGTCCGTCAGGCACGGTTGACCGGCTAGTCCTGTAAAGCTCACGCTGAATTTTGATTATCATTGTGTTGCAGTTTGAATTTTCGGGACCACTGTATAGTGTCCAACTGCATATATTTCAAATTTCTTTATACAAGATATGATATCGGAAATGTCGGGCATGATACATTTACAACTACCAAGTCTTCTTTTTCAAAGTCATCGTACATTTAAAAGTTAAGGTCTTGTTCCCCCCCCCCCCCTTCTTAAGAGTTTAATTATTCAGAAATAAATTTCACTCTTGTACTTGTATTAAGATGATTGGTAAAAATATTAAGTTATGAATGAATGGTTTCACGCACAACAGCGCTACCAAAGGTCGTGTCCCCTGACGTGTTGACACATTTGCGTGCGTAATACTCTTTAAGGGGCCATGCTAAAGTGCGCTCTCTTGGCTTATTTTTTATTTTTATTTTTTTCAGACAGAGAGCATCGTGTACCAGTCTCAGCCGGGTGTCTCTTCTTCATTTAAATCTACATAACAAAACAACAAAGTTGTGGTCATTGTATCACATATCTTGTAATAAATGTTAATAAATTGGCGTCAATGCTAATAGAGAGAGTGTGATAAAAAATATTTCAGTTTCTAAAGGCCTGCGCTAAACGTCGCACGTTTGTCGTGTCGAACTCAAACAGTTGTAAAATTAGGAATTAAATTCGACAAAAGAGCGACGTTTAGCGCAAACCTTGTATGTAAGTTCGGCACTGCCGTGTAGCACGGCAAGCCCTGCTGTGCTACACGGTAGCGGCACGACGCGGTGACAAACGTCGCGCTCTTGCCGTGTCGAATCGAGCTGAAAACATTTGAGTTCGGCTCGGCAAAAGTGCGACGTTTAGCGCAGGCCTACATTCTACATGTGCTGTATTTCGAATTTAAATGGAAAGCGTGCGAAGTGGGGCCGGAACCAATATGGTTCAGTTAAAAGTTTGGAAGGTACTTTGTTTTGTTTTTATTTGCGTACAGAACCGTATACCTTGTAAAATCAGTATGATTCGACAAAGTGGTATTTATACAGTCACCCAAAGATCCAAAGTTCGGTCCTTATACTACAGTTTCAAATATACATTGCCTGTAAATCGCTATCACTGGTCTGTTGTTTACGGCAAATGGTGTGGCATTTTATTATTTTGTTGTCTGCCCAAATCTCACGGCAGCGTGTGCAGAGTGCGATTCCTTTTGGATTCAGCCACCCGTACGACACCACCAACATGGAATGAACCAACACAACGCACGGGCATAGTTTAATAATCAATACATCTCTTCCTTTTGTGATTTAAACTAACAACCAAAAACGAGTTGTAAAAAATAATTACCTTAGTTATTTTTAACCAACGCATGCCAACGCCTCTGCAGTTGCAACGCATTGGCCTATTTCGATACGGCGCCTAACAGGAATATTGCAATTGTTTGCGTGAGATTGTTGCTGTTTTTTACAGTGCATGTGTCCCTTACGTGATGTAGACGTTCAACTTTGACATACTGCAGCTCCAAGTTGAAACTTATACGTTGCTCCATCCAGGTTTATGCCGCGATATTGTCCCCTTTTCTATTCCAAATAAAAAACTTGTTTGTATCTGTTAACTTGGGACAGTATGTTTGAGGCATCTCTTCAAATCATCTAAACATTGACATGTTTTAAGAAAACAAATGCGCCGGCGCAAACCAACAAATAAATATAAACTGGAAAAAAGGGACCACATGTCCGGTTTCCTTGAGTAGTCCCAAATTATCCGAAGTCATGTCTAAAAGTAATAGGGCTGTTCTCAATTTGGTAGAAATGGTTGGCTTTCGTTCACTTCAACGACGCAACGATGGTCGTGATTTTACCGATTTCAAGACGACCTGCCCCCAAAATACGTTGGGTACACTGTTAAAAATTGCCGTAAATTTACGGACTCCGTAAAGTGAAATATTCCGTATTTTCGCCGTAATTTTACGGACTTTCCGTTAATGCAAACATTAATTATGCTAATTAACGTAATTACAATCAACCACATTTGCCCAAAAACCTACACATAATAAAGTACATATAAGTACATATTGTTATTTCACACACAACCGTGTACACATGTACAAACTCATGTAAGGGTCTTCTATTTTACGGAATGAAAAAACTTTTCCGGTAATTTTGCTGCCAGAAAAAAAAATAGTGTTCCGTATTCTTGCAGCATAATTACCGGAAACGTTTTTTCATTCCGTAAAATAAAAAGACCCTGAACATGAGTTTGTACATGTGTACACGGTTGTGGGTGAAATAACAATATGTACTTACATGTACTATATTATGTGTAGGTGTTTGGGCAAGTGTGGTTGATTTTAATTACGCTAATTAGCATAATTAGTATTTACATTTACGGAAAGTCCGTAAAATTACGGGGAAAATACGGAATATTTCACTTTACGGAGTCCGTAAATTTACGGACATTTTTAACAGTGTATCGTTTTTAATAGGTCAACTGGCTGTTCAACGGCCGATTTTGACTGCTCAAAAAACGAGTTGAGGAACAATTTGGTAAACAAGCATGAATTGACACAGTTAACATAGGTAGATAAGTCATATAACTTATAATAATAGTTGTTAATCCATCAGCAGAATGAATATTAGATAAGCCAGGTAGCTGGAATTAATGCAATAATCCCTTGTTTGGGTAGTCCTAAACACCGATCTGGCTATTTGTTCAGCGGGGGCCCAATCTCCATTGATATCCGCGACCGCCCATCCATGACCAAGTTGACCCAGCCTGTGCAAAGTCGTATTCATGACTCTATTGTTCATATTCAAGGCCGTGGAAACCCATTATATATAGCATTTGTAGGGTAGATGGCCTTAGCTTTCGAACCAAACCGGACCTTCGTCAGAGGCATAAACAAGCACAAACGAAAAACATATCCATTTATAGCAAAAAGAGAGGCAAAATATAAAGGATAAAATGGATATGGTAATAACGGGTAAAAACAAAGAACAAGCAACTCAAAGGGATCACCACGAAGGGATACCACAACATAAAAATAAGTTTCTTACTACGGCTGGTGGGGTCTGTTAAAACCGCTGAGTTGCAGACAGGAAAAACCTGATGACCGGTGATATATAACATTTGTAGGGTAGATGGCCTTAGCCTTATATATTATATATATATATATATATATAACCGTAAAACTAGATTCGATTTGTGAATGCAATTAGTAATAATGAACATCCTTGTGTTTCTAAACTATTGAACAGCAACTAACCTGTTTTGTGTCGCAGTAGTCTCATTTTGTCTGAGCACAGAACCGTCACCGATGACTGTTTCGTTACTTTGTCTGGAGACTCTATCTCCGCAAAAGCATGACTTATGTTTCAGAAGAGCTTCATCTCTCTGGCTCACTGACGGGTTCGTGCTGGTACTTATAAGCTTCAGACTAAACAAGGATGTCGAAATGAAGCAGAAGATTAATGCGCAAATTGCAAATGTGGTAAGCCGCTCCCGTTTTAACATTGTCTTAAAAAAAGTCACGAGCATCTGTTTGTCCGTTTGCGAGACTGTTTTTTCCGCAAGGGTCTGCCACAATGCACATCTAACCAGGCTGTACGGAACTTAAGCACATTAAATAAATTATAATATGAGTGTTCCATCCAGAGGTTTTGGGTGACCCTTAGAAAAAAGTTATAAAGAATTTTATAAAAGGGTTTATAGAGCTCTATATATCTATAGAAATTCTGAAAATCTATAGAAAGTAAAAAAAAAAAAAATCTATAGAGTATATAATTTTTTCCTGTAGAAATCTAGAGCAACCTCTCTGTACAGAAAATGTCTTCCTCTCTTACAGAAAAGTACTTTTGTTAAACGTGCAAAGTCGCTCGGCATTGTAAAGTTAATTTATTCCTCTTTCTAAAAAGTATACTTTTCATTTGAATTTGAGAGGGCAAAGAGGGGCACTTTTTGATTTAAAAAAGTAAATTTCTCCTGAAATTATCACTTTTATATGGAGGTCACGCCACATTTGGTCATTTCCCCCGGGGGTTGTCCAACTAAATTGAATGGCAAACTCGCTAGCAAGGTCGCATAATTGCAAGTCGCACGGTTTATGGAACTAATTAAACTAAGCTTTCCATCCATGTAACATGTATTTTGATTAGTGGACTAGAAAGAGGGGCACTTTTGTGTCAAATCACGAAATTCGTAGTGGGGGACCGTGACCTTTTGTTTATTGATAGGCTGGACTACGATCTGTGTGACTCACAGTATGAGTGCCTGTAAACCAGACTTACCCTAAACCGCGCGAGTCATAAGCAACGCCGATTGTGCTTTTTTTCACAATTTTACGGTGTAATTCTGTTTACCCAAAGCATCACTTTTGATATAATTGAACCTTTGGGTACATGTGTCATTATTATAACCAAAGGTGTATCGGATTGGAGGTATTTTGAAGTTTTTTTCGGACTATTGCGGCTGGATCACTGCACTGAGTTGTCAGGGGTGTTTTGATTAGAGGTTCCGGTTGTTGATGTCTACACGATTGGAGGCACATTGTATTGCCACTTTTATATTATTTGATTATTATTCATTATAAGTTACGTGCACTTGTTTATAAATAAACATTCATTATAACGAGAAAAAAACGAAAACAAATTGTTTGTTGAGTGCCACTTCTCATGTTAACAGCAGTTTCGTCCCCTATTATGTAAATGGCATACCCCATTTCTGGTTTATCAGTGAAAGGCCTGTGGTGTGCGCTCAACCTAATCAAGGTCAGTGCATGCATTGTGTGAGGCACACTGTAAGTCGGTGTTGCATTATCTGCTCAAAACGGGGGTTAGGTTCTTTATATGATTGTTTTGTTGTTTCCAATATTAATCCATTATGAGCCATTCAAAAATATACAACCCCTGCAATAATCACTTCAGATGGATTTAGTATAGTAAAAATCGTGTTGCAACCAACATGTAAAATGAATCGAGAGCCTTACACTCTAAAAAAAGAGTGTACAATTTTGCTGGTTACAAATGTTGCGTAAACGTTTGGTCAATATTGGGGTGAAACAGAATTTGTGGTTGCACCACTAAACTTGTGTAAAACATAGTACACACGCAAAATGTAATATAGTACAACACATTGGGTTGGAAATCAAATAGCATAACACCGAGGTACAAGTCTCTCAAGAAGTGGGAAAAAACAACATTTTGTTAACCTCAAGCAGTGTAATTGTTGCACAACAAGTAACTGAAAATTAGGTAAATTGTCCCACGTGGAAACATTTTCCCATAATGCAACTGTGTACCATACACTCGACCTAGTAAGTCTCAGGCTCAAATCACAATCAAAGATGGATGGGGGTGGATGTGATTGTGATGCCGCACGGCGTTGATGTTTGATTTATCAATACACATCACACCAATTGCGGTTGCGGACGGTGCTTGCGTTGTTGTTGTTGTTGTTTTTTTCGTTTTTTCTTCTTCTTCTTGAATATATTATTTTTATTGACACTGTGTAATACAATATTCACGTTTCTAAAGTTGCAAGAGAGAGTTTTTTATGGTAGTTATTTAATAACGACGGTCTGTTCAAGAGTGTAAGGCTTCATCAACCAGGAAACTATGTAGGCCCCTATTATGGAGCTTCATTTGGGCCGAATTCATAAAAACTAGCAATTGCTTATAAGCACAGGCACCGAGCAAAAGCAAAAGTTCATCAAGCAGAAGCTGAAGCAAAAGCAATTTCTTACAAATGTTCAAATAACCTTTTGCTTTAACGTATTGCTTTTTCTCAAGCTAGCCCAGCAATTGCTTGGAGGTTCTTAAAACCCTTGGTCTAGTTTGACTTTTAAAATTCACACGCATTTTTAGGGAGGAATTACAATAGGCAACTCATTAAGTATATTATATTAATTAGCAGTGGGGTAAATTACTTCTAGAATGAATGAAGAACACACCAGTGGCCACACTGACTTTATTACAAGCAATAACCTTTAATAAAGTCAGTGTGGTCACTTGCCAAGTGGTGAGCTGGGCATATGCTGTTTGACTCGAGCCATAGACAAAACAAACAAAACA
This sequence comes from Pycnopodia helianthoides, assembly GCA_032158295.1. Classification (NCBI taxonomy): domain Eukaryota; kingdom Metazoa; phylum Echinodermata; class Asteroidea; order Forcipulatida; family Asteriidae; genus Pycnopodia; species Pycnopodia helianthoides. The sequence continues at coordinate 13,039,809 of CM063257.1, read as the reverse complement.
ATCCTGAGCTGCCTGGTATCTGTCCCCTGAAGCAAGGTCAGATTACCCTAGTCGGTCTATCCCGATTAACAACCCTGCGAGCAGCACCCCCCTTGAATGTCCTCATGCAGCAAAGGGGGAGCTCACAGAAGGCAGTTTCTCAATACGCGTATATAACATTGTTTGGATGACACAATCCCTTTTCTAAGGGTCTATATAGATGAATGGAGGTCCCCCTGGACACACCTAGAAAGGATTGAAGCACTCAGGCAATTTATAGGTTGGTTCACATGATTTTTTTAACAGTAACTGCCACTTCTTATAAGTACAGTAGGGCCTACACGATTTTTTGTTGTACAGTAACTGCCATGCAATATGAGCAGTACATCAAACAGTCGTCTGAAACATGGACATAAAACAGTGGTAGACAGCACCTGTGGGAACTGCTGTTTATTAACAACCTGTCACTGGACTAGGATGACACATAGTATTGGGCTTTGCTAGCCTAGCTGCAAAAAACTCAAGGAGATTAGATCTGCACACACTACAATGGGCTTATACTTTCTACACAAATGAATAAGGTTCGGCTGGAGTCCAGGCTATTCCACAATTTGCCTGACCTGTACACAGCGCGCAATGTTAAAAGTGATTTTAGAATGTCAAACTAGAGGGTTTCATTGAGGGTTCCATGTAGTTTCAGCGGAATTGGCCCAAACATTTTTCAGTAATTAAAAAAAGGAAAAAAAAAGTGCCTTCCGGAGTCTCCCCGTTGTAGCTCGCAAGGATGTTGACAGACACATGGCTGGTTGATTACAAATACCTCCCTGGCCAGGAAAATTTATCTTTAAAGGGATATGTCCTTTTTCTATTTGGGAGGCATCGCAATACCCAACTCCTTCGACTAAAGCACTATTCGTGTGCGATCTGGCAAGCGTAAATGTAGAGCTTTTTAATAGAAGCAGGTTTGCTTTTCCCGCACAATTTCCAAAATGGCTGGACATAGTAATGATCAAACTGTTGTCAAACGTGATCAACAAGTGAGTGCAGTTTTGGTCAAAATCATCCAAAAACATCCTGTGCTATTAGACAAATCTCAACTATCGGGTAGCAAGGAAATGGAAGGCATTTCAGTATGCCAAAGCAACAATTGCTACAAACACGGGTGAAACATGGATGACGAACAAATATTGAAGAAGGTTGCCAACATGTAATTAGTAGTACAACTATTTTGCATTCGTTAGAAATGATTTGATCACGTATTGTTGGTTTTGTCATTCTACCTTACTGAATATTAAAGTCACATCCAATATTTGCAGTGAGATCTGTATTCCACATAAAACAAAGCAGTTGCATCACTTTATAACTTGAGCAATTAAACACCATCATGGGATGACAAATAACATAAAAGTGTTGACATTTTTCTTTATATACCATTCTTTAAACAAAAACGCTGATGCAGGAGATATATTTATTGTTATCATTTCAAATGAGAAAAACAAGTCTCAAACATGTGATGATTATTTTATCATTGCAAAATTGTTTCAGTCACAGCTGTAGAGCAAAAATAAGAAAACGTTATGGCTGCATAGTAAAAATGTGACAACACAAAACGAAACAATTTACGAAAGGTTGGATTGGAGAATTATTCTCAATTAGTTCTTGGTTTGTACACCTTAGACCGATCCCGGTCATCTCCAACGGGCATAAACATGATGGAAACCTCTCTGTAAAATCACGAACAAGTGTGAGGTCAAGCTACCATGTAGGGATCCTGTAACACTGCAAGCAATTGCTGACTAACACTAGCAAAAGATTGTTATTATGCATATGTAATTAGGCAATTGCTAATCAAGGTGCCATTTGCTTGCAAGAAACAAGCTTTTACTTTTGATTAAAACTAGAAACTTTTGCTTGGAGGAACTGCTTATTTTTATGTAAAAAGATGTAACCAAAAGCCTAGAAAAAGCAAATACTACTTGTTTAAGAATTCGGCCCGATTGTCTGCAATAAAAGGTCTGCAAAACCAACCGGATTTTTTTTTTTTTGAGCCAAACAATGCTTCCAAGAAAAGAAGAGATTTTTACAAAATCTGCTCGCAAAAATTGTGTTCATGTTTTTTTTTTTTTTTCACCAACAACCCCTCTATTTTGACTACCTTTGTCCCATAAATAGTGGCTACCCCCCCCCCCAAGTTGTGTTATACTAGGCGATTCTTTGGTTCTTTAGGAGTAATTATATATATATAGGCTTCATCCTTACTTAAAGGTTCCTTCTGGTAGGAATAAAGGAAGTGAAAGTTACAACTCTTGTGCTTGTATAATATTTAATCGAGTCAACCCCGTCATCGGTCCCGCTGGGTGTAATGAAGTGTATTAGGTGTGTAGGATAGGGTGGAGCTTAGAGCGCCTGGTGGTAGACTGCCCCAAAACGGACCTGCCTCCGAGTTTGTATTCAACTGCCGCTCGTTGAGTCGACTGAGGGCAAGCCGGGTGTGCCGTCGAGAGTGAGACCGCCACAATAGTTTAATTTTTAAAATTATTTTTTTAACAATGTAATACACATCTGAACATGCTATTTTTTACCAACTCTCAGGCGAGGGCCCTTATTTGGTCAATATCCCGTCGTTACGTTGTCAGCGCTCGCTGACAAGCTTTTTCAGTAGAATAAGAGGGTTTATGCTGTTGAGTGATTTTTGCTGTTAATGTTTGTTGTTTACATGTCCAGGTTAATTTAGGCCTATTTGTTTGCTTAATGAATTAAGTTGTGTAATTTGGTTTCAGTTTCTGTTGACAATTGACGTACCAATTTTATACACAAAGGATGCCCCTTCCTGACCCCCATTTATTACGTGGTGAGATGTAGTTAAAACCCAGGATAACGTAAACTTTATAACGCGAACCCATGAAGTACTGATTTGGTGTATGGCTAAACACAATTAGTATTATTTATTCTCGATGCAAATTTAACATCTTTTAAAACAAACAATAGTCAGATAATGATCTTTCTGGTGCATGGCAAGTTTTCTTATGTTAACTTTAAACATATTTGGGAAACGTTTTTTACCAAAACTCCGCAAACTTTAAAAACACATTTCGTTTTCATATTTGTTCAGTTGGTTAATCATTTGTTTTAATGTTGAGACATTCGTGTTGCTTTATACGCCAGTGATTCAAAACAGTGACATGTCGATGGCGATTGTCAACCACACTAAATAGGTTCCCCTTATCAATGCTATTTGCCACCAGTTTCAAATGCTTAATATTCATAAATACCAGTGTTGTAGTCGAGACCTGGGAGTCCGAGACCGAGACCAAGACCCAGAGACCGGTCTCGAGACCTACAACATTACTAAACAATAAATTTAAAGTCTCTGAGCCTTTTGAAATGAAATCAAATAAAATTGATGAAAAATATTCATATTTTTTCAATTTTTTTTTTTTTGTAGGTTGACTGTTTGAGTTATGTGTCATTACTAAAATCCTTTTGCTGTATAGGGAGCTATCAAACGAACTACATTTGGATCATACTCGGCATACAACGTTTTGACAAGATTACCAATACCAAGCTGTACAACATCAATTATCAAAATGCATTAGTAATACCTACCATCCCAAAGGACAACTCGGATGGGTTGGACACATCTTATTCGGAAACCTAAATGATGAACTCTTCATTTCATATACGGCGCAGACAAGTTCGTGAGCGCTTACTATCAGGGGCGGATCCATGATTTCTGAAACGGGGGGCGTGAAATGTACCAAGCAGCAAATGATGAAGGCAAGGTATGGCGCCTGAAAGCGCGTAGCGCAAAGCCCTAGTAGCGTGGGTTCGGGCCCGCTTAAGGGCCCCGAACAATTTGGATTTTCGTTGATGTTTTGTGGTACGATCTCAGGCAAAATCTGACCACTTTAACTATTTTTTTAGTAAAATCATGAGCATCGTTTTCGAGTTGGGAGTCATTGAATCAGTCATCATGAGTTATAAAATCAAACTGTAGGCTACAATATTTTTTTTTCAGGGACGAATTGTTGTTGGAGACAAACAATATGATAGTGCAATTTTCAAGAAATTTTACAAAAAGGGACTCTCTTTCAATTAGTTTTTATATACTTAAGAGGATATGATTAAAATGTAGCACAAGATATGTTCAATCCCTGCTAAATAAATGGTACAGTTCAAGAACATCGCGCTGTCGCTGAAAGCAGATCCCGGCAGAGAGGTTCTTGAGAAGAACAATTTGTTTGGTCGAAGTGTAATGGTACGGACGCTGACGACCGTCTAGTACAGGGGGGATAAGCCCTGAGGAGTCCTGGAGAGTTTCAGGGGTAAGGGATTGAAGACTGACACACCATGCCGATTACACCAGTGACTTTTCCAATGGGTAGAACTTCTGGTTTTATTTGTTTACATTCCCATCAATTTACAATCAAGGAAAAAACAAACACCCTACAAACATATAAAGAACAGAGAGTGAACATTACACAGTATCGTAAAGCATACTGGTACTGTATAGTGTACTACACTACTATGCGCTAGACTGCACTGTTCTACACAGTAAAAGCTTATCACCTAAAAAGTAATACTTCCCATAGCAACCATGACAACGAGTGCAAACATAACTTAGTTGCACTAGATGGGAATCCACAATGAACGATAGCAGCAACGTTATAATCCCATATACAAACCAATAAGCAATACAGTCTGACATTGCCACATTATCCGTAAATTCTACACAAAACCCAAACGTTATTTAACCAAACAACACTCACCCAGTCCGGATATTAATGAATCGTTTGATGGTAGTGACGAGATCAACGCGACTCAGAGTCACCAGATGAACACAAAATGTGAAGTTTAATCAACCGATCCTTTCAACATCGGAAACAGAGAGAGATGAGAAGAGAAGGAGAGAGAGAGAGGAGAGAGAGAGGAGAGAGAGAGGAGAGAGAGAGAGAGAGAGAGAGAGAGAGAGAGAAGAGAGAGAGAGAGAGAGAGAGAGAGAGAGAGAGAGAGAGAGAGAGAGAGAGGAGAGAGAGAGAGGAGAGAGAGAGAGAGAGAGAGGAGAGAGAGGAGAGAGAGAGAGAGAGGAGGAGAGAGGAGAGAGAGAGGAAGAGGAGAGAGAGAGGAGAGAGAGAGAGAGGAGAGAGAGAGAGAGAGAAGAGAGAGAGAGAGAGAGAGAGAGAGAGGAGAGAGAGAGAGAGAGAGAGAGAGAGAGAGAGAGAGAGAGAGGAGGAGAGAGGAGGAGAGAGAGAGAGAGAGAGAGAGAGAGAGAGAACAACGAGGCACCGAACTACCCGCTTACAGTTTACATATTCTTTCGCCTAAATTCGGTTCCCGCTATATGTAGCTCTCATCAATAATAGAAAACCATAACAAATAAACATTTCCATTTAATAATAATACACAGTGGGAATCACATGCTTATAATACCGGTTTATGGGATACACGATTGAGACTCAAAACTAGTTTTTGGTGCGGACGCATGCTATCCTCATGGGGAGGTGATAAAAGTCAGAATTGTGCACATGCGCGGTAAGGTTTATAACCGGTTTCTCACAGAAGGTACGAGGGTATAGTTTCACCAATACTCTTGAACGACCAATCAAAATGAAGCTTACAAAAGTATGTATGTCCATAGAGAAAGGACCACGGAAGGAGTTCGAACCTGTCGGGCAGTAACAATAGAGATCGATGGGCCACACGAACCCTATGTGTAGGTTGTGCAACGCTGCATTTTACACTGGTAAACCGCAACTCATTTAGGCCATGCATTCAATAATACTACGCCATGTTTTCATGACATCACATCGCTGCAAGCTTTTCCACAATAAATGGAGTAGATAGTTTGCATCAAATAAGACTTTATTGTATGCGCAGTCGAGTACAGTCATCCTGGTTCACAAAGACGCACGCAATCACGAAGATTTTAATGACAACTATCCGTCAATGTTTTGTTTTTGAAAATCAACCAAAGTTATGGACAATTGGCTGACCGCAGAGTCGATGTCTATGTCAGCGGTCACGATCTGATTAGCATATGACTGCAAGGTATTTGCGGCGGTGATCATGTTTCCTCTGCAGTAACAGAGTTGTAACTCCTTCTGTGGCCCCTTCTGTATGGTATTATCATAGTATTAAGTTTGCATTTTTAATTCAAAATAAAAAAGAGCGCGCCAGGCATGTGCAGGTGTTTCGCGCTTATGTTCAGTGTGTGAAACACGCAGCTGTCCACACGCACAGATTGAGATTCACATGTAACTCCCAACGAGACAATGTCTGTCAGTGAAACAATAGTGTTCCACAAATGAAAAGAAATGTTCGAGGAACGGGTTATTGGTAGCTTTTTTGAAAACCCCCTAAAGGTATATCACTATTTTTGTCTGTCTCTCCCCCCCCCCCCATTTTGGTGTCTCTCTTTTTTTTTTCCTGGATGAAAAGAGGGGCGTCCGCTCCCATGCCTACCCCCGGATCCGTCTCTGACTATACCCAGAGTACATTGCAAGATTATTGTCAAATGATATTCTGCTTTCCCCGCTGGATATCCAGTGACTAGCAATCAGCAGGATAGAATGGGTTAGCTTGTGTCTGTCTGCTGTGCAGCCGACTGATGATGATGCTCATCAAAAATAAAAACACTCCTGCAGGAGTAAATTGACCACACTCCATTTTAGGAAAAAGGGGCTACGAGCTTGTCTGTAAAATAGGGCAAATTCTTTCTCTATAGGCTCAGTGTACCTAAAATGCTCAAGGTTGACAGTTGAACCCAAGGAGCTCAATATTGGACTGTTTTTAACAATCCTGAAAAGCCACGAACATTAAATCTGTGATTTACTAAAAAAATGAAATTAATGAAGCTTGGCGCAAAATGTTTTCTTTATTAAGTTGTCACAAATGTATCACCCTCTATCAATTTAAAATAGGAACATCAAGTACACAGGTTTTTTATTATTAACTAATTCAAGTTGAAAACCTTAGCACTCAATACTAATGATAATAATCCTATACAAAATTAATAATATTCAACACCCTGTTACGTGCTCAAATATTTTTTAGGTCACTTTACTAAAGGGGGAAGAACAGCCCTCATTTTAGGTCCACCAATTATAATCAACCAATTCAAGGTAAAAACTCCAGCATTCAATAATATAATTCTTAGAGCAAGTCTTAATTTGGTGAAGTCACAAACGTGTTCGCCTGAAAATAGCAATAATAGTCAATAGACTGTCACGTGCTCAACGAGTTAAATAGGTCACTGTACTAAAGGGAAAATCACCTCTACAATACTCCATTACCTTTTTCAGTGTTATTTATAGATGTGGAAACAAGGAAGAGGGGCAGGGTCAACCCGGCTCTAAATGCCAAAAAAAAATGAGCCCCAAGGTATATTAAACAATGCACGCACTACTTCTACTAAATCCTGTGCGCGCCTATGTATCATGTCACTGGCCATCCCCTAATACGTTTCCAGATTTTCACTAATCTTAAAATTCCTCATAATTTGTTACTCCGGTTCTCCTTGTTTCTGCTTGAGTTTTGCTGCAGTTTTGAAAGAAATGTTTCGTCCTGGTTTTTAAGACCTCTATATCTTGTTATTGTAAAACAAACACACTGTTAACGTGTTATAGATCTTACATATTTGTATCCTATACATTTTTTTTTATTATTATTATTTAATAAAAATACATTTATATAGTGCTAAATCTATTTGTGCCAAATGCTCTAAGGCGCTTCACAAAAGGCAAAGGTACATACAAACCACAGAGGTGATTTACTTAAGCATAAAAAATGTACAAATGCAATATTAAATTACAATTGTAAAACTATATGCAATACAATCCCACCGACGGCACAAGCCAACAATTAATGAACTTAGTATTTGCTTATTATGGATTACAAGAAGAAAAAAGTTGGGGTTAAATATTTATCATTATCTTGTGGTTCTATCGATTTTTCGAGTCAGCACTCATAATTAGGTAAACTTGATCATAAATAAGCTTCCTGGATCGGAAATATACGCTTCCATTCTCAAACCCTCAAACAAGATGTACCTGACGAATTCCGTTGCTACTGTTCAAACTTTATATGACATCTGATTAAAACAATGCAATTGAAATAGTCTCACAATCCATGTCAAACTTTGGAGTAAAAAATTGCGCAAAAGCAGAAGCTTAAAATTATGTTGCTTTTCAAAATTGAAATCCTTGAATGAAAAAATATTCCCTTATATAATGAGGCATACTCAGCTTTGAATAAACCCATTTTTAGAGAGGACGTTTTCAAATTGACTCTACATCCATAAATAAACGGATCCTCCTATTGTGTCAATTGAGGTTATGTGGACAAAAATAGCATCTATATTTCCCTTTAGTCTGCACAACGTTTTGGTAGTTTCCTGACTGTATGCTCTCTCTGTCTACATGGCAAAGCGCAATATACTGTACACAGAATAGCGCATAATACATGCAAATCGTTATCTTAATAATTATTTGCTAATACGGATTATATATTGAACTAAATATAACAAAATACCAGTTCAGAGTTGACCCGGATTCCGTTTCCGGGTCAGAGGTGGACTGACCCATTTCTGGTTCAGTTCGACCAGGATTATTTGTCAAACTAACTTGGAACTGTGTCAAAATGATGCCGAATCTGTTTCATTTAATTTCCGGGTCAGCCTGACCCAAAATACGTCAGTCTTTATGGGACCTAGAATCCGGGTCTATTCTGACCCAGGATTTTGTTAGAGTGTAAGTACGGAACAATTATTGCTTCTCAATTATCCTGATGATTACGCTCTTTCCACTTTCCGGTCCCCTCACAGTGGTGACTGGATGCCGTCAGATCTAAACAGCTTCTTTATTGGCACAATCTGATGCAAAATCCCAGTTATTGACCCATTCCCGGATCACCACTGACTTAGTAGTAATTGAACGCTCGTGCAATCATATTTTCCACTCTACTTGACCCGGAATCAGACACTGTGAACATCACCTGAGTTTGGTGACCCAGTTGGAAATGTGTATAGTTTATTGGGACTCAATTTTGTTTTGATATTGGAACTTGTATATTATATTGCCCAATTTGTTTTTACTACCATGCTTAATATATCGTATAGTACTTATCGGGCATAGTCGCTCACTTTTTTAATTTAGTATCCCGTGTACATCGTTTAAACGAATGGGCAAAAAGAACTAGTTCACTTTAACGTGCCGTATTCGTTCGAAAACGCTCGAAACGAACTGTAACAAACACTAACTGTATATGCACTGTGTTTTGTATACAGGAAAGCACAGTCGGGTGCGCTGGAGTAACCCCGTTGGATCATTGAAGGACAATGCTCCCACGGCAGCTGGCCTGAACTTTGTGTGAAGTCTGCAGTGATTGGACGAATTACCCGGCGCATTGCCTGATGTATAACATTGTTTAACATTGTATGACAATATTTTAGGTGTAAAAATAAGAGATTAATCAGATGCGCTGGCAGGATGCGTTGTTTTGGAGCCCTTTTCTAGCGTTGCGTTTTTCTATTGAAAAATAGTTATACAGCTGATGTTGTCCAGAGCGGACGTGTTGCTGAAGTTGAATAGTATTGTTGAATGAAGTATTCTGATTGCCGTTGTGTTTTCATGTAGGTGTTTGTGACAGGTTAAACAAGGGCCCAATTAGTTCACGTTACAGTGCACACAGCCTATAGTGTAATTATTCACACTAATCAAATAGTTAGTTGTCCACTGGCTACTCAAACTCTACACTCTTAAAACTTCCGTCTTATAATTGATCCAATCGGGTCTTCGAAATCTGATCCATTTCTGGGTCAAACTGACCAGGAAAATTGGTTTAAATTGGGGACTTTGGTTGAGATTCTGCGTCAATTTGACAAAGTTTCGGTAATTAAGTTTGATACATATTCCGGGTCATACAGAAATGGACCGGGAATCTGTCTCACTGTGACCCGGAATCCGGGGTCAACTTTGACCCCGGAGATTTCTACTGTTTGCATACGGTTGAATTTTAAAATTAAATGATTCCTCATAATCCAATTCGGCTCAGGTTATGCTTGCTGCCAAATGCATCATGTTATGATGTCATCTGTGAGGTCCACTATAGTCTTATTCCTGTGACGACAACTTAATATTTGCATACTCGTGAACAATGCCTTTCTGCTCTTGAGTGAATTGGTGGTTTTGAATTGTTGGAGGTCTAGGAATCTCGTACGCAGACATCACGGCAGATTCGTTTGGATTTAGATTGACTGCACCTGCAGGGCTTGGGGTTTCGTACGTTGATTCTGCAATGACGTCATATTCATGTGGCTTTGGGTTAACTGTACCTGGACGGCTTGGAATATCGTACGTTGACATTGGAGTGACGTCAGCTTGTATCTTGTTGACCGAACCATTGTCACCATCTATGCTCTCTCTTCTTCTGTTTTGCCTGTATATTTTAGATTTAGGACAAAACAGTTTTATTACCAATTTGTTTAACTGCTCGTGACGATACTTGTAACTGGGCGATCAATTTCACACGCTGTGGACGTAATTATAAGAGCAAGTTGCATTAAACATAATGTGTAGTTTTCCATTATAAAGTTCCCACACTGCAAACACTGGGTGCTAAAATTTACACAATTGGTGTTGTCACATAAAGATACCAAAACAATCAAAATTTACAAATGGGATGTTAAATTAACACTAATTTCTGCTAACACATCTATATTGGTGTTATCTTAACACCATATGATGTTAAGTGTGGTTCTCTCTTGGTATCTGTATGTGACAACACCTAAGGTGTCAATTACAACACCTCAGTTTTTTGCTTGCATCTTGCACCAAATATTGCCGACAACAATGATCTACGTGTACTGTTGAGTTTGCTGCCACCCAGCGCTCCCTAACTTGATGTGTTTGACATCCCAAGTCCTTCGAACTATAATTAATAACTGGACGTCATGCACCGTGTCTGGTCACACTTGCCAGAAATCCACGTCATTTTGACCTAACCCATAAGAATTTTGAAAACTGTATACTGTTGCACCAATGGTTCAAATTGACGTGCACTGATGAAGACAGTGTGTCACTTACCTCTTTCTGAAAATGACAATCACAATGAGAACCAACAAGGATGCGATGACTGCAACTGCTATTCCAATGATAGTCCCTGATGGGATTAACAAATTGAAACATCGTCTAGAAAAGCGGATTTGAGACGAAAGAGATTAAGCAAGTACGAACTCCTTCCTGTACGTTTTACCTCAGACAAATGACGGCCCATTTATATCAGACTATTAACAAAGGTTCAGTGAATACACCCTTGTATGTACCCATTTTTACCTCTGGGTGAAGAGAAGCAATATTAATAACAAAACATCTTGCTCAGGGACACATTGAAGTGTCATGACCGGGATTCGAACCCACACCCCGATGACTCTACCACCAGAACTTGAATCCGATGCTCTGAACCACATCTTAGCCTCGACACCCCAATACAACAATGATTTTGGGAGTCTCCAATAACATTATTATTATTATTATTATTATTATTTTTTTTTTTTGGGCAGTAGGTCAGGAGAATACGTACTTGTCTGTGATGTTGGTGTGTAGGTCATCTCTGGCCCACCAGTCGCGTCAGGCACACTCGATGCCATGTAGGTTTTATTAGTCTGGTTCATGGTCGTGGGCAGTTGACTTGGTGCTGGGAATGAAATAGTTGTCAGCGACACAGCTGTATTATTGTTATTATTATTATTATTTATTTGGCAATTTCACATAAGAAATACAAAAAAGTAAATACAATTTGGATAAAACTCTAAAAACAATCAACATTAAAAGGAATCCATCAAGAAGAAATATTTTAAATTATTATATTAAAAAACAAATATAAAAAAACAGCAGAAAAACAGACAAACACCCCCAATGAACAAAACATGCAAGTAAACAAACACGATCAAACGAACTAGAAACAAGCAAAACAAAATAATAAATAAAAAAATAAAAAATATATATAAGTTTTTGTTGCAAGCACAAAAACAAGGTGTTCGGGAAGCATATTTGTTCCCCCAGGACCAATCATTTACTACTCAGTATAAGCATGTTTGATGGACTTTGAACCTTGAGGTTGATTTGCCCACCTTTTAACTGGTTTAGATCACGTAGTATGTGTGTGTATCCCGTGGTTTGACAGCGGGTCAAAAAATACCCGTAATAATTGATAAAAATTTATAATATTAAAAAAGGGAGAATGACGTCATCATGTTGTTTGTTTAGATTTACGTAGTCGATATCATTGTCTATCAACATGCCAAGTTTCAACTCAGTCGAACTTGTGGTTTTTGTAGATACACGGCTTCAAAAAGTAAACCTTTAAGGCGATACCACGTGACACATGATGACGTCATCATTCTAAAACTTCACACATATGTTGTCTGCATGAAGGTCATTATGCATACTAATTTTGAAACAACTATCCTAAACTTCGCCACAGTAAAAGTGTAATTTGAATTGTTTTCAACCTGCCGCTAGAGGGCGCTTTTAGATTTAATGACGTCAGCGGTCCAATTTTTGTAAACGACACCCTTCCTCGACTATAACATCGTAAAAAAAACTTCAAAAATTTGCCACTTTTAAATAACAAGGCACTTCCGGTTTTGCCCGGAAGTAGAAGTCACGTAACGTCACGCACACAACAAAAAAAGTTACACCTAAATTACATTGGTATAATCCCGTAAAAAGCAACTTACGGTCTCATGTCCTTCATTTGATATGGATTTTCAAAGATTGAAAAAATAATGTTTGAAAAGCTTTCAATTTGACACCTGATGACGTCATCATAGCGAAACCAAAAAAAGTATCATCTACTAATGAATATCTAACTATATGTGAAGTTTCAAGTTTCTGTGAGTTTAGCAAGTGTGTCTTTACTTTAATCTGAAGAAGTAACAAAAATAAAGCTTAACTTGAAAACTGATGACGTCATCGCGACGTCCTATTTAGCTAGCGTGCGTTATGAAAGAGGGTCAACTAATACTTGCGCTTTAATACCGGTTTCAGATGTAAAGATCAAATGTTGTCATCTCTCTGCAAAAGTTTGAGCAGGATCATATATCTACAACCTGATGTGAAAACTATGCTGAAATGATTATAGTTTTTGAGATATAAATTTCTGAAAATGTTCAACTTCCCGTCTGAACCAGAAGTTGAGGTAAAATTGGGTCATGATTTGTGAAGCGTTCGTTGAACGATCAATCCGATGATGTGAAGATTGTAAAAATCCAACGTATGATTCCGGAGTTATGAATTTTTCAAATATTAGACGGACTATCTTTGGGTATGCAATATCGATGAAACAACAGCGACGATGTATTCCAACATGTAGCTGTTCAGCGCAATGCCCACGTAAACTTAACTAACCTTGCAATGTTCATGTACATGTGGCTGTACAGGTGCAGCGTATGTGTATGTGTTCTTTCACTATCGTGCGTCGTCAACGCGGGTCAACTTAAACGGGCGCTTTATCGTCCTTTTCCGACCAGATGTAAATATCAACATAATGGTATTTCTGTGTAAAAGTTTGGGCAGACTTAACGTTCTACAACCTGATAAAAACATCATGCTGAAAAGTTAACTAGTATTTAAGATATCGTTTTTTGAAATTTGCAACTTCCGGTTTGAACCGGAAGTCGAAGTCAAATAGGGTCAAGTTCTGTGTAGCGTTTGTTACATCTTCAACGACCTGTCCGATGATGTGTAGATTGTAAAAATCCAACATGTGGTTCACGAGTTATGATTTTTACAAATATTAAACTTTGATTTATTGTAATTCAAAACCTGATGACGTCATCATGACATCATCAAGTTTATGTCGTCTTGATTTTTAGGTTCAATTGTTCTATGAGTTTCAATGTTTAATTCAATTTGAATGTTGAGTTATGCCCCAAAATTGAATTTTTCACGAAAAAACACAAAGGCAGACTTTGACCTTCCGGTACCACCGGACGTAAAGGTCATACGATTTTGACGTTAACTTTTCAAATGTTGCCCCAGTCTTGAACTATCAGATGCCTAACTATGAACATCAAAGCTTTCAAATTGCCGAAGTTACTCTAAAAAGCAAATGGTCCTTTTAAAACTTTAAAACCTTGTAATTCGACACCTGGTGATGTCATTGTGACGTCACCGCAAAATATTTCTTCTACTAATGAATATCTAACTATGTTTCAAGTTTCAAGTTTATGTGAATTTGGGAAGTGTGTCTTTACTCGCGGACAATCGACGCTGAGAAGAAGAATCTAAAGAAGTAAAAGAAGAAAAAAAACGAACAAAAACAAGAGATCTTCGGACTTTTGTCCGAACACCTAAAAAACTACCGCAAAAAGGATGTAGTGGCAGTTAACGCCAAGGACTTAGTGGGCATTCAATGCATCCTTTAGGTTGCCCTTAAAAATGTTGTTATGAGATCCTTATACATGCATGTGTTCAACGCACGCTGTCAATCATTCTCTGTGTGTAAGTCCGTTGACCCTAGTGGGCGGTGCTAATCCGTTGTGAAGGTTTTAGAATGATCTAGGTTAGTGCTTTCCAGAAAACAACCCAAATCCTTTATATACGGGCTGGGGATAAAATTTGGACAGGACACAAATACTCAAGACTGGTGGAAGCTACGACTTCTGTGATTGTGATTCAACTCGTTGGAGGAGCTTGTGATAGAGTTCGATTTTGGATGAGTGCAGTTAAAGAGCTTAATTAGATTCCGGGAGAGACATTTTCGAACTTAATCTACAGTTCGGTATTTTGGGGTCTTTTCCCCATATTTTGTGGCGGGTGACAGATTGTGTGCCGTTGTTGTTTCGTCTTCTTCTGGACATTTTATCGGAGTGAGTTTACCCGTGATAGCTCAAAGTCACATTGGCTAAGAACTGATTTACCGGCCTTGGAGTTGATCGTTTTGAGAGCCAGCGTATGTGATCTTCACTGTATCTTCTATTGTTGTGATCCTCGCCTGTATTTCATCCAGGTTGACGTATTAGCCCGTAAGATAATTATTTTGTATAGATCCATTTTAATTTCAATCAACTTTTTTGCGAGCAATCAGGAAAAGTGCTACACCTCCTGTCTGACCACACAGTTCTATGTCAGAAGTATACCGGAGGAGGCTTAAAATAGGCCACACTCATTACCGGACCAGCTCGTCCCGTTTAGGTTGCACTGATCAGAAATCCAGGTCAGTAATGTGTTCAATTAACTTAGATTTCAATTCATTATGTTGATTCGTAAATCTGGCCAAGAGGACCCGGAATTGGATGTGGCCAATTAGGACCCTTCTCCTAGTCAACTGTGACTCTTGGTATGTAATTATAGAGTGCAGGTCTATTGGTACATCCAGAGATTGAAAAACCTATTCAATTCGCTGCCAGCAGCAGAATTACATTAATAGTTACATAATCCAAAATCTGGAGTAAAACATTACATTCATAATTAAAATGGCATTAAACTATATTCACAGTTTAAAAATATTAATAGCAAATTTAATTAGCTGTCTGCGAAAACAGTTTATTGTTTTAGCCCCAAACACATCGCATGATTCATGAAGCCGGTTGTATGAAGATGAAACTCTGGAAACAAACCCTTTTTTGTAACATCAACTCGGCTCATGCATTATGTGCTTGAAAGCTGATCTAGTACTTCGTTCTGGAACATGAAAACTGAAAGGATTAGCAGTGGTTAAATTATACTTGCTGTGGATATGTTGATGTCAAAGTCACTATGTTCATGTTAGGATCATGATTGGGCAATACTTTGGCTAGCTACAACAATGAGGGCGGATGGGTTTCGACAGCATTGCTGTTATTTTTATCTCAATGCAATACAAAGGTATACATTTAAACATTACTAGGCTACATACGTATTTTTTGTTTTCGGTTTACTTAAAAAGGCATGAGTTGCGTATGGTGAATGCAAACACCGATCTTGAAACTGGATAATAACAAGACTTTTGCTTACCGTTATTCTGCGCGTTTGGTAACATCATCAGTTGATAAACCACCGCCGTCCAAATCAGTGCAGCTGCGTACGATGAATGAAACATTGTATTGGTTCAAAATGCCTGAAATCAAATATGGCACAAATAACTGTCTGAAAGTTGGTACTGGTTGGTACTAAATATTGAGTTCTGTATTCTGCCAGATGTACTGTACATGTACATGTTCTTCCTTGTTTAAGACCAGTACTTCCTTGTTTATGACCATGTTTGGTGCCATTGCTCACCTAAGTGTCGGTTTTTAACTAAAGAGTCGGTAATCCGAATCTTTTTTTTTTCTTTTTTTTCAAAAGAAAATTAAGGTTCCACATTTACACCTAGCCAAATAGCATACCAATTGTCATATTGTCAATTGTCGTATTACCACCGTTTTTTCACACAAAATCTGTCAATGAGCAGCTTTCCCGGAATTTCCATACAAAGGAGTTGTCGAATGTGCCAAAGAGGATTGCAGCCTAGAGCGACGTGCTCAGTGTGTCACTGCTTCGCATTTAAGGATGACATAATTCGAATTTTGATTTATTTCATTTAGTAATGAAGGTGTAGTAATGAAGTAAATAAGGATGAAGGTTTCTTTTTTTTTTTTTTTTTTTGGGGGGGGGGGACTTAAAAGTGATTGGGTTCTCCACAAAAAATGTATTACACGCTAAAATCAGACTGAGACTCAAGTGAGCGATGGCGTAAACCTGTGAGTTGTTTTTTTCTTTCTTTCTTTCTTTCTTTTTTTTTTTTTTTTTTTTTGTTATGGTGGCACGCCATGTGTTATGCGTTGGCTAGTGACTCCGTCCGCAGGTTCTGTCATTTTTTTGTTTTTCATTTTTGTGGTATTTTTTTCCAAGCAGTATTATTCAGGGAGAGATTTTAATGATTCTGTTTCATTAGTAGACGCTTATGATAAAACCAATACCGCAATACGTCATACGAACAAACATTCACCCATAATTCTGCTTCGCTTTTATTTGTCTTTTTTGTTAATGTCGTTTATTGTTTCTGTAGTAAATCTAAGCTTACCTTTTATAGAGTCGTTGAAACGCTGTGCAATGATTCAAGTGTTTGCTACAGTTGAAACGATCCAGTAAGAGCTAGCGTAACAAAGCATACATAGTCTTCATATGGCACAACACTTCGTTTCATTGAAAAATTTACCACTGCTTTCGTGTATTTTGCAAAACAGGATACCCGGTGTTTTGTTCGGAAGCTGTCGTCTGTTTTCATGTTGAGTTCTTCGTATACTTGTTGCCAAACGTCAAGGATATTTCCTTAGTTCCGCATTGCATGGTATAAAAAAAATGATTATGTGTTAGTTGTGATGACAATGTACCAGAAACGCTCTCACTGGGTGATAGCAGTGTTTTGCATACTTATGGTACACATAGGCCTATTTAACCATGGACAAACTTAAATTTCATAGATTCTCGCTAGAATTCTTATGACCCATTTTTGTTCAAGTATACTTCACTAAGAACCATAATTAGAGAGACTGTCTAAATTGTCTAAAAATTTGCAATTCATACTTGGGACCCCCCCCCCCCCCATTGTTGCACATGAAATACTTATTTTTTTCTTAATGATGACAGTGAAAATTATTAAAAATTGGGGACAGCCCTTTTATCTTTACAATTTTAATATCATTATAATTAATAAGTTACTTCAATAAATAATTGAAAAACAAAATTATGTTCTGTATGACCAATTTTTTTTATGATTCTGTCATGATCCCCAGTTTTCGGGTTTTTCCATTCTGTTTTGATACAGTCACAAGTACTCCATGTCCTACATGAAATAGTCACTTAGCCAAATACTCGACTCCTGAGGACCTATGTCACACAGGGCATTTTTTACAGGCAACCAACTGCACTGCATGCAAAAGGAACACTTTGGTCGCACAAGAGTTGTTTTCATAAAGATGTCTTACAATACCCTAGAAAATTATGTGCAAATTGATAAATGCCAATGCCTGTTCTTCTTTGAGATTGCCTGGAACTGGTTGCCTGTAAATTGCCTTGTGTGACATAGCCCTTACACCTCATCAGTTCCATTGGTGGTAAACATCTAGCTGTTCTGCCAATTATGTAAAGCACCAAACTATATCACTCACATGAACAATCTCTGTCCCATGTACAAATTTTATACCTGGGTGAAGAGACAAAAGTTATGGTTGTGTGTTTGATTTTGTAGCAAGAGATTGGCTGTACACTAAGTCGCTTGTATTCTTAGCATATGACCTTTGAATTACAAGGGTGGGAAATGTTTTTTTCAGGCGTTTCTTCAGATTGTTGGACCGCTTATAATGACAATGCACACTCGTGCAAGAACATGAGGTTTTTGGGGGTTGCCAGGGAGAAAGTCTGATGAAGACCTCAGTTTTCTTATATAATTTATTATAGAAACAGAGGAATGTAGTGACTTACAATGTAGTACAAAAGTGATTGGATTCTCCACAAAAATGCATTACACGCTAAAATTAGACTGAGACTCAATAAGTGAGCGATGGCGTAAGCCTGTGATTTTTTATTTGTTTATTTATTTATGTTTTTTTTATGGTGGCACGTCATGTGTTATGCGTTGGCTAGTGACTCCGTTCGCAGGTTCTGTCAATTTTTTTTTACATTTTTGTGGTTTTTTTTCCAGGTAGTATTATTCAGGGAGACATTTTAATGATTCTGTTTCATTAGTAGACGCTTATGATAAAACCAATGCCGCAATACGTCATACGTACAAACATTCACCCATAATTCTGCTTCGCTTTTATTTGTCTTTTTTTGTTAATATCGTTTATTGTTTCTGTAGTAAATGTAAGCTTACTTTTTATAGAGTCGTTGAAACGTCTGTGCAATGATTCAAGTGTATGCTACAATTGAAACGATCCAGTAAGAGCTAGCGTAACTAAGCATAACTAGGCTTCATATTGCACACCACTTCGTTTTATTGAAAAATTTACCACTGCTTTCGTGCATTTTGCAAAACAGGATACACAGTGTTTTGTTCGGAAGCTGTCGTCTGTTTTCATTTTGAGTTCTTCGTATACTTGTTGCAAAACGTCAAGGATATTTCCTTAGTTCCGCATTGCATGGTATAAAAAAAACATCATGGTATAGTAAATCATCACGTAGAAGTCTCTGTAAAAGCAGATTCCTGTTCACTCCGTTAACCGAAGACCAGCCGAATGATCCAGCCTCAAGTCCTGTTCAAGACATACCCTTGACACCCGGATCTTCTTTTGATAGCACCGACTTTTTGGAAATCTCTCCATCCAGCACTGAATCTCTTACATAATAGTAACTTGCTTTCACATTAAGTTGGGTTTACCACTGTCAACTCAAAATACCAACTAATTTATTTTTAGAAAGATAATTATTATTTGTCAACTGTTATTTTTTGTTCAAGTATACTTCACTAAGAACCATAATTAGAGAGATTGTCTAAATTGTCAAAGAATTTGCAGCTCATACTTGGGAACCCCCCCCCCCCGCATTGTTGCACATGAAATACTTATTTTTTTCTTTATGATGACAGTGAACATTATGAAAAATTGGGGACAGCCCTTTTATCTTTACAATTCTAATATTATTATAATTAATAAGTTACTTCAATAAATAAATGCAAACAAAATTATGTTCTGTATGAGCAATTGTTTTTATTATTCTGTCATGATCCCCTCTATTCGGGTTTTTCCATTTTGTTTTGATAAAGTCACAAGTACTCCATGTCCTACATGAAATAGTCACTTAGCCAAATACTAGACTCCTGAGGACCTTGTCACACAGGGAAATTGTACGGGCAAGTTAGAGGCAACCAACTGCACTGCATACAAAAGGAACACTTTGGTCGCACAAGAGTTGTTTTCATAAATATGTGTTACAATACCCTAGAAAATTATGTGCAAATTGATAAATGCGAATGCCTGTTCTTCTTTGAGATTGCCTGGAACTGGTTGCCTGTAAATTGCCTTGTGTGACATAGCCCTTACACCTCATCAGTTCCATTGGGGGTAAACATCTAGCTGTTCTGCCAATTATGTAAAGCACCAAACTATATCACTCACATGAACAATCTCTGTCCCATGTACAAATTTTATACCTGGGTGAAGAGACAAAAGTTATGGTTGTGTGTTTGATTTTGTAGCAAGAGATTGGCTGTACACTAAGTCGCTTGTATTCTTAGCATATGACCTTTGAATTACAAGGGTGGGAAATGTTTTTTTCAGGCGTTTCTTCAGATTGTTGGACCGGTTATAAGATAATGCACACTCGTGCAAGAACATGAGGTTTTTGGGGGTTGCCAAGGGGAGGAAGTCTGATGAAGACCTCAGTTTTCTTCTCTGGGTTCAATGCCGTGTTCCCATGCTCAACTTCATCTGATCTGAATATGTAGGAAGATAATAATGATATTTATTATAGACACAGAGGAATGTAGTGACTTACAATGTAGTACAAAAGTGATTGGATTCTCCACAAAAATGTATTACACGCTAAAATTAGACTGAGACTCAATAAGTGAGCGATGGCGTAAGCCTGTGAGTTTTTTTTTTTTTTTTTTTTTTTTTTTTTTTTTGATGGTGGCACGCCATGTGTTATGCGTTGGCTAGTGACTCCGTTCGCAGGTTCTGTCATTTTTTTTCATTTTGTGTGGTATTTTTTCCAGGCAGTATTATTCAGGGAGACATTTTAATGATTCTGTTTCATTAGTAGACGCTTATGATAAAACCAATGCCGCAATACGTCATACGTACAAACATTCACCCATAATTCTGCTTCGCTTTTATTTGTCTTTTTTGTTAATGTCGTTTATTGTTTCTGTAGTAAATCTAAGCTTACCTTTTATAGAGTCGTTGTAACGGCTGTGCAATGATTCAAGTGTATGCTACAGTTGAAACGATCCAGTAAAAGCTAGCGTAACAAAGCATACATAGTCTTCATATTGGCACACACTTCGTTTTATTGAAAAATTTACCACTGCTTTCGTGTATTTTACAAAACAGGATACCGTGTTTTGTTCGGAAGCTGTCGTCTGTTTTCATGTTGAGTTCTTCGTATACTTGTTGCCAAACGTCAAGGATATTTCCTTAGTTCCGCATTGCATGGTATAAAAAAAATGATTATGTGTTAGTTGTGATGGACAATGTACCAGAAACGCTTCACGGTGATATCAGGTTTTGCTACTTATGGTACACATAGGCTATTTAACATGGACAAACTTAAATTTCAATAGATTCTCGCTAGAATTCTTATGACCTATTTTTGTTCAAGTATACTTCACTAAGAACCATAATTAGAGAGACTGTCTAAATTGTCTAAAAATTTGCAATTCATACTTGGGAACCCCCCCCCCCCATTGTTGCACATGAAATACTTATTTTTTTCTTAATGATGACAGTGAAAATTATGAAAAATTGGGGACAGCCCTTTTATCTTTACAATTTTAATATCATTATAATTAATAAGTTACTTCAATAAATAATTGAAAACAAAATTATGTTCTGTATGACCAATTTTTTTATGATTCTGTCATGATCCCCAGTTTTCGGGTTTTTCCATTCTGTTTTGATACAGTCACAAGTACTCCATGTCCTACATGAAATAGTCACTTAGCCAAATACTCGACTCCTGAGGACCATTGTCACACAGGGCATTTTTTACAGGCAAGTTAGAGGCAACCAACTGCACTGCATGCACAAAGGAACACTTTGGTCGCACAAGAGTTGTTTTCATAAAGATGTCTTACAATACCCTAGAAAATTATGTGCAAATTGATAAATGCCAATGCCTGTTCTTCTTTGAGATTGCCTGGAACTGGTTGCCTGTAAATTGCCTTGTGTGACATAGCCCTTACACCTCATCAGTTCCATTGGTGGTAAACATCTAGCTGTTCTGCCAATTATGTAAAGCACCAAACTATATCACTCACATGAACAATCTCTGTCCCATGTACAAATTTTATACCTGGGTGAAGAGACAAAAGTTATGGTTGTGTGTTTGATTTTGTAGCAAGAGATTGGCTGTACACTAAGTCGCTTGTATTCTTAGCATATGACCTTTGAATTACAAGGGTGGGAAATGTTTTTTTCAGGCGTTTCTTCAGATTGTTGGACCGCTTATAATGACAATGCACACTCGTGCAAGAACATGAGGTTTTTGGGGGTTGCCAAGGAGGAAGTCTGATGAAGACCTCAGTTTTCTTCTCTGGGGTTCAATGCCGTGTTTCCCATGCTCAACTTCATCATGATCTGAATATGTAGGAAGAGATAATAATGATAATTTATTATAGACACAGAGGAATGTAGTGACTTACAATGTGGTACAAAAGTGATTGGATTCTCCACAAAAATGTATTACACGCTAAAATTAGACTGAGACTCAATAAGTGAGCGATGGCGTAAGCCTGTGAGGTTTTTTTTTTTTTTTTTTTTTTTTTTTTTTGATGGTGGCACGCCATGTGTTATGCGTTGGCTAGTGACTCCGTCCGCAGGTTCTGTCATTTTTTTCATTTGTGTGGTATTTTTTCCAGGCAGTATTATTCAGGGAGACATTTTAATGATTCTGTTTCATTAGTAGACGCTTATGATAAAACCAATGCCGCAATACGTCATACGTACAAACATTCACCCATAATTCTGCTTCGCTTTTATTTGTCTTTTTTGTTAATGTCGTTTATTGTTTCTGTAGTAAATCTAAGCTTACCTTTTATAGAGTCGTTGAAACGTCTGTGCAATGATTCAAGTGTATGCTACAATTGAAACGATCCAGTAAGAGCTAGCGTAACTAAGGATACATAGTCTTCACATGGCACACCACTTCGTTTTATTGAAAAATTTACCACTGCTTTCGTGCATTTTGCAAAACAGGATACACAGTGTTTTGTTCGGAAGCTGTCGTCTGTTTTCATTTTGAGTTCTTCGTATACTTGTTGCAAAACGTCAAGGATATTTCCTTAGTTCCGCATTGCATGGTATAAAAAACATGATTATGTGTAAGTTGTGATGGCAATGTACCAGAAACGCTCTCACTGGGTGATATCAGTTTTTTTGCATATTTATGGTACACATAGGCCTATTTAATCGTGGACAAACTTAAATTCCATAGATTCTCGCTAGAATTCTTATGACCCATTTTCCCGGTCACACAGGGCCTACAAATTCGGGTTTCTCCCTGTCTGATTCAAGATCTTGTGAGCAGGCAATCTAACCATTAGCGTTCAATTGTACCAAGTCAATAATGATCTGGGAATTGGTCAATGACCCAGAACTTGTAAAAGGATTGTCTAATTAAAGGCAACGGTTATTAAGATCCGACAATATCCAGTCACCACTGTTCAGGGTACCGTCAAGTGGAATGAGCGTAATGCTCAGGATATATGAAGCTTAAGAACAATTTAATTGTTCAGTACTACCTGATACACTTAAAGACTTTCCAGTCAGAATGGACCCGAATTAGGGTTCCCAGGATGCCTGACCCAGGCTGACCCGGAAACTAAGACAACAGTGGGGATTAGGCTATGTCGCGGATTCTGCATCATTTTGACACAGTCTCGGGTCAGTTTGACAAAGACTTCGGGTCATACTGACCCACACACTGTACCTTCGTACAAGACACTTTTTTCATAAGGATTTGCATGCATATTGTGACGGAACAGGGTGTAAGTTTAATGTAGTTGGTGGACTGTGGCCAGTCTACTGCGCCTTTCTGCGTCGCGTGGGGTCTGCGCGTTGTGTATAAAACAGGCAGCGCTGGCGGCGTGCTCTCTCTCTCTGCGGCCCGCTGGTTAATGGAGATAGTACACGGTAGAGCGAGGTAACTAATAAGTTTGTTTACCGGGAGTTTGGGAACGGGAGCGTGTGTTGTGTGTCCTTACGTTGGGACCGCTGATACTGAGGTCGTGTGAGGGTGAATAACCGTATCTCGGGTAGAGAAAACGGCTGCGTGTAGCCCGGGGAATTCACGACTTGTATGCTTGCGGGTTCGGTGAGGCACACTGATTATCGCTGGAAGGTTTCTGTGGGAATTCCCTCCTGCTTAGCTCTTGGGGGTGAGAAGTTACGCCGTTGTGAGGTTAGCCTATCATTTGGGCAGAGTTGTGTAACTTGTGTATTTATTGAGGTTCAGTGCATTTATTTATTGCATTGTCTATGGGCCTGATATTATTAGAAGGCGAGGTTATTGTGTTGTAATTATAAACCTGTGAATTACCGAATGATTATTGTACTTGAAATAAACCATTTAAATGTGCCTTTGGAAACTATGAATCCTCGTGAGGTTATTGAGGCTTCCTATTCATTGCTCTAACTTTGAGGTTAATCTAGCTCTAGGTGGTGGTATATCTCCACCCAACGAACCGCCCTTAGGCTTTAGCCGCCGTTCGTAATAAATTCCCCCCTTGTGTTTGGGTAGCCGCTCACCTGAGCGCAAGGCTTATAAATATATTTGGGGTTGGATAATTAATCCGGGTGGTGTCCCCGTCAGATAAGACCAGACTCTTTGACCCCACCCCCGGTCACGCCACAATATTGTGATCTATTTTGTGTACAGTATAATGCGCTACGCAATGTACAGAGAGCGCGTACAGTAAGTAAATTACCAAACACAGTGTGTGAAACAGAGGGAAAATATACCGATGGTAAATAGTTATCAGAAGCAGTGCATGCCTCGTTATACTTGGGACTCCCTTTATTTGGCATTTAGAGCTTGATTGACCCTGTCCACCTTCTTGGTCTTAACATAATAACATTTTAAAAAGGTAAAGTTGTTTTAGAGGTGATTTTTCCATTAGGAATTATATTAATGCATAAAAACACCTCGAGAGTAGTCGGTCAGACAGATTGTGGCATAAAGGGTTTGAGAATCGTGGACTGAACGTGAGGGCTGTTTTTCCCCCTTCAGTATAGTGAACTCGTTAAGCACGTGACAGCGTGTTGATTATTTATATTTTGTTTCTAGGATTACTACGGTGTCAGGCCACTTCGTACGTACCCATGACATTTAGTACCTTTTACAAGGTACGAAGCGACCTTGGACACTTCCTACCCCGGACACTTCACACATTTTACAATACACTTCGTACCTTCGTACGAGATAATTCGTACCTTCGTACATAAGTCGAATTCTCGGAATTGCTTTTTCTAAATCTGCACGCATGGTGTGTGCATTCATAATAATCTCTCACACGTCCGCAACGGAGACATAAACAACCCATCTCCCAGGACGACTCTCATTCGCAAACATGTCTACGAAGATTAGTAAATCATCACGTAGAAGCCTCTGCAAAAGCAGATTCCTGTTCACTCCGTTAACCGAAGACCAGCCGAAAGATCCAGCCTCAAGTCCTGTTAAAGACATACCCAAGACACCCGGATCTTTTTTTGACAGCACCACATTTTGAAAATCTCTCCATCCAGCACTGAATCTCTACCTTGCGGCAACAGATCATTGATCAGTCGCTTGGAAACAGATTTAGAAAAAGCAATTCCGAAAATTCCAAATTTGGCAACAACAAGGAAACATCTGCCATCGGCAGATTTCGACTTTGTCGAGGCTTTGGCTGTTCACGTGTCAAACCTCACAACAGCCAAAGCTCACATTGACAAACAGTTGATATTTTTGTCAAAAGCTGTCAAGACGAAGACACCTCTGGCCTAAATCAACTCGCAGGCAAGACCACCACACCCCCACCGTATTTTGTCTTACGAAGAATCTTTCAAAGATTCGTGGAAGACACTTGAGAACCGGGTGTGTGTCATGTTTGCGGAGTTGACATTGGACCGATATAGTAAATTCAAGGCGGGTATCGAGTCCAGGTTAGCAGAAGCACGGGAAATAGCAGCAGCCAAGATCAAGCTACATTTCAAGATAGAAGAATATCTAACAACAGCACAGAAAATGTTCAACTTGTTCTCTAGATCTAGGCAGCAACCAAGCAAAGGCTTGAAGCGAAAACGAGACGAGAGTAAATAACTTTCCAAAACCAACGGTCTTTTTCAAGACCAACACAACTTCCGAACAGAGATTAATACCATTGTTTTACTGTGTCCTTACATAATAGTAACTTGCTTTCACATTAAGCGAATATTATTATTATTTCTACCAATCCACTATACTTGACGAAAAACAATGGTTAATCGTAAATACAATAAAGGAAAGTCACTCGCACAAAACCAAAGAAAAACAACACGCTTTTCCCGCCATTGCTCAACATTATCCCAACAGAGACAACATAATATGTTTACTGATTTGGCTACACAAAGCGAACAATTCATAACAAACCTATGCAACGTTGATCAGAAAATCGCATTAGGAAAAAGTCTAAATTTCGTTCCTACCCCCGCCAAACCTACATGCCGTTCACTTTTCAATCGGAGAATGAGAGTCGCATACATTATGCACAATAAGACTTCCCAAACCAAACCCTTCAAACCACCCTCCACGTGGCTTCCCAAATCAACATTTAATCTCAAACTTGAGAATTACTTGGAAGCTACAAAATTTGAATTCTGAATTCGTGGACTATTTCCTCCTTCCGATAGTTACTTCGCAACCCAGATATGTCCGCGACACAGCAGACATTTTGCGAAAACTAGAAGAAACACCACTTCCACAAGATCTACTTATTACTAGTATTGATGTTGTCTCAATGTACACAAATGTCCGCCAAACAGAGGCAATCAATTGTGTATGCGACGCGCTCGATCAAACAAACCATCAATATGCCATTAACAAACCACATTCTTCACACATCCGTACTCTTCTGGAACTCATAATTGGAAGAAACTGCTTCCAATTCGGAAATAAACATTTCCTACAGAAAGTCGGTTGTGCCATGGGCTCTAGCCAGCCCAGAAATATGTGACATAACCCTTCATGATCTCGAAAATCAAATCCTCCAACAAGCTGACCACATCCGCACTTGGTGGCGCTATAGAGATGACATTCTCATAATCTATGGCGGCAATATTGAAGATTTCAAAAATCTTGTAACTACAATGAATCAAATGCACCCTACCCTCAAATTCACTTTTGAGGCCTCTGACTGCTCAGTGAAATATCTTGACCCAACCATATTCAAGGGTAAGAGGTTCCGTGAAATAGGTTTACTAGACACCAAAGTATTTACCAAACCCACGGAAACCTACCAATACCTCCATAAATCCTCATCCCATCCCCACGTGTGTTCAACGCATTCATATACGGAGAAACCCTCCGCTTTGCAAGAAACACAAACAACATAGAGGTCTTCAACGAGAAAGTCGAGATGTTCAAAAACGAACTCACAACAAGAGGCACCCATGATGAAGTGAACACACAGATACAAAAAGTATCACATCATGAACGTGTTGATATGATTCATAAAAAACCGGAAGTAAAATAAAACTCAAAAACACCTCTCGTCTTCACAACAACCTACAACCCGGCACTATTCCACAAAGATATCGGGCAATCTAAAAAAAAAAATGCCTCAAATTCAGAGCGATGACACACTCACGGAAATATTTCCGAACCCACCCTTCATTGCTTTCAAAAGAAACAAAAATATACGGGAAATGATCATCAGAGCTAAACTACCACCAGACCCAACTGAGTCTGAAAGTGACACCGACGATCATTCTCCCGCAAATAATTAGTTTGAATTACAAAAAAACACTTGATGATCTGATAGCCTTACTTTGAAAACATTCCAACTAGCGATACACGCCATGTTTATTCAAAAACACAGACATACCCACGGTTATGTCCCAAATCCCCACAAAATGGTTGCAACCTACACATCTTTTTAAGATGTAACAAGAGATTTGCCCGATTCACTGAATCGACCCACATGCAACTGATGAGGAGGCTAACATGACTTCCGAAAACTAGTTATTGCTACCCAAAGGATCTGCAAAAATATCCTTTATCTCGAAAAAAAGAAGACAAAAACGTTCACTACCGACCAAAATAGGAAAAAAAAGGTCAAACATTTTTTCGGTTGAACTATTTCCCCAACATTTCTCTGTTAAAATAACAAAGGTGGAAATAGCACAGCACAGTTACTATATTTGGAATTGTATTAACACAACACTTTTTTTCTCTTCAAATTACAACAAGTCAACAGATACAGCGTCACTGGATGGGATAGCACCAACAATTTTATCCTTTTTATCCTTCCCATGATTTGAGGGCCTACACAAACTTAACAAGCTCGACGGTCTGTTTTCTTCTTATTTGGTGGTGTGCACCATATAGAGGAAGTTGTTTTCATAGTTTGACTGGAGACCACATTCAGGACATTAGGAATAATGTCAGGGTTATATTACTATATGTGAATTTGGATTTTGTTAATCCGTTGAGAAATGGCAGGCTTAAACAAACAAAACAAACCACTCCTATGGTGATTTGTATACATCATTTCCAAGTAAATGAGCAGTTCCTGCATATACACACAATTTATTTCGTTTGATTTAATTTTCCGTTCAGTTGAACAATCCACAGACTTTTGGTTCGTGACAGTATCCTACAATTATTGTGATGACAATTTCAGAGAGTATATTTTTTCAATTTACCCTCTATATTGGGAGGGTCCTCGGTGTTTGCAAGGGCCGGGGAGGGGGGAGGAGGGAGGGGGGGGGGGGGGGCAACGGGCACCAAATAAGAGGAGCCTGTATATTGCAGTGGTCAAAATGTTGGTCTGTAAAAGACCCGACTGTAACTAAAGGTTCTTTTAAGAACAACAAAATAAAAATCTGGCACTGCATTTTTACCCCTAGGGTTGGTTCAACGATTTTTCGTTGGTGTGGTCGGGGCTTGTAAGGCTTGCATGATGTCTTGATGAAAAGAAAAATTGCATAAGATTTCAAAGTTCATCGATATAGCCGTAATTTACTACTAGATCGAACACCCATTGCTCCAGCTACCCCCCCCCCCGCCCTGCACATGCCAACACATTCTGCACCCACCCTAAACTGAGGATCAGTCAAACTCCAGAGAAAAAAATAATTTTGACATGATTGCGTACTTTCTCGATCAGAGAGTTTAAGGCTTTCAGCAGAGATGAGATAGTTTCCCCAAAATACATGAGCCCACCTAGAAAGAAAGTCGTGGCTCTTTGACCCACTCTGTTTACCTACGGCGGTACAAGTTAGGGCTAGAGGGATATAATTTACAACGGGGCTAAAGTAGGGTTAGCGTTTGGGCTAGGGTTAGGGTTAGGGTTAGGGCTAATATTCGGGTCAGGGCTACGAAGAGAAGGGTCATGTAGTGTTCTTTTATTTCTAGCACAATCACTCAATCAATGGTTTCTAGTCATGCTGTCTGCCCTAGGTTTATTGATACTTAAAAATAACAAGAACAACTTAAAAATAGGGCAACGAATTTGACTTGCCCAAAATCCAAAATGAACACAGTTTCTTGCAAACCCTACCATGCCATGATAGACATTTAAACAAAATAGTATACTCGAAAAAATTACACTTGCGCTGTCACACAGCAGCTGGTTTATTATGCAACTAGTAATATCAGTACTACTACTGCTACTACTTGCACTAGCATAAACATGTACTGTGCACAACATACATACATCATGTATGTCTATTACTTGAAGCTTGACAACCCAGTTAACAATGTACTCTCATAATTTTGTATAAATTATTGTAAATCTCAGAATAAAAACACTTGAGAACATTTTGTAAAAATTACAAACAACATGTAACAATTGTGATTGAAAGAAGAAATATAATTTGAGCGGTACAAGGTGTTTTTCACTCAAAATACTATTCCCCAAACTACTGAAAAAAAAAACACATGCTCACTGGGGTGCATTCCACCACTTTGTAACATTTAACATTTAACATTGTAAATAAATTGTTTTGCACATTAAAAAAAATGAATAAAATTTTCACTGGATAAAAAACAAAAATCTCTATCACACTGAATGTCAGTTTACAGATTATTACTGACAAAGACACGTTCAAAACCCCATTAAATAAACAAAATTTGCCGACTTAAATTTTCTCTCATAGGGTGCACCCTACTAAATAGACTCACATAGCAAACAGTGGAAAATACTTAATATTCAAAAGTACACTTAGAAGTCTGAAAGCTTTTTACAGTAAAGGGAAAATTATTAATATTTGACTTATGAAATGTTATCGTCTGCTCAATTTGAGTTAAGGAGTCCCTGGACCCGTCGAAGTATTCTCCCTCCTAATGAAAACACCCCTACACAGGTGTAATTCTAAATCTTGGAAAATATCCCTACACCTCTCGGCAAATAGGGCCATTTATTTCAGGGCCTATGCCATCCAAAATACCTCAAGTTGGAAGTCAACAACCCCCAGGTCACAATTGGGCAACATGTTGACACTAAAACACTTTGGGGGGGGGGGGGGGCTCTCAAATCTGTCTATTACCAAATATTTTGAGTGCCTATTAAAAATAATAAGCTCGACGCTCTATTTTCTCCTCATTTGGTGGCGTGCACTCTTTTGGATATTTCTTTCGTTGACAGAAAAAACAACCAAAAAGTGTACTCTAACACTAACCAAATAACAGGGTACTCAGTTATCTAACAATGGGAACAATGCTACCATATAAGTTACACATGAAAACAATTCCACATCTACGGGAGTTTCAAAATATTCAAAGCAGACATTGGAGGAAAAAATACCACTCATCAAAGTGTGTGTGTTTACATTCTGCTCTTAAGACAGAATTCTGCTCATCAAACACTCTTCACTTGAAAGACAATTCAATTCAACCCTCTATCAAACATTGTCAAGTCTATATGGACAATCATTTGATCTTCTCCTTCAATTTTCAGATACCATTTGAACTATTTTCTAACCAAAGTTAAATCTGATAAAATAAAAAAAATATCAAATAAAAAAGCAGCAAATGTTAGACAAAATGCCGTGCGTTAAACTAGTATCAAACAACTAACAAGCTGGGTAGATGGAAAATTACGTCATCACTTACGGTTTTTACTTATTGTAAACATTTATCGATTCTGGGTATGTATAATGAATAATATAGGTTTCAATAGACATACATTCCAGATTGTTAATCTGTGGCTAAATTTTTATTATAGATCGTTAGTGACCGGGATCAATGAAATAGGCCTCTATTAAAATAAATCCAACAATGCATTGAGTTTGTAAGAGTCTAACAGTCAGGATTTAAGAAGATGTATTTTCAAACACATCGTCTCGGGTCCTCCTCTCGGTGACTATTCAAATAAGACACACTCTTTTCATAATATTAAACACTTCAGACTTATAAGTATAATTATTACAATTAACGCAAAGGGGGTGTAAAGTCAGTGTTCGTGTCGGAGACAGGTGGATACCGGGCTACTAATTGTTTTATAATTTGATATTCTGATATGTTCTCTCAGCTGAACTTTGTGGCTGTCTGACTGCTTCGTAGCTGGTGTTGTTGCTGCCCTCTGGCCGACCGTAGTCATACTCTCGGCTGTCAGTCTCTACTTCAAATGGTTGGTAGTAGGTATGTTGTGTGGTAGTTGTAGCCGATAGTAGGTTCCATGTAGACTCCGTTCATGTCCTCCGTTGGTTGCAGCTCCATGTAAGGATCAGCTTTGGGTACTTTGGTTTCCTTCTCCTTGGTGATCTTTAAATTTTGATGTTTGATAAGGAGGAAGATGTTCATAGTGAAAGAGACAATGAAGAGGATGAGACTGACGATGAAGGCTAAGAGCCACGGTGTACAAACCACGTTAGCTTCCGTTGTTGTGGTGGGGACGGCTTGACATAGCTGGCAATAGGCCATATTCAAGTTAGATTGATCAGTAGCTGGTTTGAATGACGTTTTACCAGTCATGGGTTTTACTAACAGTTATTGGTCCAATCGTGCATGACCTTTCCGTTCCTGTGAATGGTGATTGGTTTGAGCGCGGGGCAATTTTACAATGATAAGAAACCTCGTCATTAGCTGCAGCAACACTCAGCTGTAATGATTTCATTTTTTCTTTACTCCACCAAATGCCCAATGGTAGACAGTACCAGTCGTAAGAATCCGTATCTTTACTGCTGGGTTTCCTATCTCAGTAGTGCATCTCATGTTTAATGTGGTTCCTTCTTGTACAGTGATAGGACCATCAGGGATGCAGATGGGGTACATTGCAGATGGGAAGTAAAGCACTGTCAAAGAAATAGTTTCTTCTACCAATATAGGACTTTTCAGTACATTAGAGTCCCTCACTCGGCAACCGTAACTCACTCATGTATCCTCCTTGGTAGCATTAACAGTAAGTGTCTCACTCCTCTGTTGAGCCACAAACACTATCGCTCTATAAATTGTGTATCTCGGATCTACACTAATTCCATTCTGTGCTGCTGATACCTTCTGAGCACCCACGATATTCGTCCACTCAATGATATAACCTGTCATCAAGCCAGTAGCTTGACATTGTAGTTGCACTACTTTACCCTCTACAGGATCACCCTCTGCTGGTATTACCTTACGAATTGTCACACCCTGTGCATTGACACCTGTAAGTATGCATGTACGTTTCAGAGAGCACCACACAAGAAGTAGATGCAACAACCAACACTCTCAAGACCGGTCATAATTATAACTGACAGCCGAAAACCACTCCAATCAGAGTCGTATCAAGCATATAAGTGATCACTGCTAGCAAATACTTCATCAATTGATTTCCAACCGTTGCGTTTAGCCTTTTTTTATAGTATTAATGCTGTGTTTATTCGCCTGTCATGCCGTGTGATTTGTATCGACAGAAATCATACACAACTTAAGGTAGACGCGCTCGATCTATGTGAACTCGGCAGGTCAGGTCAAGGGTCAATAGTTTGGTTTGTTTGGCTCCTTTCCACTTTAATTTAATATGTTTAAAACAATGCCAATTACACAAACAATGTTAAATCATGGAAATTGCTTCACATTCTTTGTAAAAAAAAAAAAATTAATAGATTGTTTTATGTATGGTTGTATTTCGAATAAGGCTCCATGCCGAACTATACACTTTCTGCCGAAACTCAAAAACTGAGTTTATTTGCCCACCAAATAGACAAGAGTAAGAGCTGTTTGGTTATTGGAGACACCACATCACTTTGATATGTTAAAACCTTCAAACGAGGCACGTTGTCAGCACATGCCTCCATATTTTAACATTTCCATCGTCCTAACCACATTGTACACACTGGTCAGCTCAGTTTGCCATCAGATCGTAAGCTGGACCATGCCGCACATCCTATAGGGGGTGTCAATCAGCATGGGACACTGATTTGGTTAAAAAGGGAAGGCCAGCATCATTTGTGTACAAAATCTGTCTGTAAATTGTCTGGCAACTGTCAAAAGTAAATGAACCAAATTATTTAAAAAGAAATACTTATTAAGCAAAAAAATAGGCTGACATTTTCTCAGGCAATACCTGGACAAGTGAACAAAACACTCAGACATCGTTGAAAATGCAAAACGTACCACAGTTACGTTGGTCCAAATTACATGCTGCGTTTGAGGGTTTTCGGTGATGTTTCAGTTGTTAAATGCCATGACACTATTTCCGAGAAGTCCTGATTTTGTTAGGGGGCGTCACAAACATAGCAAAGTTCACAATAAATTAATTATTTTGTTAAACACCTCACTGGATAACGTATTAAACATATAAAGGGGCGCGAGTGTCCCGTGATCACGCGCGCGCGAAGACAGGTGGCTGTTCGTGAAACGTGAAAAACAACTTTTGCTACAATTTACGCTCTTCTGTTACAACGTACTTTGATGGGTTTTCGGAACCAATGGCTGTTCGTGAAAACGTAAAATTAATTTATTGGGATAAAGGCCCCTTCCTGTAATGGTCGATAAGTTGTCAATAAAAGATAGGTGGCTCTTCGTGAAAACGGTGACGAAATGTGCATGGCTAAATCTGAAAACATCAGCCCTCAGTTTCTTTGATGAAATAATTCTTACATCTGTTAGAGTGAGTAGACTCAAGTTATTTAATTACATTTTAACTATTTATGGAGACACTATACAGCAAAATAAAGGAACTGATATGGGCGAATTCGAAGAGGGATGGCAATCACCGAGCAGAACTTTACGAAGCAGCAGACCAGCTGTCAGTTTTTCTGAGCAGTAACAATGTTCATGAGATCATTAAAGAATTCAACAATAAGCACTCTGGGAATCTAAAACTTCCGACTGTGTTCTCAATTAAATGCAGATGGTTCAGATTCTGCTAGACTTCATCAGAGCTCATAGAGACGGAAACTGGATTCTCCTTTGATAAGCTTTTCCAGCAATACAGCAATGGTTCACCATCGATGACCACAAGACTCATGACCGGTTGGGACCTACTTATCTCGCATATATGAAACTCATTGCGAAGACAGCACCAGAGGTTTACGCAGTATTCAGTAATGGATTTTGTTTGTGTGTGAAGCGAACAAAGTGATTCAACCAGGTTCTCTTTGACGATCAGGCAATTGGATGAACATGACACGCAAAATGCAGAATGGCATACATGGAATTTATAACAGTAACACCGATTACAGAGATTTTTTGTTGTGACTGGAGAGGGTTGTGGTCCAAGCAACATGCTTTATTTGCCTTTTAGCAATTGTTTTGCTTCAATAAAGGATTAGGTGGCTAACATAAGGGGGACACACAAGCTTGCCATTTATGTAGAAACAGCAGAATTCAAGGTAAATCACCCTCAGCCATCACATTATAGTGGCGCTAATGAGATACGCGAGTTTAAAAAAACCTGGGGGAAATTTGATATAGTGTACCCCTCCCTTCAACAAGTTCTGGAGGGGGACGTGTCCCCCTGTCCCCCAAGATTAACACCCATGAACGGCACGCTTACGCCATCGTACTGCAAACCACAGTCCGTTTGTATTTGCGTGTAATTTGTTTTTCTTTTGGAAAACCAAATCACTTTCAAATTGCCCAAAACCTTTACGTATAAACCCTGTTGACTACATGAAGCAAATAAAAGCACACATTATTTTTTAAATGAGCCCACATTTGTCTATGTGTAATTTTTATACCACATGGTTCAATTTACCTGTTGTGGCCATTAGCCCAAATGATGAAAAAGGCCGACAATTCCTCAGGGAATTCCGGGAGAGCTGGTCATTGATTGATTTTGTTGGGGGTGAAAAAGACCCCGGATAGTAACGAGACATTTGCCATGCTATTTGGGTAGGTGCAGATGGGGAACCTGTAACATTTTGAGATTTAAAAGAAACACAACAATTGGCGGAGTACTGATTATTTAATTAAAAACGGACTGTCGATTGCAGTCAATGGCGTCACGCAAGGTTAACAAAGTTTAAACATCACAATAACGTGATCAACAACGCCAGTGAAGTCATGAACATTAACTCCAAAACCATATAAAATACAGTGAATGATAAATAATGTGAACATGCTAGACACCGTTTCCGAAGATTTTAAAACCACAACCGAAAATGAACCTTTGTTTTAATAGAACCACAGTCATCTACTTCTACTTAATGTTCATAATTATTGAACAAATACACGCACATATTTGTACGCTTTTAATACTTGTAAAATGAAATAATCATTAATTACTATAAGTTTTCTCGGTCAAATTCGGCAAATGAGCAGCCAATTTCATTTTCGTGCGTTCGAATTAAAGCTATTTTGCCTCTCCAGTTGTTACTGTTTTTTAAAATCAGAATTCGGGCATTCAATTTCGTTTTGAGGCATTCAGAATCCTTTGCACTGTATCAAATTTAGCATATCGGCATTCTTTTTCGTGACGCACAATCATCATTCATTTTAGCAAAGCTGGTTCGACTGGAGATTTTTACTGGTTTATTTTTATCGATTTCGTAAAGAGGCAATCGATTTCGCTAAATGAGAATTAAAATAAGTAAGATAAAGAATTGCGAATGAAACTGTAATGGGCAACTGTTTCGTATCTTCACTTTAATTTTGGCGAACCATATTTTTCTTTATTTATGTTTTCAGTTGATTTTACATGGGACCAATCAGATTGTTTTTCTTCTTCGTTGTCTGCTTTATTCTTTTCTTGAATTCTTTTGGGGATCTTTATCGGTTAACTGACCAAGACCTACAGTTCCTTCATGTTTTTTCGGGTTTCTAATTGAGCTTCCATTTCTAGAAATATGCGTGTAAAACTGTGGCAAAAGCTCGTTTTCGAAGTACATCGGCAAAGTTACTCAAGTGCCAATATGCCTTTAACAATCGGAAGGAAACAAAAGTTTGACAGTGCGTTTTTTTTTTGATTGCACAAATTCCGGAACAGACTGCCCCCCCCCAAAAAAAATGAATGACTAAACACATGCCACAAAAAGCTCACGCGAATTTGAATGATGCTTGTTTAAATTGTTAAAATGAATGAATAGTTTGTTAAATCGAATCACGCAACAGTACATGTGACTAGTCATAAAACGAAATCGAATGACCCTTTTCAGAAGCATTCGATTTCGAGCGAAATAGAATGGCGCAGTGGTTTAATTGGCTGCTCATTTACCGAAATTGACCAAGAAAACCTATAACATACATGTAGCTAATTGGTGAAAATATTAACCTTTGTTCAATACAAACACACGTATAGTTTCTACATCTAGGCCTAAACAATACTGTTAAAGGAACATTACAGAATTGGTAAGAACAAAACTTGTAAAACATACTTTTTGATCACAGATTTACATAAAACTTACACGGTCTATGTTGATAGTAGAAAACATCCCTTGAAATATTTCTGTCTGAAATGCCATATTTGATGAGAAATGATTAAACTAATTTTCCGATTGGAGTTTATCGCTCAGTGAGCGTTTTATTCATTTGTTGAATCTATATGATTTCATGCAAATGTGTTATCGGTTTTTCACTATTTTCTCGTGACTCAGATGGCCGATCGATATCAAACTTCTTCAGGTTTGTCAGTTTATTTATGTGGTGGGTTACATAAAGTGCTTACACAGCCAGCATTTGTTTTGTCAGCAAAAAACAACTCTTTAATGTTCCCGTAATGCAGCAAACGCTTGGCTCCTTTCACATAGGTTAGCAGGCAGCCCCTCACTCTTCATACAAACAAAAAGTGACCACAAAAATATGTTTGAAATAACCTATCTGAGCAACTTTCCAACAGTTGTTTGCCATAGTAGAATAAAGTACCCCAAAATTTAAGTTATAGTATTTGGCCAGAATCTCTCAACTTGGATGGATGTTAATCTTACAGTTGCCACTACAGTTAAACATGTGTCGAGAATAATCTTTAACAGTACATAGTTCCCTATCCCTACTGTGTATCCTACCTTGGCACCTGAAATTGTCATTGTTACATCTCTGTCGAGAGAATAAAGTAAA
Organism: Pycnopodia helianthoides; assembly: GCA_032158295.1. Taxonomy (NCBI): domain Eukaryota; kingdom Metazoa; phylum Echinodermata; class Asteroidea; order Forcipulatida; family Asteriidae; genus Pycnopodia; species Pycnopodia helianthoides. The sequence continues at coordinate 13,002,493 of CM063257.1, read as the reverse complement.
TTGATTAGCAGATCGAGTCATTTAATAACTCTAGGTTTTTGTTTATCAAAACCTCCTCTACGTCTTGTCCACCACCTGAACAACAGGTGTTTCTACAAACACAAATTTAATTACCAATGGATCACAACTTTTACGGGAAAAAGGTATATTATTTTCACCAATCACATTTTGTTTTTTTCAGAGAATTCAACAATTGTATGGAATCGGCACTTCGATGCACCCTGAATACTTCTGGGTAATTCTCGCCTGTCAACAATATACTTATCGTCCACCAGATTGAAAAATGCATCAGCTAGAGTTTTAGCAAGAGCATCAGACGAATTGTTTGGACATGTTTGGATAGACTTCCACAACTTAGGTCTTGTCTCAAAATAGTTACTACAATTAAATGTGGACCCGTAAAAATATACGGGTAGGGTTGAAATTCTGCTGAAGTTAATGATCGTTCATCTTAAGCAGTTACTCTTGTTTGTCCAACCTGTTCTTGAGACAGTACAAGTATAAGGCCTTTAGTACCAGCATCAGTTTGTACAGAGAACTGAGAACAATTAAAGTGCGGGTATTCAACGATTGGTGGTTGAAGAAGATGTTGCTTAAATAACTGAAATGCCATACGAATCTTCGCTCGTACCACAAAGTTACCTATCGCACCCACATCTCTTCCACAGAAAAAAAAACAACTAACAAACCATAAATATATGAAAATGCTGTTTCAGAGTCTGCTGACTATTTTATCTACGTTTTTTGTTAAGGCAAAACAAAAGCTGATTACTCTATTCGTAAAGAACTGTCTATTTTGTTTGTTCATTCCTGCAACTATTTTACCCAAGTTGCGTATCTTAAAAGGTCACTTCGTGAAATTACCAAACGGAAAATCTATTGATACGTCGTTAATACGAATTAGTTTAACCACGAAACCATTACGTAAGGTACTAAAACTTGCTGAAAAAAATGTTAACAAAAACGAGGATACTATAAACTTATATAAACAATTACTTGCAAAATTATGTGATTTTTGACAGATAGGTCACTTTGTGGTACGAGCGACGAAATGATACACTTTTACGGGTTAGGAGCACTGTGAAGCCCGAACGGCATCACATTCAATTCAAAAACTCCACCTTGAATAAAGAATCCCCTTTTTTTTGTTCATTTTTTGCTAGGGCATTTTGCCGATAGACAGATGCTATCATTAAGAGTAGGAAAGAATAATAGCTTTTTGTCAAAATTTTGCACAACATTTGGTAAGGAAAACGTGTCTCGTTCTGTGATGCGGTTCAGTGCTATACAATCTACACAAAATATATGCTCTCCCGATCTCTTGTTTAACCGTGTCAATATGACTTTAAAAAGGCTAAGTGGATTTTGAGATAATCTGTAAGTTTTTTTCCCCACACTGTTCCGTATGGTTTCTCTTGACGAGAGGGAGAGAGTGCTTGTAATGTCGAGATCTGACTGGATATTATTATTACTTGTATTGATATTACGTTTTACTTTGTCTATTCTAATAACCTACTTTGTTACCCTTGGTACTGAACAGTAGTGTAGTCAAGACTGGTACACCCGAGACCAAAACCAAGACCAAGACCAGCATGTCCAAGACCAAGCCCGAGACCCAGACCAATACCCAGCAAGTCGAGACCTAGCCCAAGACCAGAGGGTCCGAGGGGAGACCAAGACCGATCTCGAGACCTACAACACTGGTACTGAATACACCGAAATATTTCGTAAATTAGAGGTTCTATTTAGCTTTTTCATCTGATTTCAAATTATCTGCTATGTCTTTTTCCTTATACAAAAGGGCCCGCTTCTCCGAGGGTTAATAAGGAATTTGTTAGTTTGTTTTGAATAAGGACAACTAGGTTTGTTTCTTGCTTCTAGCTCATACTGTTTCAAATCATTGAATTTTGTACACTTAAATTAGGCATATGTCGTTTGGTGAATCTTTAGAGACACTGGACACCTTTAGTAATTGTCAAAGACCAATCTTCTCACTTGGTGTATCTCAACATATGCACAAAATAACCAACCTGTGAAAATTTGAACTCAATTGGTCGTCGAAGTTCCATTGTAGAGATAGGCCAACATGTAATGACGCAATAAAACAGTGCTCCGTAAAGATTATCTAAATTCAGCTTAATACTCTCCTCCATTTTCACCATTCAACTCTCCGTGTGTGTTTATGCCATCAGGGATCATATCTGCTATGCCATATCTGCCATTCTTCCAAATTTCACGCTAAATATGCCTCCTAAAAGCAACAAGAAAGGTTCAGCTTCAGCCTCAGCGGCCGCAACGGTACTCCCGCCAGTCGAGTCAGGTGACCACCCTGGCTCCCCCACTGCGTCGGGGAACGACATGGCCAGCTTGCGTCGGCAGATCTCACAAGAAAGCTGGACACGGTGCTCTCCAACCAAGAGGGCATTCTCTCTAGAATTTCAGCCCTGGAAAATAAGCAGTCAGTGATGGAGGAGTCCCTTCAGTTTTCGGCAACTTCCATTGATGAAATCCAGTCCGATAGTAAAATCTTGTCGGATGGGTTTTCTGGGTTGGCGACACAAATTTCAACATCAGAGTCAAAGATTAAACAACTGGAGGAGGCTACTCTTCAACTTGAGCGGCACTCCAGAAGTTTCAACCTGCGGTTTGGGGGTGTTCCAGAAACATCGTCGGACCCCTCTACCCTGCCTTACGAAGCTGTCAAGCGGATCCTGGCAGAAAAGTTCCAAATGCCAGGAGCAGAGGTTGAGGCCGCTCACAGAGCTGGCAGAGCTCCCAAGTCTTCTACGACAAACCCCGCCACATCATTGCCAGGTTCATTTTCCGCCATGAGCGCCACTCAATTCTGGTGAACGCCAAGACAGCCCTCACTAACTCTGATGTTTTTGTCCTACCCGATCTTCCAGCTGCCGATGTTTAAAAAAAGCGGGCACTGCGAGAAGTCATGAAGTGGGCATACGACGCTGGCCACCATCCCGTATTCCGCAACGGCGAGCTCTTTATACAGGGGAAGAAGTACCAAGCCACCAGCTAAGTGCACCAAACTCCTGGATATCAGATCTCAGCCATTCTTGTCATTCCTTCACAAATTTCGTGATCTTATTTACCTTTTCACTTTTGTTTTAGATGTTATGTTATTTCTGTGTTGTTTAATGTCCTTGTGTAAGACAGCGTATCACAATGTTTATTTGTTTGTTATTTTCAGTTCTAAACAAATTTTGCCTTCTTGGTTTTCAGTTTTCTACAAATGTTTGAATGAGTGATACAACTCCCGGCTCTTTTATGGGTTATAATATAGATCCAGATTTAATTTTTTTTTGCGACGGATATCCAATGTCAATATTATGACCAAGATGAGTTTATGAATACTTTTAATTCCAACACTAATAGCAAACTGCTGCATATCAATGCACGCAGTTTGCCAACAAATATAACAAGTATTGTTCATTATCTGAAGTTGTTGCAAACAAGCTTTTCAATCATAGGGGTCTCGGAGTCATGGTTAGAGGACGTCTGTGATCCGTTGATCCAGATTCCAAATTACAAAGTAGAAGGTTCATGCAGGCTAAACAAAAGAGGTGGTGGGGTTGTTCTTTATATAAAACAGGATCTTGTGTATAAAATACGTAATGATTTGTGTATTAGCAACTCTGAAACGGAATCATTTTTTTATTGAGCTTGTTCACTCCAATAAATCTAATGTTATAATTGGAATAGTGTATAAACCCCGAGTGTTTCCTGTAACGTTTTTACAAATTACATGGATGTAATGTTAGGTCGGCTAAATGCCGAGAACAAAAAATGTTATATTGTGGGTGATTATAACGTAAATTTGCTGCAATCTGATACCGATAATGCTGTGCAACATTTTATGACAATTCTTGATTCTCGGTCATTTTATCCCACCATAAACAAACCTACTAGGATTACTACTGATAGTGCAACTTTAATTGATAACATCTTGACAAATGATTATTTTAACCACACTGCAGGGGTTCTCATAACTGACATCAGTGACCACCTACCTGTATTTTTAATTATTAATAATCTTAGAGAGAGTTCACAGACTAATGTGAAATGTAAAAGGCGGGTTTATGATAACGATACTATTGACAAATTTATTCGTGATTTGAATGCGACGATTGGGATGTTATACTGTCAGTGAATGATATCGACTGTATGTACAACAATTTCTTGGCTCATGTTAAACAACTCTATGACAGGCATTTTCCTGTGGTTGATGTTAAATACCGTTATGATAAATCTAAGTCTCCTTGGATGTCTGAGGGTATCTACAATTCTATTAGGAGGAAAAATCACTTGACAAGAAGTTTCTTAAAACCCGTACTTTACAAAATAAATCTAATTATACTTTGTATTAACATAGACTGAACTCTGTTATAAAACTATCTAAGAAGAACTACTTGTGCAGTAAATTTAATCAAGAAAAAAATTACATCAAAGGTACATGGAAACTTATAAATTCATTACTCAATAAGCATAAACAAAGTTTGAACCCCACTTATTTTTGTACTGTTGACAAAACCAAAATTACTGCTAGCAAAGACATTGCTGATGCCTTTAACAAGTACTTTATTGACATAGGGAGTAACCTTGCCAGCAAGCTACCATTATGTAACACTCCTGTTGAAACATTCCTTGGTACAAGATGTTCGAATTCACTCTTCTTGACACCCATTACACAAGAAGAAATTGTTGACACTCTAAACAAGTTTCCGTCTGGAAAGGCATCTGGATTTGATGAATTGAACTCCTGTGTTATTAAACAGGCTAAGTACTCCCTGGCTAAGTCGCTGACTGACATCTTTAATAAATCTATAGCAGCTGGAGTTTTTCCAGATGGGTTAAAAAAGGCTCAGGTTATACCAATATATAAAAAAGGCTGTAAGCATGATGTTGGAAATTATAGACCCATCTCTGTTTTATCAACATTTTCGAAGTTATTTGAAAAGTTAATTTATACCCGATTGATTTTGTTTATCTACAAAAATGACCTTTTGACAGAATCTCAGTTTGGCTTTAGACGTAACCGCTCGACTGATTTAGCTACATCTTTTGTTGTTAATAAATTGTATAATGATCTAGATGTAAATCATTTTTCAGTTGGCATTTTTCTGGATTTATCTAAAGCATTTGATACAGTTAACCATGATATCTTGATGCGTAAATTAGAACATTATGGTGTCCGAGGAATAGCGCTCGACTTGTTAAAAAGTTACTTATGTGATAGATCCCGATACGTTTTGTATAATTCTGTAAAATCTTCAGATCGGCCTATTACTTGCGGTGTACCTCAAGGCTCTGTTCTGGGTCCCTTATTATTTATCTTGTACATTAATGACATCTGCAATACATCAGAAAAAATTACATTTTGTTTGTTTGCTGATGACACAAGTTTGTTGTATGCAGATAAAAATGTAGACTTAGCTGTGCAGAACCTTAATATTGAGCTCAGTGAAATCACTACTTGGCTTTTAGCAAATAAATTATGTATAAACGTTCTCAAATCAAATTTTATTATATTTTGTGCTAGCCAGTTCAAGTACACTCAGTCTGTTCCTTTAATTTTAAATAATACCAATCTTGAGCAGGTTAAGGGTACTAAATTTCTGGGAATTCATATTGATGAAAATTTGACTTGGAAGAAACATATTGACACTATAACAGCTAAAATATCTGGAAATATAGGTATAATGAATCGGCTAAAACATTTCCTTCCCTGTAGCATATTACTGACCTCGTACAACTCTTTTATTTTACCTTATCTTAATTACGCAATTTTGACATGGGGTAGTCCAACTCCTAAATGTAACAGACTGTTCACTCTCCAGAAACGTGCAGTTCGGGTCATTTCTAAAGCTGACTATTGTGAGCACTCTGGGCCTCTCTTTGATAATTTAAAACTGTTAAAATTCGTTGACCTTTATCATCTAAACTTAGGAAAATTTATGTATAAATATATGAATAATCTTTTACCTGCTTGTTTCAACTCCAGTTTTACACTAACCTCAAACATCCATTCCTATTATACCCGCAGCACTGCTAGGAAAAATCTTTATGTTAACTTTCGTAGAACCACGTTGTCTAAAAATGGTGTTGTCCAGCGTGGCACTTTATTTTGGAATAGTCTGGATGACTCTTTTAAATCATTGCGTACTCTGTCAACTTTTACCCAAAAACTTAAAACTCGCTTTCTAAATGAATACTAAGATACTGATGTAATTTTTGTATGTGGAAATAGTAACGGCTTTATTTTCTGTCTTACACCTGTTAGTTTTGTCCTGTATTTTAATGTCTGTCTGTTTTTTTTGTCTGTCCGTTCATAGGCTGGGGAACAAAAGCTATGCTTATCCCCGGACTTAGATGTTGCACTTTGTTTAAAGTTTCACCTTTTAATCTGTTTTATATTTTTCAAGTAATTTTGACCATTTTACTCTGTATTATACACTATTTGCAACATTGAATAAATGTATCTATCTAGATAATAATGGAAGAAAATACACCCTTGTCACACGAAGTTGTGTGCTTTCAGATGCTTGATTTCGAGACCTCGAGCGTGAGGTCTCAAAATCAATTCAATTATTTTACTGAGAAATCACTTCTTTCCCAACAACTACGTTACTTCAGAGGGAGCCGTTTCTCACAATGTGTTATACTATCAACAGCTCTCCATTGCTCGTTGCCAGGTAAGTTTTTATGCTAACAATTATTTTGAGTAATTACTAATAAAATTCAGTGCATTTAACATAGCACTGTATGTAGGGCAACGAAAACCAGTTTTAACTGTGTGTGCATACCTTGTGTAAAAAAGGAATAACCAATCACATTAATTATTCTTGTCTTTCACTACACAGTCGGTGACGTGTAAATTAAGGAGTCCCACACGGTGCATCTGAAGAAGTACGGCAAACTCATCGTTCATCGAATGAACCGAATACAACGCAATGTCGTCGAAGTAGTGATTCTTGACTTTCCTCAACGTGTTTGTCCCATTATCTGGCACCGCGGAGAGGAATGGCCAGAAACCGTACAGGTGTGTCTCTTCGCACATCGTCAGTGCCAGGTTAGTCATGTAGAAACCTACAGAAGAAATTGATAGCGTCTTAAGCCCAAATAAGAAAAGTTAGTTTTGATACATTAATACATTTGTTGAATTCATTTTGACCGCATAGCTCTTAAAAAATTGTTTAGTCAATATTATTTACCTCCAAATGATGCCTTCGGACAGTTCTTTTCCATTTTTGTGTAAATAAATGTTGAGTACTCCGCCAACAAATTGCAAATTCCTTATTGAGACCTGCCTTTATTTGCTAATTGGCAATTGTCAAATTACCTTGGGTTGAATTTTTGATTTAACCCTCCAACGGTCTACAGATCTTCAACCTATAGACCGAAACATATTTTCCTTAACTACTTGTTAATTTGTTCTAAAAAAAGGTGAAACCCTCTAAGTTCTATCCTCAGACAGGCCCGTTTGACATGGCCTATGACACTTAGGGCATTTTGGCCAAAGACTCCGAATCCCCAGTTTTAAAACACTTTTTATCTAGGGAAGTGTACAACAGAAACCGCGGTTTTGCAGTATTACAACATAAGAATAGAAAACAAATTAGTATATAACATATAATACATATATTATGATTATTTTGTTTTGCTAAACTGTCTCTACAACAATTTGAAAGGCTGTTAGCTATGATCAAATTATGAAATCAACATTTTAAAGAAGGTATATACGGTTTCCAAACATACTGCGACCTGCTGTCCTATAGGACATCCAGAGGCAAATTAACAATGAAGGGTAATGACCACTGCTCTGACACAAAATGCTGACTTATTTTTGTATAGTTTTCTATATTATAGCACTGTGCAATTTTAGGTTTCAGGCTAGTCTTATTAGTTCTTTTGAGTTTTAAATTTGCTAGGCTCTCTGGAGTGTAGCCTTGTTTATTCCTTGTTTTTTATCGCATGTACTTCAGGTATGCGGCTAATTTAGGTTATGTAACACTGGTCCAGGCAAGTCCAGGCAAGTTTTAAGTTGATTAGCATTTTTCGTATGATCATAATGTAAGTCAAATGGGTTTGCCAGGGCAAAGGTTAATATGCAAAGTAGATATGCAAAGTAGATAGCCAGAACAGCATTCCAAGTTTAGGGTGTTGGCCAGAGAGATCCAGCAAGTTCATCATGAAGGTCATTCTGACCAGCCCCCTTTGCTCTTTTATATGATGTTCGTGATTTGCCAGTAGTGTCGAAGATAGAGTTGTGCCGGGAATTCTAAATGCTACGCTCAAATCTTGAGCTGCCAAAAAAAATAATAATAAAAATGTCACCCAATGGTGAAATTGGTCACCAAATTTAACATGTCTGAACCAGGTAAGACCACTATGGAAGTGAAAGTTTGTATGGATTGACTGTAAGTTTACGAACTTATTTATCCGTGCATAACTACTTTACTTTCAGAGCATTTGGTGTGAAGATTTCCCCAACCTATAATTGTGTATACAAATCAATATTAATTTTGATGAGTGCTATTAGGCTATGGTTTCAAGAAGTATTTTTATTTATTTTTGAGACAATTGAACAAGTGGTGACAGAGACGCGTCATGATACAAGACGATATTTTAGTTTAAGGCTTGTTCACGAGCTCTATTGTTCAGATGCAAAAATGAGCGGCTAAGATAAACTGGTCCCCTGTCTTTATCCGCAAAGGATAGACAGGTACTGGTCTAAAGGCCCTATGATTTCATTGTAAACAATGATTTTACAAATATTATCCCCGTCAATTGTGCCAGTTTCCAAAGTTACATTTTTTACGGTATGGATAATTTGGCAGAATCAGTCACTTCCAATAATGATGTACTGTACATGTGTCTACAGGTGGCCCTGGTCCGCTGATGTGGGGTTGACTCAGTTTCTGCACCTGGTTGTTATTGTGGATTTTACCTTTACGTTTGAAAAAAAATGTTGCCAAAGCTTCGTCACTCGGGTGGATGGACTTTTCCCCGGCCTTTTAAAGTGTGACTAAAAAAGCCATTACATGACGTAAAAAGAGCCACTGCATGCAGTACAAGCCAACGTGTTTGTACTGTACATGTATGTACTGTACACTATGCAGTTTGACTACATGTACTGTGTACATGTTTCCGTTACCAATAGTGGGCTCTTCGTTCACGGTACGGTCATCATTTTTTGAGCACACGTGCGAAAATAGGTAAAACACGCCCATTTATGTTACGCGACCTCATCTGTCCTGGGAAAAAAAAATACGCTGCCAGGCGCTCAAAAACGACCCTCGAAGTGTGACTTCAGAGTGCAGACTTTATAATCAGAGTTAGTTTTTGTGAACGAGAGAGGGCGCAATACTTACCTGTTGATGGAAATCTCGTAAGTTTCTCTCTCTTTCCAAAAGTCGTATACGGCGACAAAATGGCGCGGATCTCCGATTGCTGCCTTGAGGTTTGGGACCTTGGATAATTCAAGCGTGTGTTTGACCTTTAGACACATGCCAGTTGAGCCCTGAGCTGACATGGCTGGCAACCACAGCAGACCGGAAAATTCATTAACGGCCTCTACAAAAGCAGCAGAATCATTCTTGTCTTTCAGCCTCTTAAATCTTGGCAAAAGAACAGAGAACAAAAACAAAATAATAATAATAATTGAGAGCCACGCTTTTCCTATATGTTTTTGTTGCTGTTCAGACACAGCTGTTGCATATGGTTTTTGAGGCAATTGCAGTTATAATAATAATGAAAGTCTATCTAATTTTGAGATCTAGCCTTGTTTCAGATGCGTAACATTGCAAAGGGCGGGATTGCCTTTCCACCAACCAAACCAATATTACAGTCAGAAGTAACTTTTAACAAAATAGTAAACTTGCAGGTACAATGTAATTGATCTCCTTTGCGGGAGTGTTGGCTCTGGGAGTGTTGGCTCTGAAAAGAGCCGGTGTGAGAGACCACAGTGGCACAAAAGAGATCAAATACATGGTTGTACCCGCTAGTTGACTATTTATTTACAGTTACTTCTTATTTGTCACACCATGCACAGCTTCAAACACCACTTAATTAGAGTTAGAACTTAGTGTTCAATAAGTGCCTTGACCTGGACCTGACCGAACCGGACCCACCCTGAAAACAACACAGTCTGGTGATGTGGACCTCGTGTATTATATACCTGACCACACATAATAAGTATTTCATGACCTAGAGATCTAATTTTTTATAATATATTAGTGGGACGGGGGGTGACAGCGTTGTAAAACAATACTCCAAATGTCTTCAATATCTCACGTAGTCAGTTTTTGACGATCTAGAAATGCGTCCCTCCTTGTAATTCCGTTGGGAACTTAGGTGGTGTCTTCACCTCGGCCATGGAAATATCTGATTACGTCACACAAAGTATGTCACTACAATTTATCCGATCAGAAGATTTAGTCGGATCAGAAGATTGTTTGACTTCATTCAATAACCATCCAGTGTTAGTGAACTGATACTCGATCTTTTACCTTAGTATAGTCGCACTCGAGTACCGTCCATTTTATGCCGTATAAGATATATCCTAAACAAATGATTGCTTTTATTATATGTACCTTTTATAAGCAATACTAGGGTTCATCGTTGTCATATTGGACTTCCATCCACCATCAACAGCATGAGGGCGTATTGGCGGGATATTGGCCCTGGTGAGGAACAAACCAATGTTACAATCATAACAAATAATTGAATAAATATTGAATATCATAATTCGGAATATCAAGGCAATCGGAAAAAACTAATCCCATGGCTAAAAATAGTTACCTGATGACGTAATCTGCCTGATCGATTTCTTGTCCGCATTTACTGTTGGCGAGAATTCCGCTGTTACCAACCACACTGCATCTTGGGAACATCCGACCAGAAAGAGGCGAAACCTGCAAGGAAATAATCGGAATTTTGGCATCATTGTTTCCCCAGCCCCTATTTAGCCATGCAATGCAATTAATTGTTAGTTTGTTTTTGGATGACATACAGAGCAGCAGCGTGCAGTACGTTCAACTTGGGAAAACGTGTATACAACCTTTAAAATGTTGATTTCATTTTTTTTTTTTTTCCAAAGCTAATAACGTTTCAAAACGTTGTAGAGATAGTCTGGCAAAAAAACCTAATAACAAATCTAAAACATATTTTCATTTATATATGTTTTCGTTCAAATTTTTTACACTGCACAACCCATTCTTTGTTGTGTAAAACTACCCTGTATTTGTTTTTATTTATTTTATTTTATTTTGTTTTATAACTGTATATTCAGAGTCCATGGGTCATACTTCCTTAAGAGTCATAAGCCATGCCAAGTGGGCCTGTCTGAGAATAGAACTTAAAGTGTTTCACCCTTTCTTTGCAAAAAAACAAACAATTCATTAATGAAAATGTGTTTTTGATCTATAGGTTGCAGACCTGTAACACATCAGAGGGTTTTAATACACGTTTGTCGATCCGTTAAACGGATAACTTCTTTGTTCTCCTACTCCCGTTGTTTAATTAGTTCTTTATCTTACCCCTTCGCTCTCAAATCGGCAGCTCTCAGTTTTACCAAACCAACCACACGGGTAACTTATAGCATTTTTTTTTTTACTCAAGACAATGGGAGACTTTGGAACTCTCGGTGGCAGCAGACTTACCAGGTAAATGTCCATTGTTTACGTAGCTCTGCGTATGCGCATTTTTCAGAGAACAATGGGTGTACCTGGTAAGTCTGCTGCCACCTAGCGTTACCAAAAAGTCTCCCATTAAAGGAACATTACAGAATTGGTAAGAAAAAAACTTGTCAAATATACTTTTGATCACAGATTTACATAAAACTTACACGGTCTAATGATGATGTTAGAAGAAAACATCCCTTGAAATATTTCTGTCTGAAATGCCATATTTGATGAGAAATAAACTAATTTTCCGATTTGGGTTTATCGCTCAGTGAGCGTTTTATTCATTGGTTGAATGTAAATGATTTCATGCAAATGTGTAATCGGTTTTTCACTATTTTCTCGTGACCCAGATGGCCGATCGATCTCAAACTTATACAAGTTTGTCAGTTTATGTATATGGTGGATTACATAAAGTGCTTACACTGCTACCAACTTTTTGGTAGCAAAAACCAATTCTGTAATGTTCCTTTAAGCAGGGCCGATCTCCTTGCATTTGGGCTCAAAAGTAGCTTAGCACAAAACGGTTTTGTTTAGTAAAATAAGGTTACAAGACACAATACTTGATTATTTAATTCAATCAAACTAGAACAAAGCAAACTGTTGTGCATAGTATCTGAATATTTTTGATCACGTGCTTATGTTTACCTTAGGAACCTCCGTTTCCAAGAACTTCTTCGTAATATTGTAGTAAATTTTCGAAGCTTTTTTGCCAGCGTTTATAACGCTGTAACAATAAACAAGGCGGTCCCCATCTTTCGTGTTTCGTTGCGTCAGAAGAAAGTCGTCCTGCCCCGTCAGATTGCTACTTTTGAACAAATCCTGTCTACAATATGGACAAAAAGACCGTTTTTACGAATCTGTTTATAAATGGAAAGGACTGTTAAAGTCACCTGGAAATAAAATATTGTTTTTTTAAACAGAAGAGTTTATGTATATTCACAATAAAACATTTTTTTAAGTAATTGTTTGTGATGATTTATATGTAAACAAAATATATAAAGTTGTTCGGGGGTGACTCCGCCCATCCCCCTTTGTGACGTCAATCAAGGCAGACTTCGCCTCGATCGAACATCGACCCCCTCGAATTTGCTTGCGTTTACGTTGTAAACACGCGCGCAAGTAGGTCCCAGTAGTGATCTTGTTTCGAAAAAGTTTTTTTATTGCATTTTCCGGCCATGCCGACCAGGTGTATTGCTGCTGTATGCAGCTAAACAACTAATGATGGGGTCAGTCTGCATTTGTTTCGTGCAGATCCCAAGTATAAGCGGTTGTGGGCCTCGAAAGCCAGACTAACGACGTCGTTTTCGGCGCGATGTGCCATGTATGAATTCCTCGATTTTCGATTGAGACCGCGCTGAAGCCAGCTAGTATACACTAGCTAGTACATGTATACTGTGATGTGGGTGACGTCCGCAACAGCAATTATACCATTGTTTAAAACTTGGCTCATTCATTTTCGTTAAAAATGAGTGCTCCGTTGCATCAGCATTCAACAATCAACAGCAGTAATTAATCGCCAACAGTTTGAAACATTCACTGGTCAAATAAGATTGTTCAAATTCATCAGGTCGCAAAGGTTATTTTATTTCACGAAAACCTCCAGCACGAGGCTGGTCAGACGTTCATTTCTGTCAATTTTGTAGAAATTCAACTGAAACATTGTGAACAAATGTAGTCACGGGTGTCTTTAAATGAAATAGAATGACTAAAAACGATTTTGAAGGAGTCGAACGGAATTCATCACAAAAAAAAAATTGATTGCAAAATGGTATTAACAAGCAACCATATTTTGTATAAATAATGGAAAACATGCGTAGATTTGAATAAGGGATTCAATGTGTGGTGAACTGGTTTTAAACTAGTGTTTTAAATCCGCTGAGGCCTGGTTCTTGATAATATTACCGAGACGAAGTCAAGGTAAAATTATCAAGAACCAGGCCTCGGCGGGATTAAACCACCATTTCAAAACCGATTCAACAGTCACACTTTGATCACCATAAACACCTTTCCTCTAAAGAAAAGAAAAAACTGAGAACAAATTGATAGTTTAGCCTCAGTTCACCTCGACTCGGCGTGAACCGCGTCGCGCAAGTTTCGAACTTGCACGCTTAAAACCCTGCAGTGTGTGATAGCCCACACAAAACGCTATGCATTTGGCGGGCCATTCAAATCAAGGCACACTAACAAACACTAATACACTACACACACTGAGATTTATTGCTGCATAATGGACTCTGAGCATCCCCAACACCTCTGAGATGGTCTAGAGATTGTAAAACAAATCCCCCATACCCCCCCCCCCCAGGAAAAAAAAAACAAAAACAAAAAACACGATTTTACTAACTAACTAAGTAAAAAAAAAATAACATTCATTTCACGCTCCATTCAAAAGTCAAAAAAAAAGCACCCCCACCCCACCCCTGACCACAATAGTAAATACCTCTTTGGAAGCTCTGGTGAAGCCCGCCAGCTGGCACCATAAAGTCGGTAAGGTTGTTTGTTGACAGACAAGCCTGCCAGGCACTTTCAAGTACCCAGCATGTACATGTATGCTAAGGCAATTTTTCAACACTAGTCTATAGGGAATTCCCCGTGAACCTTGGACCAGTGCCACTTGATTTGGATGTAGATGGTAAACCAGATAAGCTAGGCCACTCAAATTCTCTATTATGTTTCTCAATCGTATAATAGAGGAAGTCAAGAAAAAAAGGCTTTCTACTTTATTCATAACAGGTGTAATTAACAAAATATGCAAATTGTGCCTTGAAAACCCTGGCTCGCACGCTTACTGCAAGGTTTTAAGATTCATACTGTTGCATGCAAGTCTAAAACTTGCGCAAATTAAACTATGCAACCTAAAAAAATTGGCGCGCTCCGCGAAAATCCTGATAGCGCCCTCTTTGACAAACAGTTTTCAGTCCATGTTTAAACACTTCGGACTGTATTTATATCACACATTGAAACATGGCCATGTGATGTTCTAAAAACCAATCAGAATAGATAAACTGTCTAAGGTATTTATGGTTGCGTGTGCAGCACCCTCCGATGGCCTACAGGTCTGCAACCAATAAACAGAAAACACATTTTCCTTATTTACCTGCTTACTCATTTTAGCAAAAAGAAGGTGAAACCCTTTAAAGGCACTGGACACTGTTGGTAATTACTCAAAATTTAAACAGGTTTGTTATTGTGTGCATATGTTGAGATACACCAAGTGAGAAGACTGGTCTTTGACAATTACCAAAGGTGCCCAGTGTCTTTAAAGCTTCACCAAACGACATATGCCTAATTTAAGTGTACATAATTCAATGATTTGAAACAGTATTAGCTAGAAACAAGAAAAAAAAGCTAGTTGCCCTCAAATCAGAACAAACTAACAAATTCTTATTAAGGAAAAAGACATAGCAGATAATTTGAAATCAGATGAAAAAGCTCAAATAGAGCCTCTGGTTTACGAAATATTTTGATGTATTCAATACCAGTGTATTTAAGCTAAATTCTTAGACAGGCCCGATTGATATGGCCTATTTTAAGGCAAGGTAAGTCAAGGTAAAAATTATCAAGAACCAGGCCTCGGCGGGATTAAACCACCATTTTAAAACCGATTCAACAGTCACACTTTGATCACCATAAACACCTTTCCTCTAAAGAAAAAAAAAAACTGAGAACAAATTGATAGTTTAGCCTCAGTTCACCTCGACTCGGCGTGAACCGCGTCGCGCAAGTTTCGAACTTGCACGCTTAAAACCATGCAGTGTGTGATAGCCCACACAAAACGCTATGCATTTGGCGGGCCATTCAAATCAAGGCACACTAACAAACACTAATACACTACACACACGGAGATTTATTGCTGCATAATGGACTCTGAGCATCCCCAACACCTCTGGGATGGTCTAGAGATTGTAAAACAAATCCCCCATACCCCCCCCCCCCAGAAAAAAAAAAAAAAAAAAACACGATTTTACTAACTAACTAAGTAAAAAAAAAATAACATTCATTTCACGCTCCATTCAAAAGTCAAAAAAAAAAGCACCCCCCCCCCACCCCACCCCTGACCACAATAGTAAATACCTCTTTGGAAGCTCTGGTGAAGCCCGCCAGCTGGCACGATAAAGTCGGTAAGGTTGTTTGTTGACAGACAAGCCTGCCAGGCACTTTCAAGTACCCAGCATGTACATGTATGCTAAGGCAATTTTTCAACACTAGTCTATAGGGAATTCCCCGTGAACCTTGGACCAGTGCCACTTGATTTGGATGTAGAACCAACGACCTCCGGATTAACGTACCGGCGCTCTACCAACTGAGCTATCTAGCCCTATATTGGCGGTCTCCCTATTTTGTCAATATCTTTGTTCAGGGTGCCAGTCAGAAGCCATACAACCGTTAACTGCCGTGTAGCCAGGGATCACACCCAAGTTTACGATACAACCTGGGAAGCAGCAGCCACGGGATCACCTTGAGGGGATGCAACTTTTTCAATTTAAATGTCAAGTAATAAACCACAAGGGAAACTGACTGGGTAAATTTCAAATAGTATGGGGGTTGAACAAAGAAAAATTGACTAGAGCGGGATTTGAACCAACGACCTCCGGATTAACGTACCGGCGCTCTACCAACTGAGCTATCTAGCCCTATATTGGCGGTCTCCCTATTTTGTCAATATCTTTGTTCGGGGTGCCAGTCAGAAGCCATACAACCGTTAACTGCCGTGTAGCCAGGGATCACACCTAAGTTAACGATACAACCTGGGAAGCAGCAGCCACGGGATCACCTTGAGGGGATGCGACCTTTTCAATTTAAATGTCAAGTAATAAACCACAAGGGAAACTGACTGGGTAAATTTCAAATAGTATGGGGGTTGAACAAAGAAAAATTGACTAGAGCGGGATTTGAACCAACGACCTCCGGATTAACGTACCGGCGCTCTACCAACTGAGCTATCTAGCCCTATATTGGCGGTCTCCCTATTTTGTCAATATCTTTGTTCGGGGTGCCAGTCAGAAGCCATACAACCGTTAACTGCCGTGTAGCCAGGGATCACACCCAAGTTTACGATACAACCTGGGAAGCAGCAGCCACGGGATCACCTTGAGGGGATGCGACTTTTTCAATTTAAATGTCAAGTAATAAACCACAAGGGAAACTGACTGGGTAAATTTCAAATAGTATGGGGGTTGAACAAAGAAAAATTGACTAGAGCGGGATTTGAACCAACGACCTCCGGATTAACGTACCGGCGCTCTACCAACTGAGCTATCTAGCCCTATATTGGCGGTCTCCCTATTTTGCCAATATCTTTGTTCGGGGTGCCAGTCAGAAGCCATACAACCGTTAACTGCCGTGTGGCCAGGGATCACACCCAAGTTTACGATACAACCTGGGAAGCAGCAGCCACGGGATCACCTTGAGGGGATGCGACTTTTTCAATTTAAATGTCAAGTAATAAACCACAAGGGAAACTGACTGGGTAAATTTCAAATAGTATGGGGGTTGAACAAGAAAAAATGACTAGAGCGGGATTTGAACCAACGACCTCCGGATTAACGTACCGGCGCTCTACCAACTGAGCTATCTAGCCCTATATTGGCGGTCTCCCTATTTTGTCAATATCTTTGTTCGGGGTGCCAGTCAGAAGCCATACAACCGTTAACTGCCGTGTAGCCAGGGATCACACCCAAGTTTACGATACAACCTGGGAAGCAGCAGCCACGGGATCACCTTGAGGGGATGCAACTTTTTCAATTTAAATGTCAAGTAATAAACCACAAGGGAAACTGACTTGGTAAATTTCAAATAGTATGGGGGTTGAACAAAGAAAAATTGACTAGAGCGGGATTTGAACCAACGACCTCCGGATTAACGTACCGGCGCTCTACCAACTGAGCTATCTAGCCCTATATTGGGCGTCTCCCTATTTTGTCAATATCTTTGTTCGGGATGCCAGTCAGAAGCCATGCAACCGTTAACTGCCGTGTAACCAGGGATCACACCCAAGTTTACGATACAACCTGGGAAGCAGCAGCCACGGGATCACCTTGAGGGGATGCGACCTTTTCAATTTAAATGTCAAGTAATAAACCACAAGGGAAACTGACTGGGTAAATTTCAAATAGTATGGGGTTGAACAAAGAAAAATTGACTAGAGCGGGATTTGAACCAACGACCTCCGGATTAACGTACCGGCGCTCTACCAACTGAGCTATCTAGCCCTATATTGGCGGTCTCCCTATTTTGTCAATATCTTTGTTCGGGGTGCCAGTCAGAAGCCATACAACCGTTAACTGCCGTGTAACCAGGGATCACACCCAAGTTTACGATACAACCTGGGAAGCAGCAGCCACGGGATCACCTTGAGGGGATGCGACTTTTTCAATTTAAATGTCAAGTAATAAACCACAAGGGAAACTGACTGGGTAAATTTCAAATAGTATGGGTTGAACAAAGAAAAATTGACTAGAGCGGGATTTGAACCAACGACCTCCGGATTAACGTACCGGCGCTCTACCAACTGAGCTATCTAGCCCTATATTGGCGGTCTCCCTATTTTGTCAATATCTTTGTTCGGGGTGCCAGTCAGAAGCCATACAACCGTTAACTTCCGTTAACTGGCTACACGGCAGTTAACGGTTGTAAATTACCCAGTCAGTTTCCCATGTGGTTTATTAATTGACATTTAAATTGAAAGAGACCGCTAATTTAGGGCTAGATAGCTCAGTTGGTAGAGCGCCGGTACGTTAATCCGGAGGTCGTTGGTTCAAATCCCGCTCTAGTCAATTTGTCTTTGTTCAACCCCCATACTATTTGAAATTTACCCAGTCAGTTTCCCTTGTGGTTTATTACTTGACATTTAAATAGAAACTATTTATTTGTATTTATTCTCCAAAGATGATTCTTCAGCGTTTTGTGAAATAGAGCAATGTTGGTGCCGTTTCAATTGATTGGAACATGTTCAGCTAGAGTCAGGACTACCGTCAAGTTCGGGCTTTAATGTACACGTTGCCTTGGATCGGGCGAGTTGGTCTATACAAAGCGTTTGTAACCGTGTGTTATAAAATGCTAAGGTTGGAAAAATGTTTAAAAAGTGGAATACAATTATCCACACAAATATGCCTCGAAATTACTTGGTTTCATGTTATATCGTGAACTAACACGAGTTTTGAACTTATCTCTAGGAAAGTCAGTGCAAATACTAAATGGTTCCATGGGAACATTTAAAGTAGGACAAATAACCTCCCGGTTCCCACATTGGTTGGTATACAATCAATCATGACCTCACTCAAGGCACAGAGTCCCCTGCAATAAACATACATCTGGGAGTAACCGCGATACATCCAAACCCTCACGGTGTTTGTCGGTTCATTACTTCCATACTTAACACTTAACGAAATGGAGATAGTATGATTTGGCATGTTATAGGTTCTGATATAAATGTTATGGATCTTGGTGAACTGGTCTGATATTGTTTCCCGTGCATGTAGAAAATATATATTTAGCATATTTATGGTTCGCATTACAGCAACTGATTTGCCAATTACATCCCATTTTACCCTGTTCATGTTTACTGACACTTCAAGTTTCTGAAACCCGAACAGTAATATTTTGTAAAACGACAAACACTACAATGTCAGTTTCACTCGTCCGAACACGTATCAGCTGCAGCTGTTCAAATGATTATGTATGGCTGATCGATCGATGTTTATACAAAAAAAACATTACTATTAGTTTTAAGATGTCTGTATTTACTGAACATACCTGAATTTCTCTACCCTGGTAGAATTCAATTTCCATTCTGTGGATGTCAGTAGTCGATGGTAACGAATAACCAGATGGTCTATCGATGTTTGGATTAACCGGAACATTGCATAATCGGAGCTATTAGTGAAACAAAACAAACAACAAGAAAAACGAAAGTGTAACACAATGAACGTTTACCTACAGTTCATGTAGCGAACAAACAAGTGTTGTTGTTGTACCACTTTGACAAAAAGAGAGTCTGATTTCAGATAATACCAATGGTTTTCTCATCCCTCTTCAATATAGTTGTTTGATATTGTCTTTGAGGGGCTTGATTTTCTTATAAAATAATTCGTTTTAATAATAATAATAATAATGTGAATTTATAATGCGCACTTCTCCAGAAAACCGATCAAGGCGCCTACACGAAAGGAAATACCCGTTATAGGTCCCTAGAAACTTCCTTACTGCAGGACGTTACCACTTTTTAGTGACGCCCCCTCTTATTTTCATCTCTCATTAATTTGTTGACATCTGAGTGACTTCTTTACAAGCCCAGTTGTTGTCTATGATTACTTAAGCTTGATTTTGTTTGTTTTTAACTATTTTTTAATTAATTTGGTTTTAATTAGATATAAACAAACAATAAAGAATTTGGGTTAAACAAAAAACAAAAAACAAAAAACAAAGAGTTAAATATTTCATGTTTGTGTTATATTTTTCTCACTCTCAAACAGTAATTTATCAAAACAACAAACAACAAGATGTATCAATTAATATTAATAAAAAAAAAACAATCGAAGTGTATAAGCCTGACTGTGTAATCCTGCATCCGTGGTCAAATCCAGTCATCCCAGCCTGTAATAAACAATCGAATTGTGTTACCCTGACTTTCTCCACAGTCCCTCCCACAGAACGGTGCCATTTTGTTTTATTTTTGTTTTATTTGTTTTTGAGGGGGGTGGGTTGAGTGGCTTTGCTCAAGCAGCGGGCAAGACATGACATGACAAGCCAAGCCTGTAACAGATTGTTCCACTTATCAGTGGGTTAGATCTGGGTCATCTGTGTTTGTGTGCATTGGTATAGCACATTTTGTGTACAGTTGTATGCCAGGAGCAAGTTTCACAGCCCATAAAAAAAGTTATAAATAAAAATAAAAATATGGGATGTAACCCCCCCCCCCCCCCCCCCCCCATCTAAGATATGTGGAATGGTCCTGTCTGGGATATCGTGGATGGTCAAGTCGCCCAGGGCTTTGCAAGTGAATACAAAACTAAAACATCACTAAATGTTGCCACGGTCAAACGTTGAAGGGTTCAAAGTGGATACAAATTGTAGTTAGGATAAAGCCGTGAAAGTCTATGTAAACAAGTGTGACTTCAGTTCCGTCTTGAAGTTGTCGAGTGATATTGTTTTGCGAAGTGTGACAGGGAGCTTATTCCACAGGGCAGGAGCAGCTTTAGCAAAAGCACGGTCTCCGTATCGGATTGTTCTTGATCTTGATTCTACCAACAAGTGGGATCCTGCCGACCTCAGAGCACGACTGCTTTGCTTGGTGGAGATGAGCTCACGAAGATACTTCGGGCGTGTCCTCACAGAAGCTTGAACACAAGGAGGCAGATTTTGAAGGTGATCCTTTTTGCAATGGGGAGCCAATTTTTAGGCTTTTAAGGACAGGCGAAATGTGGTCGTATTTTCTGGCTTGGACGACGATTCGAGCTGCATTATTGTGGACACGTTGCAGACGAGAAATAGATGCAGCTGGAAGCCCAACCAAGAGCGAGTTGCAACAGATCCAAGCGTGAAGTTACCAGAGCATGGATTGCTTTCTCAGCTGTACCAGACAAGTATTTGCGAATTTTTTGTCATGTTTCGCAGTTGGAAGTTAGCGCTTTTGCACACACTTGAGATGTGTGCTTCCTTGTTAAACAGTTTGTCAAACACAACTCCACGATTGCGAACACAATTACGAATCTTGGTTGCTGATTGTTAACTGGGGAAAAATACAATTTGCATGGTTGTGTCGTGATCCCACTACCAGAACCTGTGTCTTCTCTGCATTGAGTCGCAAGAAATTGAGACTCATCCATGACTGAATGTGGCTGACACAGTCATGCATCTGCTGAAAGGATGCATCTGCGGTAGCACCCGGTGTGAAGGACATGTACAACTGGGTATCTTCGGCATAGAGATGAAACTTGACGTGGTGATGCCTAGCAATGTCGCCCAGTGGTAGATTGTATGTCGTGAAGAGAACATGACCTAGGAGAGAGCCCTGAGGAACCCCGCAGTCTAGGTGCCGGCATTCAGATTTGCTTTGGCCGATGCACACCGTTGAGATCTTTCCGCGCGATATGATTTTAGCCAGTCACACCGAGCCTCCCGGATAGTCGTTGCAGTAAAACTTGATGGTCCACTGTGTCAAAGGCTGCAGATAGGTCCAGTAAAACTAAAAAGACCATCTGCCGGTTGTCAATGAAGTGAAGTATATCGTTTGAAACTCCGACGAGAGCCGTTTCAACATTGTGCCCGCTTCTGTATGCAGACTGCATGACTTCTACAAGATCGTTGTCCTCCAAGTGACTTGTAAGTTGCCGTAGGACTATTCTCTCCAAACTTTAGAGATAAATGGTAGGTTTGATACCTGCCGGTAATTGTTCAGTTGCTCAGGATCTAGGCTGTCTTTCTTTAGCAGAGGTGTTACAAGGGCTATCTTGTATTCTTCGGGAACCATGGTAGCTGCCAGGGAAGAGTTGACAATGTATAGGATTCCTGGTGCAAAAGACATGGGCAGTTTCTTGACAATCCAGGTTTGGAATGGATCGACACGACATGTCTTATTTGGAGATGAGGCAATTATCTGAACGATATCAACAATGGATATAGCCTCAAATGCTGTAAGTTCAGGAATGCAGGTTGGTGGTTCATTGGAGCTGAATGTTGTTGTATGTCCTCCAGTTGAATCTCTAATTATTTTAATTTTGTCACTGAAAAAGGTGCTAAATCTGTTGGCTAAGTCCATGTCGTTGTCATGAACTGGCAGTATAATGCTTTTGGATACATCAAAAAGATTCTTCACCATTTGGAATATCCGTTTTGGATGGCTGGAACATTATGTTATTTTAGTATTCATGTATACAGTCTTAGCATTACTGGTCATGAGCTTAAGTTCTGACATCGGGATTTGCGACAGCGCATCTCTGTCCGCCTCACGGCCTGTTTGTGCAATCTGATGTGATCAGAATGCCAGGGGATATGCTGGCGGAGACCGATGTTTTTACACTGTTCTGGTGCATGAATGCTCAAAATATGTTGAACCTTAGTGTTGTAGGGATTTACTTGCTGTGACACATCATCAATAGTATCTAATGTGGAGATTGCATCATGTATTTCCTCTGAGAAATTGTCCAGATTGATGCCCCGCACTTTTCTGTACGTCACCTTCTTGATAGGAACAAGACGTTTGTCAAGGCAACAGGTGAATGAGATTGCTTCATGATCTGAGAGAAACGTTTCCACTTCAATTGTATTTGTTTAAACTGGAACCTTAACAGTATCTGTTGTCGTTTGTACGAAGGTGTTTTATTCAGTCGTGGTGTCTTAAAATGAGCCTCAGATCGAGTATGCTGTAGACCCCCAAATTGACAAATCCCTAGGGGCAGGTGGGTGTTATAAACAATTAATTGGATCAAGCCTAATGGTTGACTCGGTACAACGTTTTTGCCTTGATCCAAAAAGCGTATACGCTGCAAGAACATGCGCATGTGGGAACCACGTAATTAAACGTGACTCAGTTCACCCGAGAGAAAACATCAAAGCATTTAATTGGGTCAAGTGGCCAATATAGGCCAACAAAGAAATGAGAATTTTTACCCCACAGGGGAATTATTTAGAAAAGGGACAACAATAAAAGGACCCAGCAAATCCGATCCGTATCGTTGTGTGTGCACGTACGATTTTCCCGCGTTGTTTGTTCCGTTCGAGTGGTTCTCTCGTTTTGTATACAAGCGATACCTGCTTAGTCTACTGGAAAACGGAATGGAAAAGCTACATACGACATGGTGAGGTCCATCGAAGGATTCAATGCAGGGGGTTCCTTCCTTTAAACAAAACATATAAAAAAAATTATTGAATGGCAAAGTTATTAGTTTACAAACAATGGGGCGGCCAAGAACCAATCAGAGTTATGTGGTGGGGACAAAAGGATGGTCAGTGAAAGGGAGGATTACTAGACCTAACGGGAAACATGAAAGGACAGGATTAAGGGGCACGAGGCATCGGGTATGATGCAGCTAACAATAGGGAACAGGACCAAAGTATATGCAACAATGTGAAAGGGAGGTAATTATAGAACAAGTCTGTGGAGAGAAGGGGTTATTAGGAAAAGAACAGGTCGATCTCCAAAAAAACCTGTTGAGAAAAAGAACGGTAACAGTTAGCCAGTGAGGAAAATATAGTTTAAAAAAATATATATATTTTCCATTGAACTACCCGAGCTTGTAACAAACTGTGAACTTGAATGGGTCAAAGTTAAACTTCAAAATAAGAAAGAGCTGATTATTGGATCATTCTACATGCCCCACCGTAATGTTGAAACTCTGAACGAACTGGACAAGTCTCTTAAAAAACTCACTTCAAATGGCCTTCAGAATAAACATATCGTACTCGCAGGGGATTTTAACTGCCCTAGCATTGACTGGGATCAATGTACTGTAGACCTAAGGAGTAGAGACATTACT
This sequence comes from Pycnopodia helianthoides, assembly GCA_032158295.1. Lineage (NCBI taxonomy): Eukaryota > Metazoa > Echinodermata > Asteroidea > Forcipulatida > Asteriidae > Pycnopodia > Pycnopodia helianthoides. Next base: position 12,978,318 of record CM063257.1, on the reverse strand, counting down.
ACCCAGCAAATGCTGATTGACATCAAATACAGATACAGATACAGATTGGGAAAAAGAATGTAAAAAAAAAATCAATCAATGAAAGAACAGGTTATTAGCAGTAATTGTATTTATATTACATAAAATATATAAGTAAGCAGTAAATGAAATGGAGGTGATGGGAATTTATTTGACACCGGTGTTGATGTTTAGTCCAAAGGGTTGGACTGTCTTAAGTTGGTGAATCCAGTGCGATTCTCTGAGTTTGCGGTGTGTGTCATCACCATTGCAAGCCTCGATCACCATAAGTTCAACATCTTTGACGTTGTGATTAGGGCTGTTGAAGTGGATGGAGACGGGGTACTGTTTATAGGTCTTTATTGAAGAGACATGGCTCGCAAAGCGAAGACTTAGTTTGGTCTTAGTCTCTCCCACACATTTCTCACATTTCTTACATGATATAACATAGACTACATTAGGTGTGCTACATTGGGAGTCGGTATTGGAGTTGTAAGAAGAGCCAGTGCTATGACTCTTCACTTTAAGCGCCGGTTTGATGTAGAGACATGTTCTACACTTGGAGCGGGTACATTTGTGACAACCTAGTATTTATGTTAGGGGTGGTGTTTGGCATGTACCTGGTGGGAGTTTAGCCCTGACTAGGATGTCTCCCAGGTTTTTAGGGCGGCGGAATGCAACCATGGGGAGCTCAGGGATTGCTGAGCATAACCTGTTAGAGGAGTGAAGTATATTCATATTGTTATTGAGGATTGATGAAAGTTTAGGCAGTTTAGGGTGGAAGGTGGTGACTAGGGCAACTCTCTCGGTCGGGACTTTTTTTGTTCTCGTGTTGGTCAACAAAGTATGACGAGGTATGTTGAGGGCTCTGTTGATGGCAAGTTGGACCCTGCGTTCGCTGTGGCCCCTTGAAACAAGGTGTTTCCTTAGGTCGGATGAACGACTTTTGTACAAGGTATCTGTGGAGCAGATACGCCTTATACGTAATGCCTGACTGTAAGCAATTGCCTTCTTACAGTGACTAGGGTGGCAACTGTCGGAGAGAAGATACTGGTGGATGTCAGTGGGTTTGCTTGAATACATCCGTAATAATGCCATTAGGGGATTTAGTTACGGTTACATCTAGAAAGTTCACACTTGTGAGAGAGCATTCAGTAGTGAACATTATGGTGGGGTGGAATGAGTTTATATGGTCGATAAACTCATCCAAGCTGTCTTGACCACCACACCATATGGAGAAAATATCATCGATAAATCTCCACCAAACTAGTGGGCGGTTGGGGGCAGAGGACAGGTATTGAGGCCTGAGGCCCTCAGCTATATAATCATATGTGTTCATGACTACAACTGCGGAACCCTTGTCAGCTCGTTTAATCACTATGTCTGATGATTGGCGGAGCTGTGTTAGGGCGTGGCGTTTATCTTGGAGGAGGTTATTGGGTGTCGAGGTGTTGGGGACCTTAAGAACCTCAGAGTTGACTGAATTGATGTAAGCGTCTAGAGCTACATCTCGGTTCTTAGGGGGTACCCAACTACTCTTTTCCTTGAAGCGGTTGCGGGTGGGTTGGATCTCAACAGATGACTCGTCATCTGTGGATGGCTCTACATGAAAATATTCAAGTAGGCGTAACCCACGGTTGAATTGGGCCATGTCCTGTTGGAAAGAGAGTTGCGCTGTAAAATAATACTGTAAAAAATACGGCACTTTAGTGCGTTTTGCTACAGTAAATCCATGTAAAAAAAAATATTACAGTAATTCACTGTTTAGTATTTACACTAACTTTAAATGTAATTTACATTCACGGTAAAGAACTGTTTGAAGGCCTCTAATAACGTTAACCAACTGTTATGAAATACAGCAATCTTGTTAACGAATGGTAACAATAACATACTGTAAAAAAAATACGGCACTTTAGTGCGTTTTGCTACAGTAAATCCATGTAAAAAATATTACAGTAATTAACTGTTTAGTATTTACACTCACTTTAAATGTAATTTACATTCACGGTAAAGATCTGTTTGAAGGCCTCTGTTACATAATACAGTAACAGGCAGTAACCAACTGTTTTTAGATAATTATAAGCAGCAATCTTGTGAACGAATGGAACAATAACATATCTACCGTAAACAGGTTTTTTTTGTAGTAGCAAACGGTTGAATACTGTCGTTTTGGTTGGATGAAATTGAGATTCTGCAATTTGAAATTTACTTGATTTCCTTATGATTTGTAGCATCCTTTTTCATTACTAGAAAAATATTTGTAAAGGGCTTTCAAATGCTACAGCGCTGCTTGGAAAATAACTAATTGGCCCTATAAATAAACCAACGTCACACCAGCAGACTTGCTGCACTCTGAAAAATTGGCAGACAACCAGAATCGACATTGGCCCGCGAAAACACAACCATTAGAGCTTTACTTGGGCAAGGATAGCAATATGAAGGAAAGATACTATCAGTATGTGCCAATCAAGGAGACAATCACTGCTTTATTCAAGCACCAGTCTGTGCAAAGACAGCACCAGTCTGTGCAAAGACAGCACCAGTGCACATGACAGTGTCAACAAAAAGAGGGTACACTAGGAGACATACATGATGGTACAGTGTTTAAGGCAAACAATTTCTACTGCACTCATCTTGACTCATTAGAAATCATTCTTTATCAAGATGCGTTTGAGGTTGTAAACCCACTTGGTTCAGAAAAGAAAAAACATAAAATTATTGGTGTCTATTTCACTCTTGCTAACTTTGAACCCTTCAATAGGTCAAATATTGACCATATGCAGTTAGCTATTTTATGCAGAGAATCAGATTTGAAAGAGTTTGGCCAAAAACTCATATTTTCTCGATTGCTAACTGACTTGAAAGACTTGGAACAAAATGACATTGCACTTGAAAATGGGAAATCATTGAAAGGTACATTGTGTTGCATTGCAGGTGATAATTTGGGCTCTCATGCAATTGGTGGATTTGCTGAGAGATTCAGCACTGTTCAATACTTTTGTAGATATTGCTTAGTAACCAAATATGATTTTTCTCAAAATAGCAATGCCCAGGGACTGTTGCGAACTCCTGCAAATTATGATAATGTTGTAGACATTTTAGACACAACAGATGATCATGTTAGTCTGTTTGAAAGCAAAGGTATTAAATTTACCTCAATGTTCAATGATCTTGAATATTTTCTTGTCTGTCAACCTGGTTTGCCTCCATGTTTGGGGCACGATTTATTTGAAGGGGTAGTCTCTGCTGATTTGGCACTGTATATAGAATACTTTGTCAAAAACAAGTGGTTTACATATGAGCACCTCAACAGAGTTATTGCCCAGTTCAAATACCTTGGAAGTGATAGCAATAACAAGCCCAATAATGTTAACACGAATGGAACTAAATTAGGGGGACACGCAGTACAAAACTGGTGTTTTTTGAGACTGTTCCCACTGTTTGTCTGCAATAACATTGCTGATAGCAATGATGAGGTTTGGCAGTTATGTCTCTTGTTGAGGGAGATAGTGGCACATGTATGTGCTCCTCTGATTACACATGGTCAAGTGGCTTATTTGAAACTCATGATAGAAGACTATCTTGATCAGAGGAAGCACATATTTCCTGAAAAAGGGCTAAAACCAAAACATCACTATCTTATTCCCTACCCTAATTTGATTTTGAAATTTGGCCCTCTGATGAGGTTGTGGACTTTAAGATTTGAGAGTAAACATACCTACTTTAAACGTTGTGCAAGATCTTTGCATAATTTCAAAAATCTTTGTCACACCATGTCAGAAAGACACCAGCTCTTGCAAGCCTTCTTCAGTGCAGGTGAACTGTTTCCACCAAATATTCAAGTCGATAAGTCAGTAGAATTTCACTGCACTTTGTATAATCATGAAATACGACAGGCAGTTAACAATTGCAACTTTGATGTCAAGGAGGCAATTGTTGCGAACATTGTAACATATATAGTGAGGTGGATTAAGGACAAAAAACACGAAGATCGTGACACGGTGGACAAAAGCACCAATTTTTTTTTGAAGACTCCTATGGGTATGTAGATTGATAAAATCCCATGCTCCAAAAAAATTGCAATGACCTTGACCTAATTATGATGTAATATATTCAAAATGGCCGCCATTTCCTTAAAACGGCATAACTTTAGTTATATAATGCCGGGGCAAGTGATTTTAGTAGCGATTTATATGTATCAGAGGCCAAGGAATCGAATGGCAACGTTCGTGTTGTGCTGAAACAAACAGTTTCATCATGTTTGTATTAAATTTGTCTATATTAGCATATGATGGTATAAAATACACCATCATCACCGAGGACAAATCAGTGATTTTTAAAAAATATTTTAACATGTTTCAATTTCAGCTCATGGTTGTGATGGCTAGCAGACCAACGTTAGTAACATTTGAAATTATAACTCGGTTTTGGAATGAAATGGTTTTGCTTCAGTTTCAGACAATGCAATTGCCATAAACAAATTATATAACTTTGTAAACTGTTTCTTGGGCAACTGGTGTCTAAAATGTCCTACGATGACCAAACCACAGACAGTTTTGGACACACTTCATATCATTGTCGTGTTCAAGATCTTGGCCAGGATATTTCCATCAACAAGACCCGCCTCAAAAACAGGCTGCTTGAACATTTTGCTGATACTGGTGTGCAAGAGCAGTCTGATGGAAGAAATGTTCTGATTTTTCCAGAGGGCATGCAGAAGTTGCTTCGGGATGCGTTACTTGAGGGCAAATATGAATCAGAAGCCCTCTTGTTTGCAAAAGTGGCCAAAATATGCAGAGAAGAGATTTTCAAAGAAGACCAAATTACATTTTTTGGTAGTTTCCCTTCTAATTGCCAGAAAATACTTCCCAGGACAAACCTATATGGGCCCAACCTGAAGAATGATGTGGTGGACACTCAGGCTTGCATGACCATATTATCCCCAGATGTTCCTCCACAATTCTAAGAAGAGATACAAAGAAGAGGCAAAAACCACTCGGCAATCTCTAGGGCGAGAGCCTCCCCTTCCCATCTACACTGGACTGAACATTCACACCTTGACAAGGAACAAAACCCTAATCGACCAACTAGCCAAACTTGGCATATGTATCTCATACGACCGGGTCCTACAGCATGAGAACCATTTGGCTATCTCTATGTGTGAGAAATTCCATGCTGAAAGTATTGTGTGCCCCAAGGAAAGGTATCTTTACAGTTGGTGCCTTAGACAACATTGATTACAATCCCTCCTCCGCTTCAGCTAAGGGTTCATTCCATGGGAGCGGCATTAGCATCATTCAGTTCCCTTCAGTATGTCGAGAGAGAAAGCCACATTTCCACCTATAAAATCAAAGGAAGAAGCCATATCTACCCGATGAGTTCAGCATATTCCAGGTGGTACACATGAAGGCATCGGCTACGTGTGTGCCAGAGGTCGAAATGGCAGTGAAGCGAAGGTCAAGGAGGAAACATGGATCAAACATGCTACAAAGCTTCTTGATGTGGATACCTTAGAAAAAGGCCAGGCTATATCTTGGGCTGCATATCATGCGTCTCTGCAATCTCCACCACTCGACCCGCCTGCGTTAACTGCCCTCCTACCACTCTTTTATGAGAAGGCTGACTCCCCTGCAATGATTAAGCATGCCCTGAATGTCTTGAAGTCTATCACTGAGTTCCTCCACCCCGGCCAAATTCCAGTTTTGACTTGTGACTGTCCAATATTTGCAAACTGCAAGTACATCCAGTGGACCTGGCCTGCAACGCATGGAGAAGATAAGTTTCTTATCATGTTTGGAGGTCTCCATATGAAGAAATTCATGTGGAATTGTCTGGGGCATTTCTTAGATCACAGTGGCTGGACCGTGGCTCTGACAGAAGCAGGTATAGTTACATCATGTAACCGCTGACTCTTTCCTCAAAGCTTCACACATAACACGGACTCGACACGCCCACCAGGTGACTGCTTTGGCCCTATCCAAGATGCAGCATGATGCCTTTCTACTTCATGATGGGTCCGGTGGCACAGATGAATACGAGGCTTGGAGGCTTGCTATAAAGAAGAGTCCCACCTTCCAATTTTGGAATATAGTCCTGCGAACTGAGGTCCTAATCCTTGTCTTCATTCGTGCCCACAGGGAGAAGGACTTTGATCTCTATGTAGAGTCTCTACAAGCATTTATGTTTCTCTTTTTCGCACTTGATCACTACAACTACTGTCGCTGGGCTTCAGTCCATCTCCATGATATGCAGTCCTTGCACGGTATTTTTAAGGAAGACTTCACAAAGTACTGGGTGGTAAGCAAAACCAAGCACAGGTGTTCAGCACTCCCCATTGACCAAGTCCATGAGCAAGAAAATGCCAAAGTGAAAGGCAAAGGAGGGGCAGTCGGGCTCACAGAAAATCCAGATGTCTTTCGCCATTGGATGATATCCGGCCCAGAGCAAGCAATTAGGCTGCTGACTGAGTTTGAAAGTGAGTATCTACCACAAGAAGACCCTCAAGTAAACTTCCAGCACCACGAGGAAGGCCTATCTGCTCAAAAGTCCTTCCAACAGCAAACCAAAAGCCTTATCGAGGTAATCAGGCAATACAGTAACCCTTTCCAAGATGACTACCCTGATTTGCTTGTCTTGCACACACAAGACTGTGCAGATGAATCCGTTGTGCGTACAGTGCAAACTATCGAGGCATTGGGTGCAGACCAGTATCTGACATTTAAGAAAGAGGTCTTCTCTGACAGAACAAAGTCAATCCATGCACCAATAAAGAAGAACTCATTACCACTGTTCAGGTCACTGGTTAAGCCCAAGGTTAAATCTACAACGAAGCAGCTAACAGCCCTCCACAATGACGTCAGTCTCTTTGGACGTCTATATATTGGAAATACAGCTGTGTGATGGAGATCCAAGTGTATTCTTCAGCCATGAAAACCAACCTTATCCTCCGTCAATCTCCAACTTCAGCAAACTTCGCATATCAGGTGCAAAGTCATTCGACATAATAAATCTCCTGTCATAACCTATGTATCCGGTCAGAATCATTGTGTTTCATTGTGATAATGTGTTATTGTTTTGGTTGATAGTTATTGTTTATTATATCATAATGACATCATGGTATCTTATAGATCAGTGCCACGGTAATTATACTTTTACCATATGAACACAAAAATATTAGCATTTAGGCGAAACCACGGCAAGAATTTTTTTTTTTTTCAAATTTTGTGTTATTTTTTATAGTATTGACGTTGATGACGTCATAATTACATCAATATACATGTACATGTAGTCACCATAAAGGATATTAATTTTTTTACAAACTAATACCACCCTTATTGTATTCCTTGACCACAAAAGCATAATTTTGGCACATAGAAATCCCACCATGGCATTTGCGTTTGCTTTATTACATAAAAAGAGGTTATGACGTCATAATGACGTAATTCAAGGTGATCCCATTCTCAGATTTTTTGGAGCATGACTTTTTTGAAATCTATGGGTTAAACTGATACTTTGGTGAAAAAATGGTGCTTTTGTCCGTCGTGTAACGAAATGTTCCTTAATCCACCTCACTAATAAGGGTACACTATATAAGAAGGGACTATTTTTACTTGTCAGACAATCTGATGAAGGGCTTGTAGTTGGGGAAATCCTGTTGGTAATAGTTCACGAAAGTACTGTGTACTTTGTTGTGAGGGAAAGTAAAGTAGAAATCTTGGCTGATCTACATGTTAACGAAATAACAAGTGCATTAAATGTTGTTTGCGTGACTGCAAACAGTTTGTTGGATTATTATCCACCACCAATTTATGATGTAAAGGGCCACTTGCTCATAACACTACACCATACACCAGTTTCGTACAGTCAGTAAGCCATGGAACGAGAGTTGATAAAGGCAGAGATAAAAGACTGTCTGCCAAGTCTAGAGGATACAGTTATTAATGCTGTGTTGGAAAAACTTGATCAAGTTGGTGTGCAGACAAAGGAGGACCTTCAATTTGTTAAAGAGGATGACCTACGACCTATCCAGATCCGAAAGCTCCTGGAAGAATGGACTTCAGGAAGTTCAGCAGGTACGTGTTTAGATATTGTAACTGATATCCATATCAAATGAGGCTCGTCACAAATGATATAGAGTAAGTGACAAAACTTTCAAAATAATTTTTAACGAGCAGGGTTCACACACTTTTTCCAGCACATTTTGTTACGCATTCAATAGTAATAACAATTTTTTGGGTACCCTCTTTTTCCAGTCTGTCTATAAAGTGGTTTACCAACAGTGATCAGAGTGGAGCTATTACATAATAAAAGCTCATCCAATCTGATAAAAATAATATTTGAGGTTCCATGTTCAATTTTATTGGATTTCAATCTTTGGGAGAATGTTACCTTTTATCTATATGAAATATACTTTGCCTTAGATGGGTCATATTGTAACCACTTGCAGCAGTATACACTTATGGTGCTCAAAATCAGTGTCCACAGTTTGTGTGGTTAAGCATAAACATGAACAAAAGCAAACCCAATAAAGTTTTAGGTTAAGCTGTCATTGATGTCACAAGAAAATAGTAAAAAACCTGATATGTTTTTCAATCTTAACAATAGTGTATACTGGCTTTAATGCAGCATTTTTGGAGGATGTTTGTTCTGTGTTTGACCAAATGTTCCCCACAGGTCACATAATTTGTTTTTGTAATAGTAGGGGGTCATTTTTTTTTACAGCATTCAAGTTGTTGCTTTAAGGCCAACATTGCTTAATGGGGGGGGGGGGGGGTAGGCTTATGATATTAATGAATCCCAATAGATTGGGTCCACTATTTATTAGATTACTTTTTATGAGCACTCTGTTGTACTTGATCTCCACAGAAAAACATAGAAGTAGACAATTTGTAAACAAGAAATATTTGTGCTTAATTGGTGGGGGGGGGGGGTTAAGCTACACCCCCGCCCCCATTTAGCTGTAAGCTGGGCCCAATTTCATAGAGCTGCTTGAGCAGTAAATATTGCTTGACATTTTCCTGCTTAGCAGAAATGAGCAGGATACCAGTGACAAATTGTACACGTGACATGGTAGTTTGGCTGGTAACCTTATTCTGGTAAGCATAAGTTTGTTGTGCTTTGCTGCTTTTTATGCTCTATGAAATTAGGCCCTGCTCGCGCTGACCAGGTTGACATGAAGTATAGACAACAAAAAGTTAGAGTGGCCTAATATATTTCGTCTTGGAGCCAAGACTTCTTCAGAGGCTAATGACAAAGTGACAAGATGAGGAAGTCTTGGCTCTAAATCGAAATATATTAGGTCACTCTAACTTTGTGATTTGGAATTCATGTATTAAAATGTTAACAGTTTTTCAAAGTTTGAAGTTAAAAACAAATGTTCCAAAGTTTCTCCTTAAATATAATTCTTGTCGAGGTTAAACATGAGATACAACATTAATAAAAAAAAACTAGAGCGCAAGTGTTTGTCCAGACAAACACGAGGTGTTCGGCTATCAATGGGGTCAGTGTTGTAGTCAACGCGAGAGCTATTGCATTGAGTGGAATTTGGTGCCATTACTGTTTTGTGGCGTGCCTAACAACCTACACACTTTAGCAAAAATCTAAAAAAGCACATGATTAAAAGCCCGACGTTTGATTGTTAGCGAGGTTTGCATGGACGACTGTCTTAAAGACTGACAAAGCTATTGCCAAAATCAGGTTACGAGACTCTTGAACAGAGACTAGAGTTTTGTATAGTTAGAACTTCCTGTTTGGACTGGAAGGAAAGGTCAAAGTGGGGTCATGCTTCAGGAATAAAATGTCAAACGTGTAATAAGCTAGCAAGCAACCCGACTATATCAAGTATGCCATTCACTATTAAAAGCTAATATATTGCTTCATGAAAACTTACTCTTTATTGATTCATTATAAATCACAAGTTCACACAAGCTATGTTGTTCAAGTTGACATTATTAAGATAAAATATAATTATTAGAAATGTTCAAAGGATTTCAAATAAATTTGGATTCTCATTGAGTATCGATGGATGAAAAATGATTGTTCATAATACACTTGATGATGATAACCTTCAAATAAGTCAAGCATTGTGTAAGCTTTCAGTTGCAATTTATAAATGGCTTGCTTGATTTTTAGATATTGTTACTTGAGAAAAAATTGACTTGAGAAAAATTAAACCGTAGAAGACACTTGTTTGGAATGCAAGACAGAGGCACATCATGAAAATGCAAGTCTATTAACAGTTATAGCTTGGAAAAAAAGGTATAATTTACAGCATAATACTGTTGACTAATTTACAGTATGATACTGTCAAGAGTGAACAATGGTAGATTACAATAGTGTTTACACTACACTAAGGTAATTGTATGAACAGTATAGCTTAGAAAGAAGGTATAATTTACAGTATAATACTGTTGACTAATTTACAGTATGATACTGTCAAGAGTGAACAATGGTAGATTACAATAGTGTTTACACTACACTAATGTAATTGTATTAACAGTATAGCTTGGAAAGAAGGTATAATTTACAGTAAAATACTGTTGACTAATTTACAGTATGATACTGTCAAGAGTGAACAACGGTAGATTACAATACTGTTTGCATTACACTTATGTAGTTGTATTAACAGTATAGCTTGGAAAGAAGGTATAATTTACAGTAAAATACTGTTGCCTACTTTACAGTAACGTACTGTCAGAGTGAACAACGGTGGATTACAGTACTGTTTACACTACACTAATGTAATTTTATTAACAGTAATACAAAATGATCCTGTAAAAATTACAGTATGTTACTGGCGCCCGTGCTGCCAGTAATTTACTGTAAAATTTTACAGTTAATATTTTACAGTGTGGTTAGGTTCTCTAGGTGTGGGGCAAAACTTGAGACCCCTTGAAAGGAGTTTAACCTGTGGGTCGGTTAAGACTTTGTCAGACAGATTGACTACCGTACATGTTGTATATGGCGACCTTTCAAGGGGGTGAGTAAGAGTGGGCCTCTTGCTGTGGAAACGTCTATGAATGTATTTCTTATGGTTAGCTTGGACATTCATGCGTTTTTTGTTCTGTTTGTCCGTTAGGGTGGACCGTAGGTGGTTGACATTAGATCGTAGGATATCATGTAAATGCTCGTACTCTTGATTGGAGCATGACTCTTGGAGTTGAGATTCAGTCTCTGTTATCTCAAGTAACTGGTTATCAATGTATTGTTGGTATTGATCTTCCAGTAACCTGAGCAGACGGAAAGACGTGTTAGTGAGTGTCTTATTCCATTTCTTCAAAAATGAGGGTTCAAGGTCCCCAAAGGAAGGGGCACACTTGATCTGGAGCCCTTTATGGATGATCCGGGATAAACGATAAAAACGGTAGTTATCTAGATGTGACAAGTAGCGAATGTTCTTTTCTTTAAGCTTACGTAGTTTACGGAAAAGGCACTTGGTATATCATGTAGCATGTATATATAATTAAAACCGTCAAACTAGATTCGATTTGTTAATGCAATTAGTAAGAATGAACATCCTTGTGTTTCTAAACTATTGAACAGCAACTAACCTGTTTTGTGTCGTAGTAGTTTCATTTTGTCTGAGCACAGAACCGTCACCGATGACTCCATCTCTGCAGAAGAATGACTTTTTTTTTAAAAGATCTTCATCTCTCAGGCTCGCTGACGGGTTTTTGCCGGTACTCATAAACTTCAGACTTAACAAGGATGTCGAAATGAAGCAGAAGATTGATGCGCAAATTGCAAATGTGGTAAGCCGGTTCCGTTTTAACATTGTCTTAAAAAAAGGTCACGAGAATAATATGTGTGTCCGTTTGCGAGACTGATCTTTTCCGCAAGGGTCTGCAATGCACATCTAACCAGGCTGTACGGACCTTACGCACATGAAATAAATTAAAATATGGGCGTTCCATCCGTCGTTTGTTTTCCAATCGTGTGCGCTGCGTGGTTATGTCTGCACGTTTTGTTATTATTTCATTGGTTCAGCTCTACTAAACGGTTGTATGGCTTCTGACTGGCACCCCGAACAAAGATATTGACAAAATAGGGAGACCGCCAATATAGGGCTAGATAGCTCAGTTGGTAGAGCGCCGGTACGTTAATCCGGAGGTCGTTGGTTCAAATCCCGCTCTAGTCAATTTTTCTTTGTTCAACCCATACTATTTGAAATTTACCCAGTCAGTTTCCCTTGTGGTTTATTACTTGACATTTAAATTGAAAAAGTCGCATCCCCTTAAGGTGATCCCGTGGCTGCTGCTTCCCAGGTTGTATCGTAAACTTGGGTGTGATCCCTGGCTACACGGCAGTTAACGGTTGTATGGCTTCTGACTGGCACCCCCGAACAAAGATATTGACAAAATAGGGAGACCGCCAATATAGGGCTAGATAGCTCAGTTGGTAGAGCGCCGGTACGTTAATCCGGAGGTCGTTGGTTCAAATCCCGCTCTAGTCAATTTTTCTTTGTTCAACCCATACTATTTGAAATTTACCCAGTCAGTTTCCCTTGTGGTTTATTACTTCACATTTAAATTGAAAAAGTCGCATCCCCTTAAGGTGATCCCGTGGCTGCTGCTTCCCAGGTTGTATCGTAAACTTGGGTGTGATCCCTGGCTACACGGCAGTTAACGGTTGTATGGCTTCTGACTGGCACCCCCGAACAAAGATATTGACAAAATAGGGAGACCGCCAATATAGGGCTAGATAGCTCAGTTGGTAGAGCGCCGGTACGTTAATCCGGAGGTCGTTGGTTCAAATCCCGCTCTAGTCAATTTTTCTTTGTCAACCCCCATACTATTTGAAATTTACCCAGTCAGTTTCCCTTGTGGTTTATTACTTGACATATTTTGTATTTATTAAAACTTTTATTTGCGTTTATTTAGTTGGGTGCACCCTATTAGTAGAGCTGAACCAATGGAATAATAACAAAACGTGCAGACATAACCACGCAGCGCACACGATCGGCAAACAAACGACGGATGGAACGCCCATATTTTAATTTATTTCATGTGCGTAAGGTCCGTACAGCCTGGTTAGATGTGCATTGCAGACCCTTGCGGAAAAGATCAGTCTCGCAAACGGACACACATATTATTCTCGTGACCTTTTTTTAAGACAATGTTAAAACGGAACCGGCTTACCACATTTGCAATTTGCGCATCAATCTTCTGCTTCATTTCGACATCCTTGTTAAGTCTGAAGTTTATGAGTACCGGCAAAAACCCGTCAGCGAGCCTGAGAGATGAAGATCTTTTAAAAAAAAAGTCATTCTTCTGCAGAGATGGAGTCATCGGTGACGGTTCTGTGCTCAGACAAAATGAAACTACTACGACACAAAAACAGGTTAGTTGCTGTTCAATAGTTTAGAAACACAAGGATGTTCATTCTTACTAATTGCATTAACAAATCGAATCTAGTTTGACGGTTTTAATTATATATACATGCTACATGATATACCAAGTGCCTTTTCCGTAAACTACGTAAGCTTAAAGAAAAGAACATTCGCTACTTGTCACATCTAGATAACTACCGTTTTTATCGTTTATCCCGGATCATCCCTAAAGGGCTCCAGATCAAGTGTGCCCCTTCCTTTGGGGACCTTGAACCCTCATTTTTGAAGAAATGCTGTAAATTATACCTTCTTTCCAAGCTATACTGTAAATACAATTACAGTGACACATTATGAGGATAAACCAATCACACCTTTGATGGGTATTTGGCAGGGGTCTTAGTATGCCTCCAACCTAAAAAAAAAAACGCCAAAAAGTGCTGTTTTCAAGTGGTTTTTTTGACAACGTGGGACATTACTGACAGATTTACCTCAAAATATCAATTTGAACATTGTTTGTGTGTGCTCAAGGCACCCTTAGGGGATTGTTTAAAACAAAATAGCGAAATCTGAGACGGAGCCTGCCAAAATTTCTGAATTTCAGGTGAGTTGACCCAATTTACTGATTTTTCGCATATAACATCAACCTCAAACTTCTTACTTCGGCTGTATGAAAGCTTGCTAAATCAGTCATGCACGATGACAACAATAAACAATCAGCGCTGGTAAAATTCGTAGCAAGGTCAAATTTTTGTCGTGTGAAAAGACTGCTGCTCGGACGTTTGGAAAATTACACTGGTGTAGGGGTGTATTAATTTGGAAGGGGGAATAACTCGACGGGCCTTTGAACTCCCCATAACAAATTGAGCAGAGGATTAAAGTTCAGCAGTCAATGTATAAATTTCACTTTACTGTAAAAAGCTGTGAGACTTCTGAGTTTTGTTGTATTTATGCATATTTTTTATTTAGTATGGGGGTTGAACAAAGAAAAATTGACTAGAGCGGGATTTGAACCAACGACCTCCGGATTAACGTACCGGCGCTCTACCAACTGAGCTATCTAGCCCTATATTGGCGGTCTCCCTATTTTGTCAATATCTTTGTTCGGGGGTGCCAGTCAGAAGCCATACAACCGTTAACTGCCGTGTAGCCAGGGATCACACCCAAGTTTACGATACAACCTGGGAAGCAGCAGCCACGGGATCACCTTAAGGGGATGCGACTTTTTCAATTTAAATGTCAAGTAATAAACCACAAGGGAAACTGACAGGGTAAATTTCAAATAGTATGGGGGTTGAACAAAGAAAAATTGACTAGAGCGGGATTTGAACCAACGACCTCCGGATTAACGTACCGGCGCTCTACCAACTGAGCTATCTAGCCCTATATTGGCGGTCTCCCTATTTTGTCAATATCTTTGTTCGGGGGTGCCAGTCAGAAGCCATACAACCGTTAACTGCCGTGTAGCCAGGGATCACACCCAAGTTAACGATACAACCTGGGAAGCAGCAGCCACGGGATCACCTTGAGGGGATGCGACCTTTTCAATTTAAATGTCAAGTAATAAACCACAAGGGAAACTGACTGGGTAAATTTCAAATAGTATGGGGGTTGAACAAAGAAAAATTGACTAGAGCGGGATTTGAACCAACGACCTCCGGATTAACGACTGCTGAACTTTAATCCTCTGCTCAATTTGTTATGGGGAGTTCAA
Source organism: Pycnopodia helianthoides (assembly GCA_032158295.1). NCBI lineage: Eukaryota > Metazoa > Echinodermata > Asteroidea > Forcipulatida > Asteriidae > Pycnopodia > Pycnopodia helianthoides. Next base: position 12,963,283 of record CM063257.1, on the reverse strand, counting down.
AGGCCCGTCGAGTTATTCCCCCTTCCAAATTAATACACCCCTACACCAGTGTAATTTTCCAAACGTCCGAGCAGCAGTCTTTTCACACGACAAAAATTTGACCTTGCTACGAATTTTACCAGCGCTGATTGTTTATTGTTGTCATCGTGCATGACTGATTTAGCACAATGAAATAATAACAAAACGTGCAGACATAACCACGCAGCGCACACGATCGGCAAACAAACGACGGATGGAACGCCCATATTTTAATTTATTTCATGTGCGTAAGGTCCGTACAGCCTGGTTAGATGTGCATTGCAGACCCTTGCGGAAAAGATCAGTCTCGCAAACGGACACACATATTATTCTCGTGACCTTTTTTTAAGACAATGTTAAAACGGAACCGGCTTACCACATTTGCAATTTGCGCATCAATCTTCTGCTTCATTTCGACATCCTTGTTAAGTCTGAAGTTTATGAGTACCGGCAAAAACCCGTCAGCGAGCCTGAGAGATGAAGATCTTTTAAAAAAAAAGTCATTCTTCTGCAGAGATGGAGTCATCGGTGACGGTTCTGTGCTCAGACAAAATGAAACTACTACGACACAAAACAGGTTAGTTGCTGTTCAATAGTTTAGAAACACAAGGATGTTCATTCTTACTAATTGCATTAACAAATCGAATCTAGTTTGACGGTTTTAATTATATATACATGCTACATGATATACCAAGTGCCTTTTCCGTAAACTACGTAAGCTTAAAGAAAAGAACATTCGCTACTTGTCACATCTAGATAACTACCGTTTTTATCGTTTATCCCGGATCATCCCTAAAGGGCTCCAGATCAAGTGTGCCCCTTCCATTGGGGACCTTGAACCCTCATTTTTGAAGAAATGCTGTAAATTATACCTTCTTTCCAAGCTATACTGTAAATACAATTACAGTGACACATTATGAGGATAAACCAATCACACCTTTGATGGGTATTTGGCAGGGGTCTTAGTATGCCTCCAACCTAAAAAAAAACGCCAAAAAGTGCTGTTTTCAAGTGGTTTTTTGACAACGTGGGACATTACTGACAGATTTACCTCAAAATATCAATTTGAAAATTGTTTGTGTGTGCTCAAGGCACCCTTAGGGGATTGTTTAAAACAAAATAGCGAAATCTGAGACGGAGCCTGCCAAAATTTCTGAATTTCAGGTGAGTTGACCCAATTTACTGATTGTTCGCTTATAACATCAACCTCAAACTTCTTACTTCGGCTGTATGAAAGCTTGCTAAATCGGTCATGCACGATGACAACAATAAACAATCAGCGCTGGTAAAATTCGTAGCAAGGTCAAATTTTTTGTCGTGTGAAAAGACTGCTGCTCGGACGTTTGGAAAATTACACTGGTGTAGGGGTGTATTAATTTGGAAGGGGGAATAACTCGACGGGCCTTTGAACTCCCCATAACAAATTGAGCAGAGGATTAAAGTTCAGCAGTCAATGTATAAATTTCACTTTACTGTAAAAAGCTGTGAGACTTCTGAGTTTTGTTGTATTTATGCATATTTTTTATTTAGAATGGGGGTTGAACAAAGAAAAATTGACTAGAGCGGGATTTGAACCAACGACCTCCGGATTAACGTACCGGCGCTCTACCAACTGAGCTATCTAGCCCTATATTGGCGGTCTCCCTATTTTGTCAATATCTTTGTTCGGGGGTGCCAGTCAGAAGCCATACAACCGTTAACTGCCGTGTAGCCAGGGATCACACCCAAGTTTACGATACAACCTGGGAAGCAGCAGCCACGGGATCACCTTAAGGGGATGCGACTTTTTCAATTTAAATGTCAAGTAATAAACCACAAGGGAAACTGACTGGGTAAATTTCAAATAGTATGGGGGTTGAACAAAGAAAAATTGACTAGAGCGGGATTTGAACCAACGACCTCCGGATTAACGTACCGGCGCTCTACCAACTGAGCTATCTAGCCCTATATTGGCGGTCTCCCTATTTTGTCAATATCTTTGTTCGGGGGTGCCAGTCAGAAGCCATACAACCGTTAACTGCCGTGTAGCCAGGGATCACACCCAAGTTTACGATACAACCTGGGAAGCAGCAGCCACGGGATCACCTTAAGGGGATGCGACTTTTTCAATTTAAATGTCAAGTAATAAACCACAAGGGAAACTGACTGGGTAAATTTCAAATAGTATGGGGGTTGAACAAAGAAAAATTGACTAGAGCGGGATTTGAACCAACGACCTCCGGATTAACGACTGCTGAACTTTAATCCTCTGCTCAATTTGTTATGGGGAGTTCAAAGGCCCGTCGAGTTATTCCCCCTTCCAAATCAATACACCCCTACACCAGTGTAATTTTCCAAACGTCCGAGCAGCAGTCTTTTCACACGACAAAAATTTGACCTTGCTACGAATTTTACCAGCGCTGATTGTTTATTGTTGTCATCGTGCATGACTGATTTAGCAAGCTTTCATACAGCCGAAGTAAGAAGTTTGAGGTTGATGTTATAAGCGAACAATCAGTAAATTGGGTCAACTCACCTGAAATTCAGAAATTTTGGCAGGCTCCGTCTCAGATTTCGCTATTTTGTTTTAAACAATCCCCTAAGGGTGCCTTGAGCACACACAAACAATTTTCAAATTGATATTTTGAGGTAAATCTGTCAGTAATGTCCCACGTTGTCAAAAAACCACTTGAAAACAGCACTTTTGGGCGTTTTTTTAGGTTGGAGGCATACTAAGACCCCTGCCAAATACCCATCAAAGGTGTGATTGGTTTATCCTCATAATGTGTCACTGTAATTGTATTTACAGTATAGCTTGGAAAGAAGGTATAATTTACAGTATAATACTGTTGACTAATTTACAGTATGATACTGTCAAGAGTGAACAATGGTAGATTACAATACTGTTTACACTACACTAATGTAATTGTATTAACAGTATAGCTTGGAAAGAAGGTATAATTTACAGTAAAATACTGTTGACTAATTTACAGTATGATACTGTCAAGAGTGAACAACGGTAGATTACAATATTGTTTGCACTACACTTATGTAATTGTATTAACAGTATAGCTTGGAAAGAAGGTATAATTTACAGTAAAATACTGTTGACTACTTTACAGTAACATACTGTCAGCCCATGGAACCAACTTCAGCCCATGGGACCAAACAACGGCGCTTCGCGCGCAGAGCCCACAATGCAATGCAATGCTATGTCACACGACGACTGTGCAGGTCACGCGGTGAATAAAAGTCAACAACAAACACACACGTTCAATGTGTACGATCATTATAACACAGGCCATGTTTACGGTGTTCAGACAACTTGTCCGTCTGACAACTCGACCATTCGGACAACTCGACATCCATGTTTACAAAGCTCATGTAAATTCAACCTATGGAAGTTTATGTTGTATGTCTACATCCACCATGGTTTAGAAGCCCTTTTCATGAGGCACGCAAGCTCAATTTTACTAGGTAAAACAACCTTTTAACTTGGTAGCTAGCTATAATAGTATAATCACATGTCAGCTTACGTGAATCATGCTTTAAAAAATTAAAACACTACTGAAGACGAAATCGTTTTTTGTTCAACTTTCAACAAGCATAAAATAAACGGCCTCGGCCCACACGGTGTTGGCCTTGGTTTTAAATGGTTTTATTTGTTGTACTTTTTGTACGACACAAAACACAATGTCCAAAGCTTCCCCTTAAAATATTACTTGCTGAGCTGCCGTATGTTTTGAGATTGAAAATAATTTTCGTCTCGGTAGACTTGCATTTTTTGTTAAGCATGTACAAAAATAAATAAACGTTTTTACCAGTGCTGGTTTATACCGATGGTAAACACATTTTACATGCTAAAAAGGTTGTCTCCGTCCCGAAACCTCCAGCACCTCAGCAAGTGAAATTTTAAAGCATATAGTAAAAGGAAGCCTTCTACCACCATTATCTTCAAACGGTGCAAATAATTTGTAAATCTGTGGACATTGTGTTGTTTTGTTCTATGTACCAGAACATGTTAATCTACTATTAACAGTATGTTATGCTCATCTCTAAAGGAAACGGAAAGACCCGGTCTGATAATAATAAACACAAATCTTATGACAAAAATTCAACGAAAGAGTTTTTTGTCAATTCAATGTGGTCTGCCTTTTTATGCAATGGTGTTATCGGTATAATTCATCGTTAAATAATTACCCCCATCCCCCCCCCCCAACGCCAATAAAAAGAAAGAGAAAAGGTTATTGATTTTGTTTTCCCTAACTACAATCATACCCATAATTCTTGTAGATGACCCTTCTTCTACTTGTAGATTGCCTTCATTGCTTAAAAACAAGATAATTAAAAAGACTCACTGACAATAATAGTAACAAAACAATTCACAAATGAATTATTCATTTCTCTGTTTCCATTTAATGTTATAATAAATAATAAATACAAATCATTCATTCTCATTCAAAATTGTTTTTATTGAGATGGTCTACTTGGCAAACTCTCACAAAGGGATATAACATCAAGCTGGCATTATCGCACCATTACAATAATTTAGGTCTACATGTATTATACATGAAAGTCTTGCAGTCTAACAAAAACAATAAGGAGTAGAGTTCTCGGCCTAGCTTCAAAAAGCTGTCAGGCAAAGACAACAAATTCTTGACAATTATTGTTGTTCTACTAAGCAAAGATTTAGTGGGGCACTACGTAAAATTTACAGTTAGGCTGGTGACCTGTTTCTGCTAAGCAATACTATTCGGTGCTCAGCAAATTTGTTGTGCTTTATGAAATTAGGCCCAGGTGATCTGCCTCTACAAGCCTGGCTGATAGAGATATCGAACAAGATTCATAAGTGTTCATGCCCCGTAATATTGGGGGAATGAGGGAGGAATTGTCCTGTACTGAAAGTGATACAACCAGTATTCTCCCACATCAGAAGAGCTATCCCAAGGAAGAGCAAAAACCTCAGAAAAAAAAAACTGAGGAGAAATCTCCTTCCCGGACCCATTGTTTCATGGCCACCAAGTTGTCAACTCTTAGAATAGCTCCTTCCTTTGTGGAAGAATTTTAGTGAAATAAATAATTTGTGTTAATTTTTAATTAAAAATTGGCCGAAAAAAACAACAAACAATGTTGCAAAGAGTTTTGCTTGATGAATATTGCTTGAATAAGTTTTTACTTCTACTTTGATACTAAGCAGAGTTCATGATAGGCCTGGACGTCTAATGAAACTTACTACTCGGCTAGTCGCACCTCAAGTAGTTACGACACTAGTCGCAACTGATTTTTAATTCTCAAGATGCATTGTGGCAATGTTTGCCGCAAGCGCAATGTAGTGAAATTCAAGCTGAAAGGATTGAAGGATTGTGTCACTGATACATTTGGTTCACCAAATAGGTAGTCGCGATTAATTTTGTAGTAGTCGTGGCAGCACGATTAACTGAGTCCATGTAGATAAAAAAGGTAGTCGCGAAATCAAAAGAATAGTGCATAGTAAACTCTCTGGAGCACGGCGGGTCGTCAAGTGAGAAGTTTCCACTTGCAATGATGACTTTGGCATCAGCAACCTGCTTCTTGTAAGATTCGCGCTCTTCTTTGACGTGTTGAAGGTGTGCCTCCTGCCTCTGCAATGTAGCGCTCTTCCTTGCTGCTTCTTCGCAGTTGACGGTCCTGTTGATGAGGTTGTTGTTCTTCTGGCACTCCCAGCAGAGGTCGGGCATTGGTCGACAACACACGATCTGTGGACATAGCTTCTTGAAGGTGGAGAGTGCTGCTGCTCTGAAGCCTAAACAGCAATAAACAAATATTATCTTAGCAGATACTCCATGGAATAATTAAAACTGGAACAACGATTCAAGAAAGATATGTCCTTTTAGCACACTGCACTAGTTTGTATTGAGTAGTATAGCAAAACAAACACATAAATCTCAGTAGTTATAGAAAAATCCCTTCAAAGTTTGACAGATATAAGCCCGGTTCATACTTCCTGCAAATGCGAATTTGACTTGAATTTGACGACACAACTCTATTTATGTCAACGTTCGTATCGCATTTTCATTCGCAGGAAGTATGAACTAGCAGGGTTCGACCTTAGCGGTGGTCCGCTGGCCAAATGCCAGTTGAAACGGCGGCGGACCAGCTGAAACACCTTGCCAAGTGGTCCGGCTGGCCAGTCAAAAATATCAGCAACAGTACAACAGAACTCTGACTATTATTATTTGTTAACAGAGGAGGCTACCTTTTTTTACACAAAAGCTGCAGTTTTATATGAAAAGACTTTTAAAATAAAAACTGCAGCTTTTGTGCAAGTAAATTTAATAAAATTTCGCCGCACGGAACATCCAAGTTTTCTTCACACAATGTAAACATGCACACACAGCGTATGTACATGTACACAGTTTGCTGCATGTACAGCACGATCAGCCAATGGAAAAATTCGTTTCTCACTAGTTGTAGGAATTCAACAGCCAATAGCAACATTCCTTTCACAAGTGAAAATCCACTGTGTCTAGTTTTCACCTCCTTTGATAGATCGCCCATGTACTGTGTGGTGTGGCTATGCAGACTTACTGTGTAGGCATGGTGAACTGGTTTGCAGCCAGACTACAGGTACATGTTTCTTTGACTCACATGTGGATGATGGTTTGTTTATTTCGACTGAACGTCAGTGATTTGGATTTTTACAACTATCTAAACTGATGCCTCCTGCTTGCAAAGTAAGAAATAACTGAGATCTGGATATGTTGCAAATAGTTTGTATTAAATTGTTCTTTTTGTGGACGAAATTTGGAACATTGTAAGAACTTTGGTCTCATTTTTAATCAAGTGAAGGCAATCGGATCGCTACGAATACTTTAGTAAAACCATGGAGGAAGAAAACTAATAGGCTATATTTATGAATGATAAAATTACTACAGCGATCGTACGTAACCCTCCCTCTTCGGTACCGTTGATTAATGACGATTATCAATAACAAGTTTATGGTTTTTATCGAGTCAGTTTGGAAGTTATTTGTTTGTTTTAATTAGCCACAAGCATTTTTTCATAAAAAATGTACTTGTTATACTTTGAGTTTGAGTACAGTTTGAGTGCACTTTGAGTGCACTTTGAGTGCACTTTGAGTGCTGTCTTTGGTTACTGGAACCATGGACTGAAACTATCCAAAGATCATGTTTTGCTTCTGACCAATCTGACCTGTGTTAACCCTCGGAGAAGCAACGTGGTGAAAAAATTCTCCACATATTCCAAATATGGTCATATTTTTCAATGGGCAAAAAAAAGCCACGATTTTTTGTATTCGACACCCCTCGCATACACCACAAGCCTGTAGACTCCCATTGGCCAGGCTATAACCACTGCCGAGTAAGAATTATTTAATGACAGCAGTCCCAAGGGACAGCTATGCCCTTGGGAATTGTAACTTGATATCTTAGTGAGCCAACTCCTTGTGCCATTATCTCTTTGTGTCAACCCTGTGCCACCCAGAGCTAAAACAGGTCGTAAAGAACACACACTGCTGGCCCAGACAAAAGCCCTGTGGAGATTAAAATTGCTTTGGGCTTGCAGGAGGGGGTCATTGACCTAAAAAACTGGGTGGTGAAAAAATTCTCCACCTGGATCCACCGCGTTTTACAGAAGGGCCCGCTGCTCCGAGGGTTTTAAAGGAACATTACATAATTGGTAAGAAAAAATCTTGTAAAATGTACTTTTTGATCACAGATTTACATAAAACTTACACAGTCTAGTAATGATGATAGTAGAAAACATCCCTTGAAATATTTCTGTCTGAAATGCCATATTTGATGAGAAATGAATAAACTTATTTTCCGATTGGAGTTTATCGCTCAGTGAGCGTTTTATTCATTTGTTGAATCTATAGTATATGATTTCATGCAAATGTGTTATCGGTTTTTCACTATTTTCTCGTGACCCAGATGGCCGATCGATCTCAAACTTCTTCAGGTTTGTCAGTTTATGTATATGGTGGATTACATAAAGTGCTTACACTGCCAGCAACTGTTTTGTTAGCAAAAGCCAATTTTGTAATGTTCCTTTAAGTAAGTATCTAAACATAATAAAGTTTGGCTATCAATGCAGTTAACCTTTTAGCCACTGGACCGCCCAGCCACCCAAAGTAATACACCGCAACATGGGTAGGAGGAAACGCTCACCAGCTTGTGTTTGGAGGGGGCGGGGGGGGGGAGTAACATCAAAATAAAACTAAATAGTCATAGGTACACGTCGACACAATGGCAATCGTTTGACCATTTTTTTTTTTTTTCGCCCTTCACAGTTATAAGTTGAATTGTAAAAAAAGGTACGCTAATTATGATAAATTCTGTAGCTCTAATAACCAAAACCACGCTCATTTTTAACAACATATTTTTTCTTTCTTCATGATGATACTGTCGAAAACTAATGGTTAGCAATTAATCAGTATGAGCAGTTGACGCCAGTTAACAGCCTTCAAAACTATTGTGTTCATTTTAACTTTATGAAAAATAACCTCCATGAAATTTAACGATATCCGTTATTGTTAATTTCCCTTGGGACATGTCTCCTCCGAAATTGAAATAATTTTGTTAATCAGTGACAATTCTAACGAAAAGGACGAAAGTTGTACCTAAATAATAAGTCTTGTGTATCTTTTAGAATATTTTAAACCATGATTCTAGTAATTCACTTAGAGAGTCTTGAAAACTAAAAAATGATGATCGAAAATCAGGATATTGTTTCAATCGTTATGAAAAATGTTATAAAAAACTGACGGACCAGTCAAAAACCTGGCAGACCAGTTAAAAATCAAACTTTCAGTTGGAACAGCTTTTGTTTTCGTCGAGATTTTTATTTTTAGCTGTTCCAAACTTTCAGTTGGAACAGCTATTGTTTTCGTCGAGATTTTTTTTTTTTATTATTATTATTATTATTTCTTTCTTTCCCTAAAATCGTATTGACTTAACCTGGTCTGTTTCAAAGGCCATAATGTCCCTCTTAGAATAATCAAAAGTAGACAAATCATATACCATATTAAAGCTTATGCCCTAACTTAAATTTAAGATGTAATTAGATTAAAATTCCTAATTAATTATTCACGTGACAGCGGTGTGAATATTTAATTAGTCAATCTTGTTCCAATCATATCTCAAGAAGTATACATCCAATCCTCAAACTTTTTCAGTTATGGACTTGTCTTGTAATGTAGATGGCAATCCTGGCCTAACATTTGCCATCACGTCATCATGACGTCACTTTTTTGCGCGTTTTCTATCTGTGTACAAATCCAATGGCTCTAAAAAATAATGTTTAAAACACAACTTTTCAGAATAAAGTTACATTTTAGTTACTTATAATACACAAATCATGTTTAAAACACGAACGCTTTTACTAAGAGTTATTCCAGGCCATTAAAAATAGTCAAATACAATGTAGTTTCATGATAATTAACGATTTAAGATTGGTAAATCTGACCCCATGAAACAAACTCTGTATTGCGCAATCACGGCAATGCGTCGGAGATTGCCTCGCTGTTTATTCCTATTCGAAGGTGGACCAATTGGTTTCTACATACCCCATTGGATTTGGGCTTGAGCAACATGTTATTCCTAGGTAAGTTAAGGTGTTTTTTTTTAAAGGCATTTGATTGGGATAAGTTACATACCATATTGTACCTTATCAAATTTATTAGTATGAAAAACACAATTTTGTTACTGTGACGTCCTCAGGTGTCAAATTACAGTAATTAAAACGCTTTAATTAGTTAATCTTTGCAACACCATATCTCAAGAAGTACACAGCCGATTTTCAAACTTTTTTCAGTTATGGACCCCTTGGGCATTGGAGATTAACCAAGGGTTACCGTGACCCCATGTTGACCTTTAGTTCCGGGTGAACCGGAAGTTCGACCATATCTCAAGAAGTACACAACTGATTTTCAATTTCTTTTCAGTTATAGATCCTTTGAGCATTCAAGATTGAACTTTGGTTACCGTGACCCCATGTTGACCTTTAGTTCTGGGTCAACCGGAAGTTGGACCATATCTCAAGAACTACAGAACCGATGTTCGATTTCCTTTCAGTTATAGATCCTTGGATCATTAAAATTTTACTTTCTGTTTTTGTGACCCCTTGATGAACTTTACTTCTGAGTCAACCGGAAGTGGGACCATATCTCAAGAAGTACACACCCGATTTTCAATTTCTTTAATTTCATATTTGTTGTTACTGAAACGATCTTTCTAGGTCAAAGAATATGATTAGGAACAGCTTTGTGATTGTTAACAATCACTATCTCTAGTTATTATTGATTGTCTTTTGGTGAATATTCGTCCTTTTTAAACAGAGGACCGGCCTCCTTCCCGTGTCTCTACAAACCGGCCTCCTTCCTGTGTCTCTACAGTATTAAGATGGATAAAACATTTTGTTTGCTGCCGTTGGTGTAGCGTAGAAGTCTGCGCGATCATTTTCCACCATCAAATTAATATAAATGAATCGTTTAATGACGAGTGTTAGCTTATTGGGTTAATTACCTAACGCATCTTCAAGATCCAACTTGCCTAGTTTGGCCCCATAGTGAGAATGGAAAACAACAAACTCCCAAAATACATCCTACCTAAAACATGTAATAACTGGGGAAAATAGACGAGTGTAGGCATCGGAAGAGATGGGCAAAAGCAGAGTGAACATCCGTGGAGCCAACGTCCTGCGAGATACGGTGCAAGATTGCCTGTTAGCTTATTGAAAAGTGAAGATTATGATATTTCTATTCCAACAGAGACAGGGTCACCTCTTGTATTTAATTTGTACGTTATTGTGTTTAGTAATTTAGTATAACACGGTATTAATCGTTTGACTTCATAACATACAAAAGCATATACAATTAGGATATTTACTCTAAACAGATTAAACCTTGAGAGAGAAGGGGGGGTTATAAATATTTAATATTAAGTTCATGTCTGCCTTCCTACCGAACATTTCAAGAATCAAGGATTGGATTCTTTTAAAGCACGGTAATTTCGTTATCTTTACGTAAGGACACGTTATAATACAAAACGGCATGGGGTTCTGCCTTTAGTGTACATAACTTTTCGTGTTGACTCATCCGCTCGGGTCTGTGTTGTCCGGTCCGCCGCTGAGAGCATGTTCGAACACGATCAAAACGTAGCAGACGACAACGAAACTACCGGACTCGTATATTCTTGACCACGGGGGTGTTACTGAAACCGCATCGTATTTCACCTTTATTTTATCAATTGTTTAGCTGATACAATTAAAAACACGGAAAACAAAAACAAAGCTCGATATTATCTTTATTTGAATTGTCTTTTTATATTAGTGTATATAAATATTATTTTTTTTAAATAATAAATAGTTAAAATAAAATGGATAAGTTCACTCCCCTTACATATTTATCGATCTACCCACGCCCTGTCTGCGCTGGACTGTGGGTCATGACCGACCTTCTAAAAAGGAGTTCATTTACGCATTGCATACTACTGAAATGGTTGGATAGACTTCCACCACTTAGGTCTTGTCTCAAAATACTTACTACTGTTGGATGTGGACCCGTAAAAATATACGGGTAGGGTTGAAATTCTGCTGAAGTTAATGATCGTTCATCTTAAGCAGTTACTCTTGTTTGTCCAACCTGTTCTCTGAGACAGTACAAGTCTAAGGCCTTTAGTACCAGCATCAGTTTGTACAATGAACTGAGAACAATTAAAGTGCGGGTATTCAACGATTGGTGGTTGAAGAATATGTTGCTTAAATAACTGAAATGCATTGTTTTATTATTTAGACCATACAAATCGTCGCTCGTACCACACAGTGACCTTCGCACTCACATCTCGTCCACAGTAAAAACAAACCTAACAAAAATATATATATATATATCAAACTGCTGTTTCAGAGTCCGCTGACTATTTTATCTTGCTTTTTTGTCACGGCAAAACAAAAGCTGACTACTCTATTCGTACAGAACTGCTAATGTCATTCCTGCAACTATTTCACCCAAGTGGCGTATCTGAATAGGTCACACTCCGATTGCCCCCTTAACTCGTACTTTCATTTGGGTTCTGGCTCCAACAAGTCATGAGGATCGGAGCTCCGCAGGCACCCATCAGCCTGCTACTCCGATTGCCCTCTTAACTCGTACTTTCCTTGGGTTCTGGCTCCAACAAGTCAACTTCGTGAAATTACCAAACGGCAAATCTAGTGATACGTCGTTTATACGAATTAGTTTAACTACAAAACCATTACGTATAAGGTACTGAAACTTGTTGAAAATGTTAACAAAAAGAAGATATTTTACTTGTATAACAAATGATTTGCAAAATGTTGTTATTTTTGACAGATAGTTCACTTTGTGGTACGAGCGACGAAATGTTACACTTTTACGGGTTAAGAGCACTGTGAAGTCCGAACGGCATCACATTCAATTTAAAAACTGATTTTTTTTTTGATAGCCAGATGCCATTATTAAGAGTAGGGAAGAATAATAGCTTTTTTGTCAAATGTTTGCACTACATTTGGTAAGGAAAACGTGTCTCGTTCTGTGATGCGGTTCAGTGCTATACAATCTATACAAAATCGATGCTCTCCCGATCTCTTGTTTAACCGTGTCAATATGACTTCAAAAAGGTTAAGTGGATTTAGAGATAATCTGTAAGTATTTTCCCCAGACTGTTCCGTATGGTTTCTCTTGACGAGAGGGAGAGAGTGCTTGTAATGTCGAGATCTGACTGGATATTATTATTACTTGTATTGATATTACGTTTTACTTTGTCTATTCTAATAACCTACTTTGTTACCCTTGGTATTGAACAGTGGTGTAGTCAAGACTGGTACACCCGAGACCAAAACCAAGACCAAGACCAGCATGTCCAAGACCAAGCCCGAGACCCAGACCAATACCAAGCAAGTCGAGACCTAGCCCAAGACCAGAGGGTCCGAGGGGGAGACCAAGATCGATCTCGAGACCTACAACACTGGTACTGAATACACCGAAATATTTCGTAAATTAGAGGTTCTATTTGAGCCTTTTCATCTGATTTCAAATTATCTGCTATGTCTTTTTCCTTATACAAAAGGGCCCGCTTCTCCGAGGGTTAATAAGGAATTTGTTAGTTTGTTTTGAATAAGGACAACTAGGTTTGTTTCTTGTTTCTAGCTCATACTGTTTCAAATCATTGAATTTTGTACACTTAAATTAGGCATATGTCGTTTGGTGAATCTTTAGAGACACTGGACACCTTTAGTAATTGTCAAAGACCAATCTTCTCACTTGGTGTATCTCAACATATGCACAAAATAACAAACCTGTGAAAATTTGAACTCAATTGGTCGTCGAAGTTCCATTGTAGAGATAGGCCAACATGTAATGACGCAATAAAACAGTGCTCCGTAAAGATTATCTAAATTCAGCTTAATACTCTCCTCCATTTTCACCATTCAACTCTCCGTGTGTGTATATGCCATCAGGGATCATATCTGCTATTCCATATCTGCCATTCTTCCAAATTTCACGCTAAATATGCCTCCTAAAAGCAACAAGAAAGGTTCAGCTTCAGCCTCAGCGGCCGCAACGGTACTCCCGCCAGTCGATTCAGGTGACCACCCTGGCTGCCCCACTGCGTCGGGGAACGACATGGCCAGCTTGCGTCGGGAGCTTCGTTCCATGGCGGCAGATCTCGCAAGAAAGCTGGACACGGTGCTCTCCAACCAAGAGGGCATTCTCTCTAGAATTTCAGCCCTGTAAAATAATCAGTCAGTGATGGAGGAGTCCCTTCAGTTTTCGGCAACTTCCATTGATGAAATCCAGTCCGATAGTAAAATCTTGTCGGATGGGTTTTCTGGGTTGGCGACACAAATTTCAACATCAGAGTCAAAGATTAAACAACTGGAGGAGGCTACTCTTCGAACTTGAGCGGCACTCCAGAAGTTTCAACCTGCGGTTTGGGGGTGTTCCAGAAACATCGTCGGACCCCTCTACCCTGCCTTAAGAAGCTGTCAAGCGGATCCTGGCAGAAAAGTTCCAAATGCCAGGAGCAGAGGTTGAGGCCGCTCACAGAGCTGGCAGAGCTCCCAAGTCTTCTACCGACAAACCCCGCCACATCATTGCCAGGTTCATTTTCCGCCATGAGCGCCACTCAATTCTGGTGAACGCCAAGACAGCCCTCACTAACTCTGATGTTTTTGTCCTACCCGATCTTCCAGCTGCCGATGTTTCAAAAAAGCGGGCACTGCGAGAAGTCATGAAGCGGGCATACGACGCTGGCCACCATCCCGTATTCCGCAACGGCGAGCTCTTTATACAGGGGAAGAAGTACCAAGCCACCAGCTAAGTGCACCAAACTCCTGGATATCAGATCTCAGCCATTCTTGTCATTCCTTCACAAATTTCGTGATCTTATTTACCTTTTCACTTTTGTTTTAGATGTTATGTTATTTCTGTGTTGTTTAATGTCCTGGTGTAAACAGCGTATCACAATGTTAATTTGTTTGTTATTTTCAGTTCTAAACAAATTTTGCCTTCTTGGTTTTCAGTTTTCTACAAATGTTTGAATGAGTGATACAACTCCCGGCTCTTTTATGGGTTATAATATAGATCCAGATTTATTTTTTTTTGCGACGGATATCCAATGTCAATATTATGACCAAGATGAGTTTATGAATACTTTTAATTCCAACACTAATAGCAAACTGCTGCATATCAATGCACGCAGTTTGCCAAAAAAAATATAACAAGTATTGTTCATTATCTGAAGTTGTTGCAAACAAGCTTTTCAATGATAGGGGTCTCGGAGTCATGGTTAGAGGACGTCTGTGATCCGTTGATCCAGATTCTAAATTACAAAGTAGAAGGTTCATGCAGGCTAAACAAAAGAGGTGGTGGGGTTGTTCTTTATATAAAACAGGATCTTGTGTATAAAATACGTAATGATTTGTGTATTAGCAACTCTGAAACGGAATCATTTTTTATTGAGCTTGTTCACTCCAATAAATCTAATGTTATAATTGGAATAGTGTATAAACCCCCGAGTGTTTCCTGTAACGTTTTTACAGATGACATGGATGTAATGTTAGGTCGGCTAAATGCCGAGAACAAAATATGTTATATTATGGGTGATTATAACGTAAATTTGCTGCAATCTGATACCGATAATGCTGTGCAACATTTTATGACAATTCTTGATTCTCAGTCATTTTATCCCACCATTAACAAACCTACTAGGATTACTACTGATAGTGCAACTTTAATTGATAACATCTTGACAAATGATTATTTAAACCACACTGCAGGGGTTCTGATAACTGACATCCAACTAAATAAACGCAAATAAAAGTTTTAATAAATAAAAAATATGCATAAATACAAAAAAACTCAGAAGTCTCACAGCTTTTTACAGTAAAGTGAAATTTATACATTGACTGCTGAACTTTGATCCTCTGCTCAGTTTGTTATGGAGAGTTCAAAGGCCCGTCGAGTTATTCCCCCTTCCAAATTAATACACCCCTACACCAGTGTAATTTTCCAAACGTCCGAGCATCAGTCTTTTCACACGACAAAAATTTGACCATGGTCCCTTGCTACGAATTTTACCAGCGCTGATTGTTTATTGTTGTCATCGTGCATGACTGATTTAGCAAGCTTTCATACAGCCGAAGTAAGAAGTTTGAGGTTGATGTTATAAGCGAACAATCAGTAAATTGGGTCAACTCACCTGAAATTCAGAAATTTTGGCAGGCTCCGTCTCAGATTTCGCTATTTTGTTTTAAACAATCCCCTAAGGGTGCCTTGAACGCACACAAACAATTTTCAAATTGATATTTTGTGGTACATCTGTCAGTAATGTCCCACGTTGTCAAAAAAACACTTGAAAACAGCACTTTTTGGCGTTTTTTAAGTTGGAGGCATACTAAGACCCCTGCCAAATACCCATCACAGGTGTGATTGGTTTATCCTCATAATGTGTCACACATATGCACCTAGTTTATACCCAAATGAAATATAAAAGCAATCGTGCATTTCAGATAGACACTAGGGGGTCTCAAATATAACAAAAAGTCATTGCGCATGCCAAAATGTAGGTTTTTTAAAGACCTAACCCTTGATATGCAAATGAGCTGTGCTACTTTTGACAGTATATTCTAGTTAATGGGATACCAGATACCATGTATATTAATTTGTAGCTACATATCGTCTCTCCATTTGTAGATATAGGCCTCTAAAAATGCAAAAAAATATATATATATATATATCAATTTGAAGGGGCGGGGCTTAATATCTGGGGATCTTATCTCAGAAATGCCAAGGAGTAGGACTCTAAAATTTGGTGTGTGTTCAAGGCACGCATAGGGAATTGTTTTTAAAAAAAATAGCGAAATCTGAGACGGACCCTGCCAACCTATCAGGTGAGTTGGCACGGAATAACCCTGTTGAAAACTTGTGTGTGTAGCCAGCCGAGTATTGCGCTGACCTTTTGCCCTTTAGCTGTACATACGTGACTGCATTTGTATTGTATGAGGTATTTTGTATTGGGTTTGGATTAAATCAGTGCAGAAGAGTTTATTTCATTTTAGACGTCATTGACTGCATGTATTAGCTGTTCCAAACTTTCAGTTGGAACAGCTATTGTTTTCGTCGAGATTTTTGTTTTGTTATTATTATTATTATTGAACTACAGAACCGATGTTCAATTTCCTAAAGAACCGATGTTCAACTCCCAAAATACATCCTACTTAAAACATGTAATAACTGGGGAAAATAGACGAGTGTAGGCCTCGGAAGAGATGGGCAAAAGGAGATGAACATCCGTGGAGCCAACGTCCTGCGAGATACGGTGCAAGATTGCCTGTTAGCTTATTGAAAGTGAAGTTTATGATCTTTCTATTTCAACAGAGACAAGGTCACCTCTTGTATTTAATTCGGTTGAATTTCTCGTGTCTATAATACTGATTGTTAACGTTTTATTTAAATAACAACATTGTACTCCCGCTTTGGGGGATTATATTCGAAATGTGTAGATCACTGATACACTCACATTAAGTTCCCATTCGTTTGGTATGAAAAGAGCAAACCACACGTTAGCCTTGATAAAACCATAGAGCAAGGATACTAAAAACGCAGCCGCCCGAATGCCATACAACCCCAGTCCCCCGACTGACTCTAAACAAAACTAGCACACCGCACTCTCACCATGCACACACACAGCGCCTGTACAGTACATCGCCCCCCACACACACCGCTATCGCCCACAACCCTTGGCTCACGGGCTAGGATTGTGGGCGATAGCGGTGTATGGACATTAGCGTGTGTGTGGGGACTGTTGAAATGAGCGTTTGTGTGCTTCCTTGGGTGCGTGGTGTGCTGTTTCAAGACAGTCGGGGGACCTGAACAGGAGTTGCATTGCATTCGGGCATCGCATTCGTGCGGCTGTGGTTATGCACATTTTTAGCTTTATAGTAAGCAAACACAGCCTCGATTGGCTAACCACACGTCAGTGTTTGGTTGCAACGGTTGTTTCTAGTTAGATTGATTTGACACGTTATTTGTACGTTATTGTGTTTAGTAATTTAGTATAACACGGTATTAATCGTTTGACTTCATAACATACAAAAGCATATACAATTAGGATATTTACTCTAAACAGATTAAACCTTGAGAGAGAAGGGGGGGGTTATAAATATTTAATATTAAGTTCATGTCTGCCTTCCTACCGAACATTTCAAGAATCAAGGATTGGATTCTTTTAAAGCACGGTAATTTCGTTATCTTTACGTATGGACACGTTATAATACAAAACGGCATGGTGTTCTGCCTTTAGTGTACATAACTTTTCGTGTTGACTCATCCGCTCGGGTCTGTGTTCGAACACGATCAAAACGTAGCAGACGACAACGAAACTACCGGACTCGTATATTCTTGACCACGGGGGTGTTACTGAAACCGCATCGTATTTCACCTTTATTTTATCAATTGTTTAGCTGATACAATTAAAAACACGGAAAAAAAAACAAAGCTCGATATTATCTTTATTTGAATTGTCTTTTTATATTAGTGTATATAAATATTATTTTTTTAAATAATAAATAGTTAAAATAAAATGGATAAGTTCACTCCCCTTACATATTTATCGATCTACCCACGCCCTGTCTGCGCTGGACTGTGGGTCATGACCGACCTTCTAAAAAGGAGTTCATTTACGCATTGCATACTACTGACATGGTTGGATAGACTTCCACCACTTAGGTCTTGTCTCAAAATACTTACTACTGTTGGATGTGGACCCGTCAAAATATACGGGTAGGGTTGAAGTTCTGCTGAAGTTAATGATCGTTCATCTTAAGCAGTTACTCTTGTTTGTCCAACCTGTTCTTGAGACAGTACAAGTCTAAGGCCTTTAGTACCAGCATCAGTTTGTACAATGAACTGAGAACAATTAAAGTGCGGGTATTCAACGATTGGTGGTTGAAGAATATGTTGCTTAAATAACTGAAATGCATTGTTTTATTATTTAGACCATACAAATCGTCGCTCGTACCACACAGTGACCTTCGCACTCACATCTCGTCCACGGTAAAAACAAACCTAAAAAAATATAAATATATTATATATATATATATATAAATATATTATATATATATATATATATATATATATATATATATCAAACTGCTGTTTCAGAGTCCGCTGACTATTTTATCTTGCTTTTTTGTCACGGCAAAACAAAAGCTGACTACTCTATTCGTACAGAACTGCTAATGTCATTACTGCAACTATTTCACCCAAGTGGCGTATCTGAATAGGTCACACTCCGATTGCCTCCTTAACTCGTACTTTCATTTGGGTTCTGGCTCCAACAAGTCATGGGGATCGGAGCTTCGCAGGCACCCATTAGCCTGCTACTCCGATTGCCCCCTTAACTCGTACTTTCCTTGGGTTCTGGCTCCAACAAGTCAACTTCGTGAAATTACCAAACGGCAAATCTAGTGATACGTCGTTTATACGAATTAGTTTAACTACAAAACCATTACGTATAAGGTACTGAAACTTGGTGAAAATGTTAACAAAAAGAAGATATTTTACTTGTATAACAAATGATTTGCAAAATGTTGTTATTTTTGACAGATAGTTCACTTTGTGGTACGAGCGACGAAATGTTACACTTTTACGGGTTAGGAGCACTGTGAAGTCCGAACGGCATCACATTCAATTCAAAAACTATTTTTTTTTGATAGCCAGATGCCATTATTAAGAGTAGGGAATAATAATAGCCTTTTTGTCAAATGTTTGCACTACATTTGGTAAGGAAAACGTGTCTCGTTCTGTGATGCGGTTCAGTGCTATACAATCTACACAAAATCGATGCTCTCCCGATCTCTTTTTCCGTATGGTTTCTCTTGACGAGAGATCTGACTGGATATTATTATTACTTGTATTGATATTACGTTTTACTTTGTCTATTCTAATAACCTACTTTGTTACCCTTGGTATTAAACAGTGATGTAGTCAAGACTGGTACACCCGATACCAAAACCAAGACCAAGACCAGCATGTCCAACACCAAGCCCGAGACCCAGACCAATACCCAGCAAGTCGAGACCTAGCCCAAGACCAGAGGGTCCGAGTGGGAGACCAAGACCGATCTCGAGACCTACAACACTGGTACTGAATACACCGAAATATTTCGTAAATTAGAGGTTCTATTTGAGCTTTTTCATCTGATTTCAAATTATCTGCTATGTCTTTTTCCTTAATAAGGAATTTGTTAGTTTGTTTTGAATAAGGACAACTAGCTTTGTTTCTTGTTTCTAGCTCATACTGTTTCAAATCATTGTTTGGGCATACCTTGTGAAAAAAAGAACAAAAATTGAACTAGAGCTTAAGTGTTTGTTCGAACAAACACATGAGGTGTTCGGTTATCAATGGGGTCAGTGTTTTGTCAACGCGTGAGCTATTGGCTATTACTGTTTTGTGGCGTGCCTAACAAGCTACACACTTTAGCAAAAGTCTTTGAAAAAAAGCACACGATTAAAAGCCTGACGTTTGATTGTTAGCAAGGTTTGCATGGACGGCTGTTTTAGAGACTAACAAAGCTATTGCCAAAATCAGGCTGCGTGAACCTTGAACAGAGACTAGAGTACAAGCATGTTTTCACTTTGCGCCTTGCGGTCAATAGAACGAAAAGCCGCTCACAATGCAACTGTTATACATCACGCATTGTGTGTGTTTTCAGTGCAATTATTTTCCCGCAGTTTAACAGCGGGTCAATGCATTCCCCGATTTCAACCAGAAGTGAAGGTCAAATAGGTTACATCTCTGTGGCAAAGTTTGAGAACGCTTATGGACCTACAACATGATGTAACATTTGCGGGTAGTGTGTGTATAAAAAGTATGATTAATTCTTAAAGTATAAATTTCGAAATTTTCAACTTCCGGTTTGAACAGGAAGTCAAGGTCAAATGGTGTAAGACTTTGTGTATTATTTGCTAAATTTGTAGTGACCTCTCCGATGATGTTAAGATTGTTGCCATAGCTAGTGTACTTCTTGAGTTATGAATTTATGAATTATTAAACTTTGATTTACTGTATTTTGACACCCGTTGACGTCATCATGACATCACAGATACTTGTTTGAGGTTTCATCAATATTCTAACATGGTGTAATTTAGAAGTTGATATTATATACATAAGTTTACATTTTTGCCAGGAAATGATTTTTTAAAGAATTGCAAATCTTTTTAAAAATAATTGCACAAAGGCAAACGTTAAAATGTTGCCCTTGTCTTACCCTATCATGTGCCCAAATCATGTGCCAAATATGAATATTATAGCTTCAATATTCAGAGACATACAGGCAATGGCATAATGGTCATTTTATGACCATAAATGGCCTGTAATTTGACACCTGATGACGTCATCATGACGTCAAAACTTACTCAGCATATCATAGTTATATGTTAACTGCATGCAAAGTTTCAAATTCATCCAAGGTTTGAATCTATGGTTTTGCTTGCGGAAAAACAAGTTTCAGATGAAGAATAAAAACTAAAAAATAAAAAAAAACGAACAAAAACAAAGAGTTGTTCGCGCTGCTGCACGAACACCTCAATAACCAATCACATTAATTACTCTTTTCTTTCACTACACAGTCGTTGACGTGTAAATTAAGGAGTCCCACACGGTGCATCTGAAGTAGTACGTCAAACTCATCGTCCATCGAATGAACCGAATTCTCTGCAAGGTCGTCGAAGTAGTGATACTTGACTTTCCTCATCGTGTTTGTCCCATTGCGTTGCACCGCGGAGGGGAATGGCCAGAAACCGTACAGGTGTGTCTCTTCGCACATCGTCAGTGCCAGGTTAGTCATGTAGAAACCTTCAAAAAAATGATAGCATCTTGAGCCAAAATAAGAAAAGTGAGCTGTTATACATTTATAAATTTGTTGACATCATTTTGACCGCACAGCTCTATAACAAATGATTTCGTTATTATTAATCACCACTGAATGCTGTCTCGGGACAGTTCTTAACAGTTTGTTTGTTTGTAAATAAATGTTGAGTACTCCGCCAAAAATGTCAAATTCCTTATTGAGACCTGCCTTTATTTGCTGATTGGCAATTATTGGCAAATTACCCTAGGTTGATATTTTGATTTGATGCTCCAATTATCTACAGGTCTGCAACCTAGAGACTGTAGGCTTTCCAAATATCTGTGCTACGATTGGTCCGAGGTGATGTAATTTGTCAATTTGCACTTTTGATCGTCTACATGCAGCGTGTGCTGGATCTTTGTACATCGTAATGTTTTTTTATTCACTGTCCAATATGTGTACGTGTTCGTGTGTCCGGTCAAGCATGTACCTGGCGTTATTCACGAGCCTCGAAGTTGGACGTCATATTTTTACGTTCAGGCTAATGGCTAATAGCCACTCCTGGCTGAAATAGATAATGTCTTCCATTTGGCTGGATGTTGTTTTTATTGTGTCCAATGTGCATGGTCAATTTACATCTGACAGGATCCTGCCAGGCGCTCAAAAACGAGCCTCGAAGTGTGTATTTTGTTATGATCGAGAGAGGGCGCAATACTTACCTGTTGATGGAAAATGCGTCAGTTTTCTCTCTTTCCAAAAGTCGTATACGGCGATAAAATGGCGCGGATCGGCGATTGCTGCGTTGAGGTTTTGGACCTTGGATAATTCAAGCGTGTGTTTGACCTTTAGACATATGTCAGTTGAGCCCTGATCTGACATGCATGGCAACCACAGCAGACCGGAATATTCATTAACGGCCTCAGAAAAAGCAGCAACATCTTTCTTGACTTTCAGCTTCTTGAATCTTGGCAAAAGAACAGATAAAACAAACAAAAAAATAATATTATTAAGTACCGCGCTGTTGTTGTATTTTATTATTATTTTTATTTTTGTTTGTCATACACAGGCATTGCAGTTATAGATTATGAAGGTCTGTGCATTGTACACAAAAAGGAATACAAAGGAACCAACGGTGTTCCAAAAGCCCTTCGTGCTATACAGCAAGACTCCAAAAGCACAATTGTGTCCTCGCTAGCCTTGTTTCAGATGCGTGCATTAACAAAGAGCGAGATTGTCCCTCCACCAATCATACCAACGTCTTAAAGTGAACAGTCAGAAGTAACTGTAAATGAATAGTAAACTTGCAGGTGCGACCATGTATTTGAGCTATTTTATGGAAGTTGGCTTTGGAAGTGTTGGCTTTAAAAAGAGCTGGGTGTGAGAGACTACACCGGCTCTTTTCAGAGCCAGAACTCATACAAACGAGATCAACCCATGGTTGTACCCGCAAGTTTCCTTTTTGTATAGTTACTTCTTAATTTTAACACCATGCAAAGCTTCAAACGCCACTTACTATTACAGTCGTATAAGTGCACCCCACTAATTAAAAGGTGCCTGAGTCAATGTACCAAAGTAAGTATTATAAACACAGATCAGAAGGTTTTACCGTTTGTTTTTTGTTTTTTTTGCAAGTCCCTTGAAAATGCATCCCTCTTCCATCAGTAAATCCACTGCAAATTTAACTGACAGTCGGATCGGAAGATTTCTTGACTTCAATCAATAACCAGCTAGTGTTAGTAAACTGGTACTCAGTACTCGATCTCTTACCCTAGTCGCACTCGACTACCGTCCATTGTATACAATATAAGATATACCCATTAAAAAAAAAAGTTTGTTGCTATTATTTGTACCTTTTTATGGAAATACTAGGGTTCATTGTTGTCATATTGGACTTCCATCCACCATCAACAGCATGAGGGCGTATTGGCGGGAGATTTGACCTGGTGAGGAACAAACCAATGTAACAATCAGAAATACTTATGGAATAATTATGGAATCTCATAATTCTGAAACTCAAGGCAATCGGGAAAACCAATCCCCAGGCGATAAATAATTACCTGATTACGTAATCTGCCTGATCGATTTCTTGTCCGCATTTACTGTTAGCGAGAATTCCGCTGTTACCAACCACACTGCATCTTGGGAACATCCGACCAGAAAGAGGCGAAACCTGCAAGAAAATAATCAAAATGATGGAATCATGGCTGCCCTAGCGCATATTAAACCCTGCACGCCTTTGTCTTTGGATGCCCTACAGGACAGCAGCGTGCAGTACGTTGGGAAAACGTGTATTCCAAAATGTTGATTCGTTACTTTGTTTCCAAAGCTAATAACCTTTCAAATTGTTGAAGAGTACGAAAGCCCAATCGTGTCACTGAAGTTTATTTTATCAGCGGAAACTAATTCGTTATAACGAAACTAATTCTTTATAACGAAATAATAACTCGTTATAACGAATTATTAATTTATTTAAATGATTCACCAATTTGTTACAACGAATAATAAAACGTTTAAACGAATTAGTATTTCGTTTGGTTGAATTAGTAATTCGCTTGGACGAATTGGTAATATGTTTAATTAAATTAATAATTCGTTTTCGTTATAACAAATTAGTAATCCGTTAAAACGAACTAATAATCCGTTAAAACGAATTAATAATCCGTTCAAACGGAATAATAATCCGTTATTACGAATTAACAATTGGCCCATCTCCATGGTGTGACTGTGCGGCCGTGCCCGACCGTCGTTCCGGCCATATCCGCATAGCCACTAACGAAGACATCAATTCGGACACGGCAGTACAGTACGTCGCATCAAGGAGATGAGCCAATTGTTAATTCGTTATGAAGATTTACTAATTCGATTGGCCCACCTCCATGGTACGACTGAACAACCGTGTCCGAATTGATGATTTCGTATACGGCCGTCCAGTCGAACCATTTAGGTGGGCCAATCGTAATTCTTTATAACGGATTATAATTCGTTTTAACGGATTAATAATTCGTTCAAACAAATTATCAATTTGTTATAACAAATTAGTTACCGCTAATAAAATACCTTTTAATGGCACGATTGGGCTTTCGTAGAAAAGATAGTTTGAAAAATATATATATATATGTATTATTATTATTATTTTTTTTACTGCAAAAACGCAATGTTTGTGGTACACTACCCTATAGAAAAAAGTGTTTCATAACTGGGAATTCGGTGTCCATGAGTCATACTGCCCTAAGGGTCATAGTCCATGTGTCAAATGAGCCTGTCTCTGAGGATAGACATTTTAGGATTTCACCCTCTTTTGCCAAACAAAATTAAGAAGTTATTACAGAAAATGTGGTTTCTGTCTATAGGTTGCAGACATGTAGGTCATCTGAAAGTAAATACACGTTTGTCGATCCGTTAAACTGTCTTCGTTCTACCACTCCCATTGTTTGATTAGTTCTTTAGCTACTCCTTTGCTGCAAATCGGCAGCTCCGAGTTTTACCAAACCAACCTCACGGGTAACTTATGTCAACTTTGGAACGCTAGGTAAATGTCCAGTGTTAATGAAGTTCCCAGCATTCGCATTATTTCCGAAAACAATGGAATTACCTGGTAATTCTGCTACCAACTAGCGTTACCAAAAGTCTCCCATCAAGCAGGGCCAATTTTCTTGCAGTTGATGACTAGAGCAAGCTAGTCGAAACGCTGAGACCAAAAGAACTCACTCCGCGGCAGTGCAGTTAATTACGAGAAGTCCCCCCGATCCACAAAGCTAAAGTAGTAGTCCAGGCCGATTTCCTACCTCCCGCCCAGGTAGTAGTTAAGTTAAGGAGAATGGACGATAAAGTGTAGATTCGTGAATAGAATGTACGAGCCGAAGTCGAGTACATTGTGTTCACGAATCTATACTTTAGAGTCTATTCTCTGACTTAAACTATTCCCTGACTCTGCCCCACATCCAAGTACTGTCTCTATTCGGGAGCATCTTCATCGACAGACAGCCGTGCAGTTCACATTACTGTTAATGTTAACATTCCAAAGTAACTTTGAACCTTTCCTCCATGCTTGATTCTTCGATCATGTTGTTAATTGAGTGATGAGCTTGTTTAAAAAAAAAAAAAAACCTTTTACAGATTATGTATGTGTGATGAGTTGTTTATTAGATTCCTGCATGTGATACAGTTTCTATGGTAAAGTACATTAAAAGCTGTGTTTGTGCACATCATGTTATCCTTTCAGTTTGGAAAGACAGTCATTTTCCCGTCGAACATTTCACTTTAGTTTGTAACGAATCTACAGTTAAGTGTAGATTTGTAAAAAAAAAATAATCTACACTTTGAACAATACAGTGACGTCACAGAAATAGTTTAATAAGCAGGACAGTACTTTTTCAGAACTGTGAAGTCTCCCGAATTCCAAAAATCTACTCCGCGGTTGCAAAACAAATAGCAAGACAAGTTCTCTAAAGAACAAAATCTACACAGCAATGTAGATAAATATACACATGGTGTTACCGCAAACCGATTATACATTTATACCTCACCATGCAATGCCTCCAAAATCAAAATGCCTCAACAAGTAGCTGAGCACAAAACGGTTTTTATTAGTAGAATAAGGTTACCAGAAACAATACAATGTATCGTAAACCGTCTCAGACAGGTCCCCTTATTCCCTGTGCTAAACAGGACAGTGTAAAGGAGTATCATTTGCTTATAAAAGCACATCTGCTTATAAAAGCAGCTTTATGAAAATTGGGACTTGGCAGCGTCCGGGCTGTCAACAAGTCAGATCAGATCTTGGCCGAGACACTCCTTTTTGGGAGCAAGATAATTATTAGTCTCCATAATTGAATTCAATCAAACTAGAACAAACGAAATTGTTGTGCATAACAGTATCTGGATATGTTTGATCACGTGTTTATGTTTACCTTAGGAACGTCCGTTTCCAAGAACTCCTTCGTAACAGTGTAGTAAAATTTCGAAGCCTTTTTGCCAGCGTTTATAACGCTGTAACAATAAACAAGGCGGTCCCCGTCTCTCGTATTTTGTTGCGTCAGAAGAAAGTCATCCTGCCCCGTCAGGTTGGTACTTTTGAACAAATCCTGTCTACAATATGGAAAAAAGACCGTTATTCCTAATCTATTTTTATATGGTATAAGGACTGTTAAAACAAGTATGAAGCTGGTCCTCCCAACTACGCTCCGTGGCTGCTCTGAGGGTTAAAGTATGTTTTGTCGGCCAAATTCCACAGCAATGATATCATCGTTTAACACCTACCCATTCAATTTCGTTGAAAATGAATGCTCTGTTGCATCAGCATTCAACAGTTAAAAGGAGTAATTAATTGCCAAGAGTTTGGGGATTCACTGGTAAAATAAGATTGTTCAAGTTCGTTAGATCGCAAAGGTTATTCAATATTACGAAAGCCATCAGCACGAGCCTGGTCAAACGTTCAATTCCGTCATTATAAATAATAAGTAGTAGAAATTCAACCGAACAATGGTGAAAAATGTAGTCATGGATGTATTTTTAAATGAAATAGAACAACTAAACGAACCTGAATGAGTCGAACGGGAAAAGGAACCATACCTTGTATGAATAACGGTAAACATGCGTGGATTTAAATAAGGAAATCAATGTGTGGTGAACCACTAGTTTAAACTTTATTTCAAAACACTTTGATTCCCATTAATAAACACCTTACCCCTAAAAATACCAAAAAACTTGTAAAAGTTGAAAACAAAATTGACAGTTTAGCCTCAGTTCACCTCGACTAGGCGTTGAATTTATATGCGTGTAAAACAAAACAAAAAACGCGTCACGCAAGTTTCGAACTTGCGCGCTTAAGTTTTAAACTATCGCACGCAAGTCTTAAGCTTGCGCAAAAAAAAACTATGCAACCCATAGAGTTATATATAAGAACTAGAGGGCGCACTGGGAATACTGCGTGCACAAACGCGCCGGGACCGCAAGGAGACACGGGCGCCATTTTTTAGAGGGCAAAATTGAGTACGAAGTATACGATGTGCGTATGGAAAATGCACGCATCACGCGCTCGGTGTTCATGTTGTTGTTTTGCGTACAGTAAAGTCAATGGTAGTGGTACTTAAAACATGGCCGCACCACCCGCGCGACGAGTCGCGTAACTTGGCTAGTGCGCCCTCTAGTTCTTCTATATAACTCTATGATGCAACCTAAGAACTTTGCGCGCTCCGCGCAAACCTGATAGCGCCCTCTTTGACAAAAAGTTTTCAGTATAGTATACTGATTATGTTTAAACACTTCTGACTGTGTTTATATCACACGTTTAAACATGGTCATCTGATGTTCTCCCGACCAATCAGAATTGATAAACTGTCTAAGGTATTTATGATTGCGTGTGCAACACCTTCCGATGGGCTACAGGTCTGCAACCATTAGACAGAAAACACATTTTGATGTTATGGTGCAATTGCTCAGTTTGTATGTAACGGTGTCGATGTTTCCTTGCTGATATTTCGTTCACATGAAGTAGATCAACGGTAAATAAACCGTCCATTTAAGATCCATTTGTATTTGGCAAGAGTGAATACAAAATCGGGATACGTTGTGTGCAGCTACGTATACAATTGCACAGGTTACTAAAAGTTCACGGTGGAACGAGTTCAAAATCCATCAAAACATCAAAAATCGACGACGAAGCATAACAATAATACACGAAAACGGAGGAGGAAACATTTAAAAACAACCTAGAAGTATTAACAAATGAGGGTGCACCAGGTAAAAAAAAGAGAGATATGTTGGATTTAAAAACAATCAAGATCGCGCGAAATAAAAATCACGTCCGCTCAGTCAGAGCGCCCTTACTGCCCTGAAACCCTTTAACCGTTTAGCCACTCACTGCACCACCTAGCCGCCCAAAGCGGTACACTGTTACACGCGGCAGGAGAAATTGCTCACCAGCTTGTGTGCATTTGGATAAATAAAAGTAACATCAAAATGAACTAGGTCAAGTCAATAGCAATCATTTTTAATTTCCTCCTTTCACGGTTGCCTTGCTTAGTGTTAACGCTAGTGATGATGACATAATTGTGGCTGTCATCAACACACCACGCTCCTTTGTAACCAAAAATGTAACTTTATTTCATCATGATGATACTGTAAACAACTAATGCCGTAGCAATTAATGCGTATGAACATTTGATGCCAGGAAAAAGCCTTCACAGAAGTACATTGTGTATTGCACTAAAAATAGCCGCCATCGAATTCGTCACCATTTTCACGAAGAGCCACATTTTATAAAATGACAAACTATTTATTATTACAGAAAGGGGCCTTTATCACAATAGATGCATTTTGCGTTTTCACGAGGAGCCATCTGCCCCGAAAATGTAACAGAAGAGTGTAAAATGTAGCAAAAGTTGTTTTTCAGGTTTCACAGAGAGCCACCTATGTCGGTGTGCGCGTGACCACGTGACACGCGCGCCCCTTTCCTATGTAAACATACGTTATTAAGTAGGGCGTTTAAGTAGGTCATCTCACTATTTAGGTTTCACGATAGCAATAAGCAAATATATCTAAAGAAATGAGTTAGTCGCGGAGAGGTTAAACTTATACAGAATCATATGAGATGTTTTTAATTGCAAACCGTAGCTTTAGTTTTGCATATTTTGGCAGTTCTAAGCCAAGCATAGCGTAACATGTAAATTTCAAATACGCGTATGGACATAAGTGACTCTTCGTGAAAACGGTGATGAATTTACCGACAACCTTTAACGAGAGGCACTTATTGTTCCCATGGACTTATCACTTGCCGAAATGTTTTCTGAAATTGACCGGGAAGACTTTAACTAAAATAAAATACTTTTATCATCTATGGGGAGTTTTGAACTCATCTCGAGAAAAGTCACTGAAAATACTCAGTGATTCCCTGGAATCACTGAGTATTTTCAGTAAAATTGTATTACATTTAAACCTGTTCATGTTTACTGACACTTCAAGTTTATGAAACCCGAACACTAATATTTTGTAAAACGACAAACACTCTAATGTCTTCAAATGTTTATATGTGGCTGATCGATCAATGTTTATACAGTCAACATTATTGTTAGTTAAGTTTTAAAAAGTCTGTACTGAACATACCTGAATTTGTCCAACCTAGTAGAATTCAATTTCCATTCTGTGGATGTCAGTAGTCGATGGTAACAAATAAGCAGACGGTCTATCGATGTTTGGATTGACCGGAACATTGCATAATCGGAGCTATTAGTAAGACACAAACCAACAAAAAAAAGAAGAAAAACAAGGGTAACACATTGTTTGTTTACCTATAGCTCATTTAGCGAACAAACAAGTTTTGTTGTTGTACAACTTTGACAAAAAGAGAGTCTGATTTCAGATGATACAATTTTTTTTTCTCATCCCTCTTCAATATACATGTTTGCAAAAAAAACGATGGAGAACAACTTCATTTGCCAAGCGATGTTTGGAAAGAAACGCATAAATCTACAAGCTCCTTCCTGGGTGCTATTTTCCCATTGTTTTACATTCAATAGTGTTTTAATGTCGGTCAAGCAATTTTAATACTTAAAACGTTTTTGTTGTTTTCAACCAAATTCAATTTTTTATTGTTCCCCCCCCAAAAAAAAAGAAAAAAAGAAAAAAAATCAAATCAAATAAATAAATAAAAAAATAAATAAATACATAAATAAAAAAATTGTAGGAACAACAACATGGCCGCCATATCCAGTGGCATCTTTGGTTTGTTTTGTTCAGCCCGTTTTTAGGGGTTCAAACTATATTAACTTTTTATGCCAAGAAAAAGCACAAAATCGTCAAGCAGGCCTCATTATTGTAACAATAATAGCAGTCCCTTGCTCTTATTGTTGTTTCATTGTTAATTTTAACAAACATGTGTATAGTATGACAATTAAAATTGTGTATAATAGCAAGTTGCTGATGTGTTTATTTTTATTTTCAAGAACTATATTTTGAAGATATTGGTGGGTGTCAGTGGGTTTGCTGTATACATCCGTAATAATGCCATTAGGGGATTTAGTTACGGTTACATCTAGAGAGTTCACACTTGTGAGAGAGCATTCAGTAGTGAACTTTATGGTGGGGTGGAATGAGTTTATATGGTCGATAAACTCATCCAAGCTGTCTTGACCACCACACCATATGGAGAAAATATCATCGATAAATCTCCACCAAACTAGTGGGCGGTTGGGGGCAGAGGACAGGAGTCTGTCCTCTAAGTCAGACATGAATAGGTTGGCATATGAGGGTGCCATTTTGGTACCCATTGCGGTACCCTGTACCTGTACAAAATGTCTGTCAGTAAATGAAAAATTGTTCTTAGTGAGAATGTGGCTGATGAGTTCCTTAATCTCTCTCACTGAGGGGCGGGATTGTCTATTGGCCCTGAGAGCAGAGACACAAGCACTCATGCCTTCATTATGGGGTATGTTAGTATACAGTGATGAAACATCCAGAGTAACCAGAATAGCAGAGTCAGGTATTTGATGTTTGACTTCCTCTAGTTTATGGAGGAAGTCTGTGGTATCCTTTATGAAGGACGGGATGCGGGAGACTAAGGGGTTGAGGAAACTATCGACAAACTCAGAAATGCGTTCTGTTGGGCTACCATTACCAGATACAATGGGTCGACCCGGGTTGTTGGGCTTGTGTATCTTGGGTAGAAGGTAGAAGCGTGCTGTACGGGGGTCCTGTGGGAGGAGATAGTTAAACGTATCTTTCTCGATACCGTTGGCATTGTGAATTTTAACCAGAGTGTCACTGATTTGTTTGGAAAACGATTGAGTAGGGTCAGTGTCACATTCAATATAATGATCAGTGTTGCTGAGCTGTCTGAGGCCCTCAGCTATATAATCATGTGTGTTCATGACTACAACTGCGGACCCCTTGTCAGCTCGTTTAATCACTATGTCTGATGATTGGCGGAGCTGTGTTAGGGCGTTGCGTTCATCTTGGGGGAGGTTATTGGGTGTCGAGGTGTTGGGGACCTTAAGAACCTCAGAGTTGACTGAATTGATGTAAGCGTCTAGAGCTACATCTCGGTTCTTAGGGGGTACCCAACTACTCTTTTCCTTGAAGCGGTTGCGGGTGGGTTGGATCTCAACAGATGACTCGTCATCTGTGGATGGCTCTACATGAAAATATTCAAGTAGGCGTAACCTTCGGTTGAATTGGGCCATGTCCTGTTGGAAAGACAGTTGGTTAGGTTCTCTAGGTGTGGGGCAAAACTTAAGGCCCCTTGAAAGGAGTTTAACCTGTGGGTCGGTTAAGACTTTGTCAGACAGATTGACTACTGTACATGTTGTATCTGGCGACCTTTCAAGGGGGTGAGTAAGAGTTGGCCTCTTGCTGTGGAAACGTCTATGAATGTATTTCTTATGGTTAGCTTGACCTAGTTCATTTTGATGTTAGTTTTTTTTTTCTCCAAATAAACACAAGCTGGTGAGCGATTTCGCCTACCGTGTGTACAGTGCCTACGGCTTTGGGCGGCTGGGCGGTCCAGTGGCTAATGGGTTAAGTGGAAATTTCAATTAGGATTACTAGTGATAAACACTGTAGAGAAATGTCATACCACCGATTCTGAAACACAATGATAAGCGCTGTGGTCATTCAAATGAGATTATTATCTTACTAACTAGTGAGAATTTGATTGTGGCGGCCACCTTAAAAAATGGCAGCCGTCTTTCATTTGTTCTTGCTCATATGTGTTTGGAAAATATGCAGTGACTACATCTATGAAAATATTATGTGGAGAAAATAAGATTTTTATTATATATTACTGAAAATAGAGGCAAAAGCGGCAATTTTTATTTTTTGCAAATTAGATATATTTCCCCTACTTCCTTTTTCTACTTTGTTGATATGTTGTATGGAGGGTTTCAAAAGACACTTGCAAAAAAAAAAATAAAAAAAAAAAAAAAATCTGTTGCTATTTTGTCTAGGTCAAACCATAGATTGACTAGGCTACTCATGCAGTTGTGTTCTATTGAATTTATGGCCATTGAAGACCACCATTTTTAAGAATAAAGACACCGGTCCGTTTTGAAAATGGCGGACCTAATAGTCTGACACTCTCAATAATGCATTTTTTTTAAATTGTTGGACACGGCAAACATATACATAGCCCCTTAATAAAGATTCTAGGCCTCTTACTTTCCGAGTTATGTAGTTTTATATCAGAAATGGCGGCCTTTTTGGAAAATGGCCGCCAAGGCCACCACAGGCCAATTCAGAGAAGGCACTATATCTACAATTTCATGTTTTGGTATAAAGTACATGTGTGCCAAGTGTCATGCTTTTACCACAAAGTGCACGAAATTTCCACTTATCCGCTGGACTACTATTTGGGTCATTCTTCAGTAAGTGTCTATTTACGTGTCCCTAACACCGTATAGATGGAAATTGCGTTATTTACAAAACAATTTTTGTTTTTTGGATTTATGTTAATAAACACAATTCCGCTAATGAAGGACCACACAAGTAAAGAAAAATGTGTGACATGTTATTTATTTTCCCAGACGTTAGATGTCAATCCCCGGAAAACCCATGTCCCGTTCGTACAATGTAAAATTTCTTATTGTTGTATTTTTTGGTGAAGGGGAAATATTTTAAGACTGGGTTGCTCTAAAAATCAAAGAAGTGGTGGCAGATTTTTAAAAATGGATTTCGTTTATACTTTGCACATGTGAAGGCCTTCAACCAAAGTGTAAAAAGAAAGCATATTATTTGCGTTCACACTTACGTTGCCATGGCAACGGTTAAAAATAGAAAACTACCATATGTCACCTAATTTAGCTCTTTTCATAAGTTAAAATGACCTAAGGTTGAGAGCTGCACTGTGTAAAGACCAAATAGTTGACCTACCTCTCAGCTGAATATGGTAAATATACATCCTTAACCTTTCAAAAAATGCACTTGACACAAGTACATTTAACTATGAATGGAAGATTCCATTATTTCATAAAGGGGTGTTTTGAGCAAAAGTCAATTTCGGAAAAAGAGGTGGTCGCTTAAATTGTCAGAAGTCCGAAAGTAGCATATTTAGATAAGTTATGCTTCCAGGATTGAAAGATAAGATGCTGGTCTGTAAGAATTAAACAAAAAAAGTGTTGGTATTTTTTGTACCGGGGAGCAGCGTTGCCAGAAACTTCATCCTTTTTTTGAAAAAAAATGTATATTTTCAAATTTCATATATTGAAAATAATGCTCTTTAAAACCCTCGGGGAAGCAACGTGGTGAAAAAATTATCCACATATTCCAAATATGGTCATTTTTTTTTTCAATGGGCAAAAAAAGCCAATATTTTTTTTTGTAATCCTCACCCCTTGTATACACCACAAGCCTGTAGACTCCCATTGGCCAGGCTATAACCACTGCCGAGTAAGGAGTAATGGATGACAGCAGTCCCAAGGGACAGCAGTGTCCTTGGGAATTGTAACTGGATATCTTAGTGAGCCAACTCCTTGTGCCATTATCTCTTTGTGTCAACCCTGTGCCGCCCAGAGCTAAAACAGGTCGTAAATTACACACACTGTTGGCCCAGACAAAAGCCCTGTGGGGATTAAAATTGCTTTGGGCTTGCAGGAGGGGGTTTTTGACATACAAAACTGAGTGGTGATAATATTCTCCACCTGGAGAACACGCGTTATACAAATGGCCCGCTTCTCCGAGGGTTTTAATGACTTTCTACATGCTGAACAATGATGTTGATTGACAAAATACCAGGACAAAATATAGTAAAGCAACCTACAAGTATAAAACATGACTCTCATTTGTATAAACATGCATCACAAAGACAGTGTTGCCAGAAAAGTAGCATTAAAACACATAAACTCTAAAAACACCACAGCAAATTTTAGGGAATATAGAATCATTATGCCCATGGAAAACCTGCATGGAAAATTATGTCGTACGTTTGTGGTCATATTTACATTTGGCTATAGCAGCTATATACAATCTTCAACAAAACGTTAAATTTTCTTGACAAATGGACGTTTACGGCCCTTCGTTGGAATATCCGAAATGTCTATGTTGAGGTATGTACACGTACATAAAGGTACACGTTGTCTTGGATCGGGCGAGTTGGTCAATAAAAAGCGTTTGTAACCCTGTGTTATATAATCCATGTGGTTAGAAAGATGTTTTAAAAATAGAATACAATTATCCACACAAATATGCCTCGAAATTGCGTGATTTCCTTTAACTTTGCGAACTCACACGGTCGGCCATTTTTTGTGGAGTCCACAAAATGGTCGACCGTGTTAGTTCACGATGTAAAAGGGAAACCACGCAATTTCGAGGCATATTTGTGTGGGTCATCATATTCTACTTTTAAAACATCTTTCTAACCAGATGCATTTTGTAACAAACGGTTACAAACGCCTGTTATAGACCAACTCGTCCGAACCAAGGCAACCTGTACCTTTAAGTTTTGAAATTGTTTGCTTGGTATTAGGGGTCTTGTCAAAATTAATCCTGGACAGACCGTTGGACAAGGTTCATCCGATGTCCAATTTTTGTTGGACGGGCCATCGGATGGGAGTTCCAATGAGACAATGTTTCACACGCTGAACAGTATCCTCCTGTCCGATGCACAGTACCCAAGGCACCCCCCACTGAGAGCTCTGCGGTTTCACTGGCTGCTTATACACTAATATAGACAAACTTGGGTTTAATAGCAGTGTGAAGTGAGTCTGGTCTGACTGTTTGGAGGTCACTGTAGTGTGGTGGAGTTTTAACCCACTGTTTGCAATAGACAACATTACTAGCCATGTAAAATAAAAACAATCTCGACTGATTTAAACATAGTAATGAACTGAGTTTTATTCAGGTGATGCAAAACAAATACACCCGAGTGCCTCCATTTAAGTTGACAATTTGATAAAATATACAAGAATCGGATCTGCCTCAAGGTACCCCGTTTGTTCAAAAACCTTTCTTGGTAATACTTTGGTAATGATTCCCTATGGTCTTAAATAATCCAATAATCCTTTAATGAAGCAGAATTACAACATAGAAAACAATGACAATTCCAAGTGACCACAGACTGAAATAAAAACGAAAAGTTACAACTTCACGATATGCATAGAGAGCTTAATCATCTATGATACAACCACTTTGTCTTTTAGTAAATAATCAGGGTCATTGAGGCCTAACCATGAAACCGAAACCTGCCCTTGGGAGACCCCCTGCTTGTTTTCCAATAGATAGCAATCTAAAGACTCTGTGGTTTGTAAACAAACGATCTCTGGTGAAGGCCAGTCACTGTTGT
This sequence comes from Pycnopodia helianthoides, assembly GCA_032158295.1. NCBI lineage: Eukaryota > Metazoa > Echinodermata > Asteroidea > Forcipulatida > Asteriidae > Pycnopodia > Pycnopodia helianthoides. Next base: position 12,927,649 of record CM063257.1, on the reverse strand, counting down.
GAACTCATCCCATAGCCCAGCCGACAAAGTAGTTACTACAAGGGAATTCAATATGGGACGAGAAACCTGGTCCTGGACCGGCGCCGTCCAGTGGCTGTCCGGGATTAATTTTGACAAGACCCCTAAGACTATTTGTTTTAACTAGTTCACAAACATTAAGCGTTAAACATTAATTTAAGCGTATCAAATGCTGGTATGCAGATCATGAATACTCAAATATTTCATCGGACCTATTGCAGACAACGCAGGATGGGAAATAAATGAATGATTCATGTTGACGTCAAATCACGAGCTTCCCTCATTATGACCTTTGGACCGTGTGTTATGCTTGCTGAGCGTCCTGATGCGATGTGAGTAGTTACTAACAGCAATAATGGCGTTCGTCGTGTGTATGTTATGGTTCCGTTGAATTCGGTTCCGTTATGATATGTTATTCTCACAGCGAGTCGAGTGGACCGATAATCTGCGTGGTTTTTGCCATGTGATATATTCAATTTGTTGACGAGAACTTTTGTCTTCGTTTTCATCCGATTGACTTGTTTGGAATGTTATTGTTATATATGGCAGAGTGTAATGGACAATAAGTACTAATAATATAAGTAGCATATATAGATATGGCCTTGCCCTTGCATGCACATATTCCTGCAGCCTTAAATACTGCAGCCGACAAATTGGGTCTGGATGACTTTCACCCTCAGCATTTCGTGTGAATTTGGGAATACTTTGGTAATATCTAAATCTAAAATGTTGCGTATTCTCCTCAAAATGTTAGCTCTGGAGTTAGACGTTGTGGGCAGGAATGAGTGACATTAAATGAGGATAAAAGAAGCAAATTGTTGCATAATTATTGTGCACCATTTTCCATCAGGAACACGTTTTTTTCTGAAGATATTTGTTTCAACGGCGTACGGGACTGGCCATCTCCCACCTCCATTTTGCAACAACAGTGATTGAATCATTGTTTGGGTGATTTATACAAAACATAGACCTTCATAACCTATCGTTGTTGGTTGTTTTATCTTTGATGTACAGTTTATTGAACTTGCTCCATTATTTTTTTTTATATTGCCGGCCCAAAAGCTGCCTTTATGCCCATTTTTTTTAGACTGCTTAAGCACCAAAGCTAAGTAAACTAAAAATAAGCTTCCTAGAATAAGGTTATCAGCTAAAACTCTATTTCACATGTATCATGTGTGACTGCATCATGTAAATTTGTGAATTCCTTTCTCTATGATTTTAAAAACAGAACACTGGTCGGCTATGGAGTCAACAGTTAAGGGATAGGCTGTTCTTCCCTATCCCTTAACATGGCCGACATGTGCTGCAGAACATAAATTTGCTGAATCTTTCATGCATATGCATAAAAATTAGTAAACAAGACTTCCGCCACTGGCCAATGGGGTCTTGTCTTTCGCGCGCATTATAGTAATGACCTCATAGTTTCAAATACAGAACCATCAAGGCGTTGATTCGGTTAGTACACGCAGCATAGACGTACGCACACACAGAGCGGGCACATAGCGTGACAATACTGTACTGACAATACTAGTGCATGCAGTGCAGTGACACGCAAACAAGAAACGCTAGCTCTGGCGGCCGTTGTGCGGCGCAAATAAAACAAATAAATAAATGAAGACCAAATTAATCTCCAACGCCTTGGTCAAGGCTAACATTGACTAGAAAGTCCAATGTTCCTAGCAGTTGAACTTGATCTACATTGTACAGGGTAAACTGGTACCACTTCCAAGTTCTTGTAGTAGTGGCAAGCTGGTTATTACCAGTCTGCATGTGTTGAGGACAATGAGGGATGATCACTATAGCCCAAAGGGCAAGCCTAAATAGTGGGGATCTATTATAAAACAGATGTCTGGGCCCAGGGATAAATTGTAAACAAATGTCTGGCCAGGGGATAATAATGTAAACATACTCTCTTCTGAGTCAGTGGTCAGCTACTTTGAGCAGATGGTCAATTAATTCAGCAATTGTATTTAGTTCAAAGAACATAAACTACTACATTTGAACCCCCTAGCCCTGTGTAAGGATTGCTAAACAATGTAAACAATAAAATATGACATACATTTAAAAAAAAAATTAAAAAGAGTTTTCATTCCTGAAATTTGAATGGTTCACAATACATTATTGATATAATGCAAACTTTTTGATGGAATAAAGAGTTATAATGTGGGTTACACTGGGCTTAAAAAGACAGGTTACAGGCAACTGTGTTGCAACTTTTTTTTTTTTGGGGGGTACTGTTTTACTGTTAATTACTGTACAGTGTGGTCAAGGTCCTAAGAAAAATGTTTGATGAAAAAAAGTCACTTAGCAATCACCATGTATCTTTAACTATTCTAGGCGTACATATCAAGGTTCACATTTTAAAAATCATGTCTCTGGCAACACTGACTGCCTTTAATGCCATTTAAGAATTTGTTTTCTCTTCATATCAACATTCATTTACATGTTCTATCATAATGTGACCAATTTGTTGTAAATTTTGTCAATTAAGACTTCCTTTAATGTATAAGTTTTGGCCATTCATTGCGTTTTTCCCCCGCCAAAGTGCTAACTTTCCGGCAACACTGTTTTCGCGCACTTGAAATACCAAATTATTTTATTGCATTGTTATATAGGTTGTTATCTTACCTTCTAACTATCAAAGTGGTATGATCAACAAAGTGCCACTTTCGGATTTATGGCCCAATTCAATACCCCAATTTTTCGCCATGAGAAAATCTGACAAAAAACACCCCAATTTGAAATATTGGTTTGGTCCAAAGTGGATCCCACACTTAATTTCAAGAAACATTTTCTGAAAGAGTAAACATGGTTGTGCAATATGTGTGAAAGAAAAACTTCTAACTTTTCCCCTTTAGCTGTACCAGTGCTTCCAGTTTACCTATGTTTCATTACTTAAATTAGAACAGGTTCATTTAACTGCATTTTTTCACATTCAAATTTACTGCTTCAAATTGTCATTGAAGTCCGAAAATTTCAATCGAATCAGGATTTTAAAGCAACAAATTTGTCTTTTACCATTTTTCCTCTAATTTGTGAAAAACATGCTCCAGATTTTAGAAATCAATCTAGTTTTTTAAAGCTAACAATTAAAAAGTTAATAAATTCCAGTTATTTGTTGGCAATATAACGCACATTTTGTCATGTTTGGGGTCCAAGGGATAACAAAATCTATCCCCTCCTCTTTTTTTGCTTGGTTTGAGCAGCAAATGATACAAAAATCTTTCCCTTCCACTTTTCGGCTAAGTTTGATTAACAAGGGATATAAAATTCTATCCCCTCATCTTTTTGGCTAGGTTTAAGGAGCAAGGGATAGAAAATTCTACCCCCTCATCTTTTCTGCTGGATCTGAGGAACAAGGGATAGAAAATTCTATCCCCTCATCTTTTTGGCTGGGTTTGAGGAACACCCTTGACCTAAATTATATCAATTCGAACCACAATTAAACTTTTATTTTTATCAGCTTTTTCAATAGTGAAGTACAAAATTGTTAATAAAAAGGTGTGCGTATTTTTTTGTAATTGTATGATGCAGGGATAAGTATGAGTACGCATTTTTGCAAATTTGTTTGTTAACAAAAATGAATTAATCAAAAAACTGTAAATATTTTTTTTTTAAGTGCACCAGGTTCTAACTTTGTGCCTCCAGCAATATTTTATGAACAAAAATAGCATGATTTTAACATTTTAGAGACAACTTTAAGAACAAATGCTATGTATTTTTAAATAAATGTGAAATGTGAAAAAGTGTAGTTAAATGTGAACCTGTTATAGGTAAAAACTTGGAAAACTAGTTGGAAATCTTATTTCGGCCGTTACCATGGCAACCAACATCTGATATCAATTTTTTTTTCCGATTTTTGTGTTACATGTACCCAAGTCTGCCACCTTTTTAAAAAATATCTTTGATTTTCACAGCAACCCAGTCTTAACAATTTTTCATTTTTAAACGCTTGGTATTTATTAGTTAAATCAATAAAAAAAAACTTCAAAATATGCAATTATAGGCCATTCAAGTCATGATTTACGGTTTTTTGTCGGGAAATGTTTGTCCCTAGGTTTTAGTGAGATACCGTCACGAACCTTCGCAGCGCCCTCCAGAATTAATTTTAAAAAAAAACATACATAAAAGAGTCCTTCCGTCTTTACGCGCGAGTGACGTCTCTTCGCGTCTTGTTATCTCCAAGTAGAGCGAATAAAAACCTACACAAACTAGGATTTAAGTGAAATTAAATGAGCGCACCTTTATTTAGTGTCATCTCCGAACGCTATGGAACCCATTGAATATATACAGTTATTGTTTTGTTTTTTTGAGGGTTTGTTGTAAAATTATTCATGAACTATAACCAGGTACGTGGACTTCGCGGCAGACATCGTCTGCACCTCGTTGTTATACTTGGATAAAAGGTTGGACCTTCATATCCATCACGGTCAGTTCCGTCACATTCACTGTATTAAAGTCATCTCCGTCACAACTTTATCATCTCCGTCACGGCATTGTCATATCCGTCACATGAGTTTGTTGCGCATATTTTGTGCATATTTTGTGCACAATGTTTAAACTAATACAGGAATGAGAACAAAACCAGTTGCATTTGATAAAATTAAACATTGTGTGTCTGCTACCCTCGGAGAAGCAACGTGGTGAAAAAATTCATCCACATATTCCAAATATGGTCATAATTTTTTGTTCAAAAAGTGTGACGGAGATGACTAAATGCAATGACTGACCAGAAACAAGAGGAAAAATAAAATTAATTCCGGTAAAGATTGCGCCAAACACATTTTTCCCATGCTAGGGATGTCCATATATTTGAAACAATATTCAAAGTTGCAAAAATTACGTTTTTAAAATCGTTTTTTCTGCAACTCGAAAATAGACACTTACTGAAATAATGACCCATTTATACTTCAGGAACAATTCGGCTACTTTTTGGTTACAAATTGTCAATGCTTATCACTTGAATTGTATTATTTGTAAATACCTATGTTGACAATAATTGTTGTTTTTATTAACATTTTGAACTGACGATATTGTGTTACAGCAACCTTAAACACTGTAACCTAGGCAGCTTAGTGCTTTTGCTCAGTGATGGGTCACTATTTTTTTGATGGTCGGCATTTTCTATTTTTTTTTTTTTTTTCTTTTAAATAATTGTTTGTGGGGATGGGGGTAATCTAGTAGTGAGTTGAGTGTCACTTTAGTTCCAAAATCGTTTCTGAAACTCTACACACAGAGAAAAGATTACACAGCTTGTGTAAAATATTACCCTGTTTTAGATGTAGCAGGTGAACCTCATAAGTATTAGGTAAAAGTTTACCCAACAAGCGTTGGGTTAAATCTTGCTAAATAGTTGTGTAAAACTTTACTTCAATATTGGGTAGTTTCATTTACTGAGTTGTTAGGTAAACCCACTCATGTAAAATATTACTTAATTTCGAAGTAAAGACTTTACCTCTTTTCTAGGTTAACATGAATTAAGTAAGCTTTACTGAATTAAATGGTAAAAGATACTTATTGTTTGTGTTGAATACTAGACTTTTACCCAATTTAAAGGTAATTCTTTACCGTTTGACATTGTAAACTGTTACTAAATTATTTTGTTTATCATAAAATTGATTTGATATTTTTATGATTCCGATGCATCCTGATGCTGTAGGTAGCAAAAAGGTCAATCTTGAAACATGATCGATGTTTATTTTGCAAAACTCTCCGCTGTCTCATCAGTCAGCTGCAAGGCAGATGTCTCATCTGAAAACATAACAATAAAACACCCAGTTTTTTGTTTATTACAATTTTTTATTAATATTATTTGGGTTGGTTTCAATGTCTTAGTTTTATACTCTGTAGGGTTTTCTTAGTGGCTGTCTCGGCTAGAAAAGTGCTGAAAGGTACAGGAGCATCTCAATATTGTTCAAGTTTTAGAACACGGTCGAGTACAATATAGCATGTTATTTTGTCACTGTGTACCTTTTACGTATATACTTGCATGCTCTCCCACAGACACTCTCACCCACAATCTGCGACTATACATTTTGCAGGCTTTAAACTGTATTCTGTTCTTATTAAAAATGCTATAAAGTAGACCTATGTAGTAGTTTACCTTCAAATGTCTGCAAAACTGTCAAATTCCCAGTCTGCACGGTTTTTCGTCCTTGTTTCTATCCTGAAGTGCGACGTCAGACGCCCGTGACGATTTAACAGTGAAAAGCACATGCTAATGGCGTCCGTACTCTTTAAGTATGTAACCTTTACACAATACCTGACAACCTTTACGTTAATACTGTAAAAATTACATGATCAATGTAAAACTTGACAAAAGTTTTGTAAAAGCATAACATTACATATAAGTTATGTAACTTAAAATTTACCAATGAGTTATGTATTTGAGTTTGGTAAATTTTTACATAAATTGTGTAATATTGTACAAAACTTTTTTTACCAATTTATTTTACACCATTCATTTTGTGTGTGTACCCTTGGATAAAATCCTGGTGAGAGCACTGCTTTTATCCCAAGTTTGTTTGGATGGGGAGTGTGGGGGGGGGGGGGGTCAATCGAATTGAATGCCCCGAACTGTGCACTCAGTGAACACAGAGGAAAAATATATAACAAAGGTACAAACTTGACCCTAACTATTAACACGCTTACAGTTTATGTCAAATGCTGATCTTTGGACCAATTCAATTATGCAAACAAATTCGAACAAAGACCAAACCGTCCAACTAGATGCGTTTTGTGAATGCAATTAGTAAGAATGAACATCCTTGTGTTTCTAAACTATTGAACATCAACTTTACCTGTTTTGTGTTGTAGTAGTCTCATTTTGTCTGAGCACAGAAATGTCACCGATGACTGTTTCGTTACTTTGTCTGAAGACTTCATCTCCGCAGAAGCATGACCAATGTTTTAGAAGAGCTTTAACTCTCTGGCTCGCTGACGGGTTTGTGCTGGTACTTATAGGCTTCAGACTTAACAAGGATGTCGAAATGAAGCAGAAGACTGAAGCGCAAATTGCAAATGTGGTAAGCCGCTTCCGTTTTAACATTGTTGTCTTTAAAAAAAAAGGCCACGAGAATATGTTTGTCCGTTTGCGAGACTGATCTTTTCCGCAAGGGTCTGCAATGCACATCTAACCAGGCTGTACGGACCTTACGCACATGAAATAAATTAGAATATGGGCGTTCCATCCGGAGGTCAAGGGTGTGTGGGGGGTGTTTGTTTTCCAATCGTGTGCGCCGCGTGGTTATGTCTGCGCGTTTTGTTATTATTTCATCGATTCAGCTCTCCTAAAAGGGTGCCCCCACTAAATAAACGCAAATAAAAGTTTTAAATAAAAATATACATATACACAAAAACTCAGAAGTCTCACAGCTTTTTACAGTAAAGTGAAATGTATACATTGACTGCTGAACTTTTATCCTCTGCTCAATTTGTTGTGGGGAGTTCAAAGGCCCGTCGAATTATTCCCCCTTCCAAATAAATACACCCCTACACCAGTGTAATTTTCCAAACGTCTGAGCATCAGTCTTTAAGATGTCATTACACCTCTCGGCAAATAGGACCATTTATTTCAGGGCCTATGTCATCCATAATAGCTCAGGTTGAAAGGCATCAACCCCAGGTCACAATTTGGACCAACATTTTACACTGTACTCCTTGGCTCTCAAATCCGTATAATGTAGATTATTTTGAGGGCCTACAACATATAAATGAGGCCGACGCTCTGTTTTCTCCTTATTTAGTGGGGTGCATCCCTATATAGACACAATCGGTCATCGGCGTCACGTGACTTATAATGGGTAGACATTGTGTACAATGTAAACAAACCAAGCGCGGTGTATGAAAAAAAATAATAAACACGGCGTCATCCGGGTGCCGCTGCTGTATACACTCTGAAGAACAATTGCTCAACATTGGGTACATTTTTACCATTTCGGTATTCAAAAGGGAACATGGTCGTTCACTTGTGTAAAATTATTGCACAACATCCAAAGTGTCAAAAGCTATCCATTATTGTTTTACTTTTACTACAAACCTGTGCAGAATATTTAGCACAGTACAGTTGGGTAATAAGTTCACACATGTGACGACCATGTTCCCTTGTTACTCAAAATTGTGTAAACTTTACCCAACCTTCATTCTACCAATGTTATGTTTACCCAGTCATTTGTTTATATTAATACACCCAGCACCGTTGTGTAGTTGAGTTACCCCTCACTTGTGTCGCCTTTAAATCAGTTTTTTTGCATAAATTAAAGGGACACACCGGCTTAATGTTTACCTAATTTAGTGTTTGAATCACAGACAATTATTTTTCGATGGTTGTTGTAAAAAAAAAAAAAAATCATCAAAAAGTCACGTAATTAACGAAACATGTGAAACAACCAAAACGCGGTCGAAGGTCAGCGTATATGCTTTTCCAGCCGTTGCAACTGTCAAGTTTACGTGACATTGGAATCATGTAGACTAGTGATCTGTTTATGTATTAATTATAACAATGGCGAGGCATAAGGATTCGGTCTTCATATCCATCAAGCACAAATTCACGTGTAATTAAAAAACCGACATAAACGCAGTCCGATCCACACCGTGCAGGTATTCGTCGTCGTCCCGCCGCGTGTGTGTAGCGCAGGCATCACGTAATGTGACAATAGTTAGGGGATAATAGCTAGGGCTACAGACTAAAACCATCGTAAAACAAAACGTAATTAATGGTCTGGCTCCCTACCCCTCGACAGGCTCCGAGTTCATGCCTCCGTGGTTTGCCTCTCTGGCCCGGCGAGACACTGCACCGGCTGTGCGGGACATGCCCCCAAGGTTTACCCGCTAGCTCCCCACGCTGATGCGCCGTAAAACACGATTCCGTGCACGGACTCTCTGAATGCGAATCTTACGTTCAATTTTTCATCATTATTTACAACTTGCATCCATAAACTGAATACATAGTCTTTTTAGCCAAATACTCATAAATAATTGTTAAAAAAAATACTTGAATTTGGTTCAGTAATTTACTCTTATACGGCAGGAAGAAAAACTAAATCTGAAGATCACGTGACTTTTCGGAACCACATTTTGGTTCCGAAAAGTCACATGACCTTCGTTTTTTGAAAATTGCTCGAAAACGGCCAAATTTGATGGTTTATTTTATGAACCAATCTTCTCCATATCAGGAAGACCTTTGGAATCATGTTTTAGTATATTTTTGTAGCCCAAATAGCCCAACGAAGCCGGTGTGTACCTTTAAGTTGTAGTTGTAGTTGTGTTCCTTTTGGGAGGACTGTTGTTGAATGTTTTAATAATTAAAAACTAACAATTAAGTTTAAAGTCTCATTCAACAAAACCATCATGAAAAGGATGAGGATGGGGATCCGAGGTCATCAGAAGAAACACTAAAGTTATCTTTTTATATCAGTGTGTTTGTGTTCAACTAAAACAGTACACTCTGGTATGAACAGAAATGAACTGGCCTTGAACAATTTCTTATTAATCTATGATGATCACAACCAAATAATCGCCTTGTATAACACAACGGGGGGGGGGGGGCGGGGCAGCCACTACACTTGGGACAAAGGTAACCAAAATAGGGGGTTTGTTGGTGAAAAAATAAACATTAACACAATTGTTGCGAGCAGACTTTGTAATAATCTCTTCTTGGATGCAGTGTTTGGCTCTGCAAAGAGCCGGTTGGTTTTGGCAGACCTTTTATTGAGGGTTCAAACTGTCAGTGACGAAACCTCCGTGTTGCAGTCAATGAAGCTTCATAATACATGGTTTCCCGGTTCATGAAGCGACTCTTGAACAGACCGTCGTTTCTCCAACATAATAACTGCCGTAAGGCCAAATTCTCTCTTGTAACTTTGGAAACGTGAACATCAAACATCAACATCCTGCAGCATTAGAATCACATCCACCCTCATCCATCTTTGATTGTGATTTGAGCCTGCGACTCACCATGTACGAGTGTATGGTACACATTTGCATTGTGGGAAAATGTTTCCATGTAGGACAATTTACCTCATTTTCAGTTGCTTGTTGTGCAAAAATTACACTGCTTGAGGTAAACAAAATGTTGTTTTACCCACTTCTTGAGTGATTTGAACCTCGGTGTTATGCTAATTGATTTCCTACCCAATTTCTTGTATTGTATTACCGTTTACTTGTGTATTATATTTTACACAAGTGAGGGGTACAAGAACACATATTGTTTTACCCAATATTGACAAAATGTTACGCAACATTTGTAACCAGCAGTTTTACACAGCAAAATGTTACACTCCTTTTTTAGAGTGTAAGGCTCTCGATTCAGTTTACATTTGTTGGTTGCAACACAATTTTTACTTTTCTAAATCCATCTGAAGTTATTATTGCAGGGGTTGTATATTTTTTTAATGGCTCATAATGGATTAATATTGGAAACAACAAAACGATGGGAAGCAACAAAACTATGAGATAAAGAAATACATCTTGAAAAGGTGAGATAGAGAGTAACTTTGAAATCGTGTACATCGGAAATATTACGGAGATCTCGAGGAAGTTCGTTCCAGAGAGAAGATCCATCAAAGTGCGAATGAACAATCCCCCCCCCCCCCCATCAGTTGTGGGTTTTAGGAACAACAAGTGAAAATGAATTGTAGGACCGAAGCTTCCTAGATGGATGATATTAAAAGAAAAGACTGGTATTGAATTCTGGAGCAGAACCTTGCAGGCACTGAAATACAAGCAAAGGTTACGTAAATACAATGCTATAGGGCATATGGAGCCATTGAGAGATTGCAGTACTCATGTGATGTGAATCCTACGATTAGACATTGTATCAACCTGGGCAGCTGTGTTTTGTGCCAGTCTTTGCAATCTGGCAAATGAGCAGAGTTTTTGGTAATTTATGGAGAAGAGAACTACGCAAATTCAAACGGGGTAAAAAAAAAATTAAAAAATGGTCCATTCATGGTAGTAGTCAATAGATAACGTCAAAGCGGATTAGCTTTCAACCAAACATGTTCTGGGGCCCGTGTGTTATTCACTGTTCGGACAGTGTGAGGTAACAACATATGTTGAAACTCGTGCCATATTCTTCTTCCGTTTTAAAGTAGGTAAAAACAACGACCTTATTTTAGAAGGGGCTTTAACGATGTAAAAGGAAGGTCCATTCTGTTTGTAAAACTTAGAATGGTCAACGCCAAAAATATATATATATATATATATATATATATATATATATATATATATATATATATATATATATATATATATATATATATATATATATATATATATATATATATATATATATATATATATACGTGTAATGTTTTGCAGGTAGTAGGACAGCGACCTTGAAAATGATGGTATCTGTGGTGACATAGACATAAGATTGTCAAAGATAATGCTGAGGTTGCGTAATAGTTTTTGTGGGTGTGATAATTTCGTTTCCAATATGCTGTAGAACACTGGGCATAAGGCGATTGAAGTGAAGTGAGGTTGCAACAAAGAACTGGGTTTTATAATATTGTTCAGTTTCAGCATATTTTCAGTCATCCAGGATTTTATTTCATTAATACACTTTGTGCGCGCCCAGTGGGGCAGACTGGATAGATAATGAATCCGAATGTATAAAACTGTACATATCCGATCAGCATCAGCATAGATGTGATACAGTACAGTGTTCTCATTGACGATTTGTCCGATGGGAATTGTGTAAATGGTCAAGGATTTAGGTCCAACAATTGATCCCTGGTAATGTACGATAACAGCAAAAGGAGCTACATAGAAACATATTGTTATATTATTATAATATATTTTCGTATTTTTTTTATGTGAAATTGCCGAATAAATAATAACATTACAAATAATACGGTTTGACTATTAAAATAACCTAAACCCTTTGGCCTAGCAGGCTACAGTCTAAAAAAAAAAATGTACTGTGTTGTTTACACATCCGGGTATTGCCTGGGTCGATCTCAGCCGATCTGATTGCTTAATTTGTTAATCTTTATAATCTAACCATTGGCAAGTGACCGACAATTTACAAAACGAGTTTGTACACAAAAGATGCTGGCAGAGTTTTACCCTTCTAACCAAATCACTGTCCCATGTTGATTGACACCCCCTCTAGGACGTGCAGCATGGTCCAGCTTACGATCTTATGGCATATGAGCTGACCAGTGTGTACGATGTGGTTAAGACAATAGACCGATTAAGCTGAAATCATGCAAAAGAAAAGGCTTTCCAAAATTGTGTGACTCTTTTTTTTTTCTATTTGAAATTCCGGAAGTCTTAATGTTCACTTTTCCAAAAATGTTTTCTTTTATCACAGTAAATTACATTTACTAGCAAAAGAGCGGGTTGCTATCGTCGTAAGACGCAGGTAGTGCATCCTCTAAATAAACACATGTGTAGTACTAGTGGTAATTTATGGAACAGTAATGCGTTTTGAATCGATTTCACAACATACAACTTTAAAGAGAGGGCTTACTATATGTGTTATTATTTACAAAAAATAAAGCCGACTGTCAGTGTGCTCGCTCTGTCACAAAGTATTGGCTAGCCTTGCTCAATGACGGTGTAAACTGTGCACTGTGCACTGTTGCGTAATGTGAGATTCACACAGAGCACGACACCCGTACTACTACTGTGCGTAGGGCATCCGCACTCGTATGACTGTCCGCATACGGAGACCGTCAGTTGTAGAGAGTGCACGTAATACTGTGCACAGCTAGCTCGAACACGCACTCACACGCATGCTATACAGTGCCGTGTACACAAATGCATCTACACATGCACACCTAGTTCATGCGGGTAGCGCGGCAAAAATAACAATTAAAAATAAAAATACAGGAAAATATTACTCCAATAAGTCTTTCCACGTCTTTGCCATCCGCCGATGTGACGTGGTACCCACTATAAGTCACGTGATGATACGTAAACGTTGCTCGCGCAATCGGTCCAATGAAATATAAATATATTGACAACGTACCTCGTTTTGTTGAACAAGCCATTACAAAACTTACAAACTGTTTGACCAACATTAAAACTGCATTGTATGTATGACAAGTGTTACTATATTGATATTATTACACGCTATGCCTGCCGCAGTAATTAGGTTTATACCACAGATATTCCTTTCCCCGAAAGCAACACCAACCCATGCAAAATTATCCTTACCGCCCCTTCCCACCCCCCCCCCCACCCCCGCTGGGCAGGAATACCCGTATTTGCTCAAATACAGCTCATGTGTTTTCTAGTGTTATTTTTGTATTTGCGCCGCGCTAGCTGCCAAACTTCAATGTAGGCCTAAACTATGATATTCTTTGCGCCGCGTGTGCGTGTGTGTGTGAGTTTGTAGTGACATTCAAACCGTGGACTTACAACAAAAGGGACAATAGGTCCACGTTTGCTATCACAAGGAAAACAATGGGGTCCACGTTTGTCGGGACAAAGAGTTGAACAAAGGAGGGTTCACGATTGGAGGTCATTACACACATGTGTGTGTGTGTGTGTGTGTGTGTGTGTGTGTGTGTGTCCACTTCATGCGTGTATGCGCCTGCCCTGTGTGTGTATGCGTGTACTAACTGAATCAACGCCTTGAGGGTTCGGTGTTGAAGCCATGAGGTCATTACTATAATGTGCGCGAAAGACAACACCCCATTGGTCGATAGCGGAAGTCATGTTTACTATTCTTTCATTTTTCATTGAGAAAATGGTTTCTGGCTGACTCAATTGCATTCCGTGCACGATCGCAATGTTTTTCGCCTGTTGACGAATAAGAACATTTGCTGTAATGATTCTGAGGTATTGTACACACCTATAATGTCGTTTACACCGAATATATCATTTTGTTTAAATTATTACAATTACTGAAGCAGTTATCAACGCAAACAAAATCGAATTTACGAATGTTCTTTAGTGTAAAGATTGAGTGTTAATTACATTTGAAGATATCACCACCCTCACATAAAATGGACTCGTCCCAGCAGTCTCATCCGCCATGGTAAACACTTGCATTTGAATCTTGAACGCGTATGCAAGCATGATAAGGTAGGAGCAAAGGTCATAACGAGGGAAGCTCGTGGTTGGACGTCAAAAATGAATCATTCATGTGCTTCCCATCCGGCGTTTTCTGTAATAGGTCTGACGAAAAAAATTTAATATTCATGATCTCCCCACCAGCATATCCGAGAGCCTCCCCCCCACCCATTTTCGTCCAAAAGTGGACGAAATATAAAGAAACACATTAAATCAAACGGTACAAGGCTGTCGGCCTGACGGCCTCCGCATGCGGACAGTAATACGAGTGCGGATGACCTGCGCACAGTAGTAATACGGACATGTATAAGTACAGTACATGTATAAGTTTTGGTGGGTTTTACGGCGTCTTTTTCGGAGCAAGGCTAATAGCAATGAGGAATAATCTTGTAGATCTATACAACAATTGTATCCAACCCATTACAAGCTTGGCGGATCAATTTGTTCTGTAATGTAATTTTCAAATATTTTGTCCTCAAGTCCACTTACGAATGCCTACAAGAACCATCAAAGTTTGACCTTGTACAGTGTAGTGAAATGGGTATTAATAATTACACTTATACGTGGTATAAAGCTCATCAAACGCTTGCTAACATGCATGGTTTGGTAAAAGACATAAGAAACAAAGTGCATCTAGCTATTTTTCTTGATAAAATATCGAGCACTTCTCAGTCAGACATGAAAAATAAGGTCACAGCAAATTGCTGATAATGGGAAAATATTAAGCCCTTTTAAGATATTGGAAAGAATGTATATTGAAGAGGGATGAAAAATTCGATATTGTGCTCTGAATTCAGACTCTCTTTTGTGTAAAAGTGGTGGGGGAAAAAAATAATAATAATTTGATCTCGACTTTACAAGCGCTGTACTTAATAGCTTCATTAAAGTCATATTTTCAGGGGTTACCAATTGGTGGAAATGTCATCATTTCAACAGACGATCCAAAATGCGGATCTTTTTTTTAGTCCGCTTTTTACCCATTAGCCCATAGCTATTAAGGGGGTATTGTTATTGCTAATACAACGTTCGTCCGTCCGTCCGGCTTTCGTGTTCCGGACCATAACTTAAAGGGTCTCTGTACTTCTGGTAAAACACAACACAAAAAAGCTCACAGATCTACATTAAACTTACACGGTTTAAAGATAATGATGGTAGAAAGCTACCCTTGAAATATTACTGGCTGAGGTGCTGTACTTTTTGAGAAATGAGTAAAACAAAATCACGAAAAGAGTTTTCGTCGTCAGGAAGACGAAAATCCTTTCTTTCTTTTTTTCGTTGAATGCCGCCCTCACATCGCCGATAATAGTTTAACCTTTTAAGTTGGAAAGATTCGCAAATGGGTCGTGTCATGTTTCCTCGTACCCAGTTAACTAGGAGAATATCTATTTTTGTGTTGGTCGTGTATAGTGAGCACAGATTACGTGAGTGCGAGGTTATTTCGAGTGGTGGACGTCCGTAGTGTACACTCGACTCACGTCGACTCACACAATCTTTGCAATCTTCGCAAGTCATACCATGGTTATACCACGGTTTTTATCGATGTTAGAGACTCAAATGTCAAGTTACTAATTCTAAAATGGATTCAAAGGCTGTCAATGAACTGAGGAAGAGTGCTGAGGTAGGCCAAAGTTGACATAAAGTGCCCGGAAAAGGTAGAAGAGTACATGAAACGCCAGGTGAAAATTGAAAATTCAAAAAAGTTGTTACTTCCAGCATGAAACTTCCCGTGTCGTCGGTGGTACAGCGTTGGAGAAGCAAGGCCATGAAACTGAGTATTTCGAACGTTGACCTGGCGAGATAGCTCCTAGATTTACCCACACAGAAGTGAGTTTTCTTAATAATGATATATGAATCTTTATTATTAATAAATTAGTACCAATAAGACCAGTCTGTAGAATGCGGTTGGGTTGGCCAGAAATCTTGACTTACGTTTTTAGGCCTGTTTAATTTTGATATCTATATTGTGTACCATTCGACTTCTTTCAGATTAAGATTACACTTACATAATGCTGCAAAGACTTTGTACTTTTCAGTTTTCATGTGCTCTTGTATTTTTATTGGTTGCTATTGATATATTTTTTCATAAGGCATACTTGATTAAATTTAACATAAACACAATTATTTTTAACTATAGATCTGCTGTCCAATCATCAGTACCTCTGCCCCTTTTTGAGAGCTCTACCGATTACATCAACAACTCATGGAGCTGCACCTGAAAATGTTCAAGGGGACATTTAAGAATATTCCGATGTGTAAGTTTATGGTGCAAACTAAAAACTTGCCTACATGTTCAGCCATGCACTCTTCATATTTACAGTTGTTTAGAATATGGTGGTGTTATACTGGTTAGAATAGTGCCTTGTGGAAAGTTAGTTTTTGTGTTCATTAATTCATTGATCTTTTTGTTATTTTTAATAGGACGTACATACATTACCAAGTGTCCATCAATTAAAGTATATACCCGTACGTAGATCCAGATGACTTTGCAGTTTGATTGAAAGGATGTGATTCAAAACCCTTTGTTGTGTTTATTAAGTTAATATGAACTAAACTTGCATTCAACAAGAAGAATACTCCAAGTCTAGATTCATTACTTCAAGCTTTTTGAACATTCCGGTTTTCAGATACAGTTTCTCGAACATGACTTAATTTTAGAGGGAAGTATTTCACAGGAAAAAATGGCTCTAGTATGAACTTCATTGTCAAAACTGAAATAAAACAACATTTTTTTATCCTTACCGATTCTGTATAATAACTTGAAGGTAAAAAGCAATGTTTATTTCTTTACAGGGTTTTCATTATTAATATTTAACTTATTTTATGCAGTACTCAACATGCCAAAGTGTGCCAAAAGTTGTATTACAAATGGGTTGTGATACTATAAAGATAAGCAAGAAAATAAGTATTAAGTGGAATGTATTTCAACTTCAACTGTATTTACTTTTACCAGTTATACCTCCTCAATACTTTGTGTGTGAATCATTTATATATACTTATTTTTATGTTTTATATATTTTATACGTGTGTGTAAATTAAAATGTTGGTAACTGTGTGAGACATTCATGCAGCTGAAAGAAGAAACTGAAATCAAACAAATGTTTCCATAAAACAGAAAAAATGTGACATTTTTTCATTTTGGTGGTAAATAATTATTAAATTGATTACTGACCCTTCACAAGAGGTGCAAATAAATAAATAAATAAATAAATAAATAAATAAATATGTGGGATTGGGCTCGTGATGGTTGATGTATTACAAGAAAATAGTGCATCTGAAATAAGAGTATAAACCATGGAGATTTTTTTAACTTCTGATGCATGACTAAAAATGGTTATTTGTTGGTTTATTTTAATGGGTTTAGCAAGCATTAGGTCTACATGACAAAATGCACAAAACATACATTTGAAAAGGCAAACGTTTGCCAAAGTGTAAAGTTTGTTAGACCCAAAAGGAAAACAATATTGGTTTTCCCAGTTTATGACTGGAGTACAAGTTTTTTTTTTTAATAACAACGAAACCATGCACTGCTGGCGCTAGAGTCTTCTCCCTGAATAGTCGGATACCTCAATGTTTAAAAAAACACAGCTTTCAGAATGACGTAGTAAATAGGGAGCCGCACACAATCAACTTGCCTAGCGTTTTCTTACGCAGCAGCTGATTGGTTATATTAGTTTGGTGCACAGTCTGACCAATCACGTTTGGGCTCTCATTTTGCAAGCGAGTCATGCCGGACATTTATATTCTGAACGGTTACGCTGACGATTATTCTGTTAGTGTTCTTGACTGTTTCGAGTTTCCTTAGGAAAAATGAATAGTTATAGTAAAATACTAGATGATTAGTGTATCTAACACTCAATAAAAAACATTTTCCGGCCCAATTTTGTTAACTATTATAAACATGACTTTTACGGAGACCCTTATTTCTGCACAAAATCCGTAATGTTTTTGGTCTCATATTTCTTTATTTTTAGCACAGAAAATCGTGTCATAGTTTTCCTAGGTACAATGAAACATTATTGCTTCGTTGTGTGATGTTTGTTTTTCGTTACAATGTTCAATTTTCCCGAAATGAATTGTTTATGTATGTAGCAACACAGCAGCAATACTCAATGCATGGCAAACTCAAACCGCGAGCATAAAAAGCTTGCACGCAGTACATTGTTCCGCGCTGACCGGCCGTGTATAGTTCTAATACACGGAAGCAATACTCGAACGCTAACCGCAAACATAAACATCTTGCCGCAATACATGTACTGTACATTATGCAACAACACATGTCAGCGTTATCGTTGGCAAGCGACCTTATGACCGCGAAGTCGATCTCTATTTTTAGACCGGCGCTGTCAACTTTTGAATTCAAACACCAAGTCAGAATCGCCGATTCCCGAATCATGTGTCTCTTGCCGCAAGGGGGCGCTATGTCAATAACTGTAATCTACAACGGACAAACACGACTTTCATGAAAAAAGGGCTCTGTAATTTTCACTTTTTTTCTAAAAAACCTGACAACTTTTGAGGCTGAAACTTCTACAAGTTAATTGTATTATATACAGCTTCATTCACAGTGAATAGGAATTCATGCAATGGCCCAAAACCAGAAGTACAGAGATCCTTTAAGTTAAAAGTGAAATTTGGCTTTGTAAGTTTGGTCGGGTGTTTACCTTTTTTGGCGGAAGGAAGTTAGGATTGTTTTAAGGGTGAAAGGTTAAGGGTCAAGGTCACTGTGGTGAGTTATATGGGTAAATGGTTTCCAAACCGTATATCCAGAAGTGGTATTTGGACCTGTAACTTACGTTGGGGGTTGCCCTCAGGGAAATGAAAGGTGGCATTGTTTTGTGGTGAAAACGTCAACTGTTAAGGTCACAGTGGTGAGTAATAGGCTAGGTAAATGGTTTACAAACAGTATATCCAGTTAGAAGTGGTATTTGGACCTGGAATTTACGTTGGGGGTTGCGCTCAGGGAATGGTGGCATTGTTTTGTGGGTTAAGGTCATACTGGTGAGTTGCTGTGTAAATGGTATCCGGACCGTAACTTCAGTTAGAAGTAACATTGGACATTGTAAGCCTAGGAGCATACCCCGTACAGCCGGTGCAGTGTCTCGTAGGCAATCCCGGGGGCATGAACCGACTAGCCGTTAGACTTGGTTCCAAGTCTGCGATCGTGGCTGTTAGTCTACCCGATAGCCAATAAATTATTGCCTGAAATAGCGCCCTCTTGTGGATAAACCTCCGTCATTAGCCTACGATCGCAGACCTCGGAATCTTGATCAGAATTGCAGAAGCCTTCAATAAAATATATATTCAAATTCAAACGTTATTCCACGGGAGATAAAGTACAGTATTACAACATTGATGCACAATGTAACTAAACTGCCTCTGCTCAGTAATTCAAATTGAGTTTAAAATAAACAACATACATTCAAATCGATTCTAGATTTTACTTTCCCCCCCCCCAAAAAAAAAACGTTGGAGAAAAATCACTCGACGATTCCATTCAGACCATAGATTAATGTCTAGTAAGAATCAGGTATGCCAGGCCCGTAACCAGGATTATTTATGTATTTATTATGTATTTATTATTTATTTATTTATTTATTTATATATATTATTATTTATTTTTTTTTCATTTGGGGGGGGGGGGGCGCCCCCCTACCCCCCGGTTATGGGCCTGCTTACCTGCAATAGACGAGGCCAACATGGGTTTTGTGGCCTCCTGATTGGTCATCTTTCTGGTATCAGTGTTGTTATGTAAATTTCAGCTATTAATAAATGAATATCCAGTACACACACGAGGGTCAAGTCTGAGACTGCGAGTTAAAGCGTTTGATAGAGAGTCTGTGGGGCGTTTTTTGTGGCTGATGCAGAGCAATAACCGTTATCTCAGACTTGAAATCAAGTCTAAATAGTGTTGCGCTTGGAAGCTTGTAGGGGGGTAGGGAGCCAGACCATTAATTACGTTTTGTTTTACGAGGGTTTTAAAAGTCCGTACCACTAGCTATTATCCCATAACTATTGTCACGTTACGTGTTGCCTGCGCTACACACGCGGCGGGACTACGACGGACTGTTCATTGCGGTAGTACAGCTGCTCTAAGTCTAAGTCTTTTTCTTCCTCAGATTTTTGGCCGGGGGTGTTTCGGAGAAAATACATTTGTACCCGTTTTATTGTGCGGTATAAAGGCACTCATACTAATTGTGTCTGTTCAATTCCTTGTGGACTCCACCCGGTGGAAAATATTTAAACTAAATATTTTAGAACATCTTAGAACCGCTCTTTAAAACAATCAAGTCGACAAAGAAACCGCCTTTGAATGATTTAGGAAAAACAAGAAAAACAAACCATGTTTAGCGTCCTGCCTTTTTGAAAAAAAAGGAGGAGGGAGGGCGTTTTTTTTTTTTTAAGTTTAAAAATATGGTCTTGTTTTTTAATTCTTTTTTAGAAATCGTAACAGAAATTATCATTATTTTTTTTACTTTTATTTGTTATTTGTTATTTTTTTTTTTTTTTTTGGGGGGGGGGAATAAAAAAAATAAAAAAAAAAAAAACAAGGAGACGGCCCCTAAGAAGGAAACTGGCGGAACGATAAACATGTTTTTTTCTCGGTACTCGGATTTGCTTACGGGGTAAAATACATTACCACTGTTCAAGTGTCGAATGCCTGTGACCAAGGTAGCCCAACGTTGGTTGCGTAACTCACATGGGAAAAGTAGTTACATAGCAAATAAACAGCAAGCTTATAGAAAACCCTTTTCGGAATACAAGATGAAAAGAAAAATAACTATACCCATGCCACTTTGCCTGCGTTTTCGTGAATCTTACAAGAATGGCGTAAACTTCGCTGGGGGGGGGGGGGGGGGTTACATGACACAATAACTTATCAATTATCTGTTACAAATACCCTAGAATTTGTCCGAACTCCCGGGTCAGAATTGACCCAGAATTCGGGTCTTAAAGGACCTGACCCATTTCTGAGTTTGGCTGACCGGGAAACTGCTTACAAATTTGATTTGAAGTAAGCATCTGCGGCAGTTTGACACATCTGGTATTGTCTGACCAAGATTCCAAATCGTGAGCTTAAAAATAATTGACAACTGGTTAATTTTGTTATCGAATAAATAAATGCTGTGTATCGTCACCGATTCCACGAAGTAGCACGCAGTGTACAAAACCATTTTTTTTCCAGATTTCAGTTTTTTACATATTTAAACAATTTTAACCGAAGCCTACAACTTCATGAAGTTTCAACGCTTCATGAGCTTTACTTTTTTAATTACGGTAATTAGGTTTTGCAACTTTGCACCGAACCTGACATTTTTTGACGCCACGAAGTAGCAATGAGATTCAATTTACCATTGAAACACACGGCGCACACACACCTCAAAATTGGAAAAAACGTTTTCACGAAGTAGCACTGCAATTTTGTGTGTAGCGCGCGTGACCTATATTATCTAGGTCACAAACACGCATAGTAATACTTTGCTGTGCTACTTCGTGAAAACGAACGGAAATGTCAATTTTCGTTAATTTTCGACGTCACGAAGTAGCACGCATCTTTCTTACTCTATTGCTTATTAATTTAGGACGAAAAACATTAAAAAGCACCGCATATAAGAAGTTGAATGCTTCAAGTCTCCACTGTAAGAAAACCAGTTGAAAATACCTTGAAATTTTCAAGGAAAGCTTGATTTTAAAAAGCGTTCAGCTTTAAACGCCGTTTTCTCCGATTGTTACTTTTTACTGGTATCTACCTCTGTGCTACTTCGTGAAATCGGTGACGGTATAATCTATCCTCTTATCAACACAGACAAACAGTCCAAAAGTCACTGGTCTGGCAAACTTTGTTGAGCTGTGTGAATGTTTGACCCTAATGCATATTTGTTTACAGATATATTAATAATACAGATTAGACACTAAATAAAATAAACAACAGCTGCCTTCCCTAGATAAAGTGATTTTTTATTTGTTGTTTTTTATTTAATAAATGACCCACACAAGAGAAAATAATTTCAAGAACATATAAAGAAGTTTGGTTTAATTTGAAATGTTTTATTAATATAAAAATCAATCTCACAGCCAGTAGGCTGAATTACATGATCTGTACATGTAAAAAGACAAGTGGTGTTGATTAGTGCAAAAAAATGCATTTTTCTTAGCCTTTCATTTGACATCATCAAGCTCGTGATATTTCAATAGGGAGTTTCGTAATGATTGGGGAGCTAGCTCAGTGTTATTAGAATCCTT
Source organism: Pycnopodia helianthoides (assembly GCA_032158295.1). Taxonomy (NCBI): domain Eukaryota; kingdom Metazoa; phylum Echinodermata; class Asteroidea; order Forcipulatida; family Asteriidae; genus Pycnopodia; species Pycnopodia helianthoides. The sequence continues at coordinate 12,905,365 of CM063257.1, read as the reverse complement.
GGTCTTTTTGACAGCGCTGACGATGGTGAAGACAACAACAGCGAGAAGCAATGTGCCCAATACACTAAACGCTATGATCCGTTTCGTCAAGTCTCGAGAGTGTGGTTTGTGTCCTCCTTCAGTGATATGAAAGAAGGCGCAGAAGAGGGGTGTTACATCAGCATGTCTAGTATATCACATTTTATGAAAAGGAAAATTTAAAGAAGTATAGAAAATGGCACAAACGTTGGCGATGTAATTAAGTACACTTTAAAAACAGATCCGGGTAGAGTTAACCAAGATTCGGGTCATTACGCGTGGGACATGGCCCATTTCCGGGTCAGTTTTACTCACTATCTGTGTCAAAATGACTCATACATGAGTCAAGCTGACGCTTAAACCTATTCAAAACACAATGTTAAGCCACTTCAATGGTCAGACTGCATGCCCCAGAAATAGGTAAGGCCCACTGTGAACCAGAATATGGGTCAATTTTGACCCAACAGTTTTTACAGTGTATGCTTTGAATTACATTAAAAAAAATAATAAATAAATAAATATGGAAACAAGAGTAAGAAACAAGTAAATTTTGGAAAGTTTTTACAGGTGGGAAGAGCCACGTCCAGCTTAGAAAGAAATAATTGCACAAATGTATTGATCTCGAAACATTTATCTAACATTACTTCTAATAAAAATTACCCTTTTTTACAGAGTTTTCTGGTAAACCCTCGCCGGCAGTTGCACTCGACTACGCCATGCTGGTCCACAACAACCACACACCGTCCACCATTTTCACAATGAAGACAATTACATGGGGCCCAGGACTAAAAACAAAGTATGTAGAAGGTAATAATTTTGCAATAATATAAACAAAAATCAACAGCTGCAGTACTACTTAGAAAAGTAGATTTCAATGTCATTGCCCTCCAGTGAACACTTCTGTTTTGATACTGTTTCCTATAGTTAGTATTGTGATGAGACAGGGTGGTCAATAAACATGTTAAAATTTGTAAACGGAAGTTTAAGGAGTATGACACACAACTGAGGGCGCTAGCGTGTAGCCACGAAGTGGTGTAACAAAGATAGGCACAGTGTAAAAAAACAAAGGCGAAGCAGCACGTGCACTGAGTGGACAACGCAGGTCATCGTTTTGCTCAAGTGCGGCGTACAGCGAGGCTGTCCAACAGTTTTATATGAAGCGCGTCGTTTTGTGTCAGAATATGAGAATAGCTGATGCACGAACAAGTCAGGCAGGTGGAACATGGTAAAACCTGCTTGTGTACCATGCAGTAGTAGACCATAGGGCGAGCCGATTTTAACGCTTGCCTTGTACTCCACATGTTGTGACTACCTGAAACTTATTTAAGAATTAAGAATAATATTTTAAAGAAATTATTTTATGTGTTCCCACACTGGGAAGTGGAGCATTATTTAATATTTTGATGAAAAAGGTAAATATTAGTTCAATAAAACCGCCCAATCAAATCGCGTATTTCATCCACTCACGTTGCTAAAAAAATGCTAAGACTATCAATTTTTCCGATTGGCCCATCAGATCGACAAAATGACAAATTCTCGCTAGTCCGCTAATCAGAAAGGCTGTATTAACCGGCTTTGGTACTGCGTCACGTGACACGTGGACTGTTGTCAAGTGACGCTCGGTTTGCCGTAAACATGTCTGCCGATGCGAAATGTTATCTGTTATCGTCAAGAAATAGGTGTTTTGCTCATTGTTCTAGCGTTTCCGAAGATATAAAACCTTTTACGAGCAAACGGTGGAACACTCTTCTAAGCAGTGTGATTATTTGGAGATATTTAGTTGGGTATCAGGCTGATATAGCGAGAGCCTTTTTAGACGAAGTTCAAGTTGGACCTGATGATATGCACTGGCCATACTGCTGGGTGGGCGATAGCTTACCACCAGTACCAGAATTTTTCATCCGAGCAAGAGAGGGGGAAATTAAATAAAGAGAAACAACAAACAGATGCTGCATCATGTCAGACTTCAGGTAAGCCATACATTTAACTTACATTTACATTGACTAATATTAATGTCCGATTTTTTTTCAATCGCAATTGAGTCAACACCAATCGAATTTTCTTATTTTAGTCTTGCAGCTAAAATCAATTCAATAAAAATGGAGGGCTTGGAATTGACTGGATGGATATGCAACATGCTCAACAGCATCCTTGGACTGACTTCATGCAAGTGCAAAAAGTCAAAATGTAAAATCACAGAAGCAGATGACCAGTGTTGTGCGTCTTTGGGTCTTCCCTGCACAGCAGAACTGTGTAAGTGCAAGAACTGCAATGACATGGCTGCGCCAGATGAGGAACCTATCATTCATTGAAGAAGAAGAAGAAGCAGAAGCTAATGAAGGTGACAACGGTGACGATGAGGAGAATTTTGAAGAAGAGGAGTTTTTTTAACATGTTCAGGTAGGTAGCAGAAATTCATATATCCCGTTAATAATACAGTCTTATTTTTTACAGGAAATAAATAGTTAATAGGTCACCATTTTTGGATAGGTTTATGTGAGAAGTTTTCTTTGAAACTAGTTTTATATTGTGGAATATGATCATTGAATTTTTTTGCTGATTGATTTACCACATTTTGATGCAAGATTTTTGCACATGAAGTAAATGTGTAGTTTTCACAGTAAATAATTTGCGGCAGTAAACAGTCAATTTTCTACTTCATAATTTAGTATTCTCACCTTGGTTAGAACAGTTTTGTGCAAAGCAACCAACTTGAAGCTGACAAACAATGTTTATATGTTTCACTCTATTCGCCAGTGAAATGTTTACACAAGTCCATAGTTAGTTAGTAACTGAACCATGCACATTCAGGCACAAGAGTATCGGAAGTGCACTTTAGTGTGGCGTTTGTTTCGATCGTGATTCATTTTCAAAGCTTGATCCAGTTGACACGGTGATAATGATATTGCATGTAACACTTCGATAGCGAATACTGCAGTTTGATAAAACAATGAATAAATTTTTGCACAATATCTAATATTCTTATAATTTTCTTTATTCTTTTGTCTTTTTATCATAAAGATGAGGATGACACGAGAACCAGGTCCTTACAGCTCTCTGCAGACTGCAACGTTCGGTATGAGAACCAGGTCCTTACAGCTCCCTGCAGACTGCAACGTTCGGTATGAGAACCAGGTCCTTACAGCTCCCTGCAGACTACAACGTGCGGTATGAGAACCAGGGCCAAATTTCTTAGAGCTGCTTAAGCACAAAAAGTAGCTATAAGCACAACAAAATTATGCTTACCAGAATAAGGTTACAGGGCAAACTACCGTGTCACATGTACAATTTGTGACTGGTATCCTGCTCATTTCTGCTTAGCAGTAAATTGTTAGGCAATATTTTGTGCTTAAGCAGCTCTATGAAATTGAGCCCTGGTCTTCACAGCTCCCTGCAGACTACAACGTGCGGTATGAGAAACAAGTCTTAACAGCTCGTAGCAGAATGGATCTGCCTTACCACCAGTGTAATAAAAGTTGTATGTATTGGTCATCAACCTTGTTTTAATTGGTAAAGAAGCAGCACAAAGCACTTGAAGTAGATTATTTTTTACCTTAAAATTTTTAGTTTCTAAATGAACTTCCTCATTCAAAATAGTTGTTAAATCAATACAGGCTTTGTGGCAGAAAAATAACAGCCTTATGTTCTGGTCTTAAAATATCATTTTCAGACAAATTTCATGAACTATACAGTGCTTTGTGAAATGGCGCACTGTACACCTTCACATTTAATATTTTGTAAAATAAATATGAAGTTGGCCCACAATGTATTAGTGAAAAACACTTGCACCAGATGCATTCCTTTTATAATAAACCCAAGCTATTTTTGCACTCCCAGGGCAAAGAAGGGGGGGGGGTGCACATTGTGCCCCCCTGTCCAAATTCTTTAATATTATTGGTCTGATTGCTATAATTTTAGGCACACATAATAGAGCAACTCAATATCTACAAGATGCAAACATTCCAATTTCTCAGGGTCACCATATCATGGGGGCGATATTTACCATTATACAATGAAATATAGACATTTATAGTGTTTTTAGGTCATAAAAAGATAATTTTATGTATGTAAATGGATAAATTTCTTACCATGAAGCAATTATATCCTTTAAGGTTCCAAATGATCTGAAAGTATTTTAACATCTTTTGATGGTCCTAGGATGCCATTTTGTATTTAAATTCCCATTGAGTTGAAGATACATGTCATTTCATTGGCTTATCAATACATAATATAACTGATTGTATGATTTAATAGCTGTATAAATGGGTTTACTGATCTGATTTGAGTTAAAAATTAATTATAATGCACAAAATAAAATTCACATCAATTTAGAAACAAAATTGGTCAAAAATGTCTTTTTAAAAATATGTTTAACTATTTTTTATTGTTTTTGGCGCCATTTTTCATGAAAACACAAAGAAAAAAGTAAGTTTTTTTTAAAGTGGTATTTTAAGAGTAAAAGATAATATTGTGATTGTGATTTCTGAAATTAAAACACTAAAAACTGCCTCAGTAATTACATTTTGACTTGTTCATATCAAGAAAATAAATTTAAAAAATATTGGTTGCCATGGCAACAAGAATTTGACGAATGTATTCAAATTTCATATCAAATTGTTTGGTATCATATTTTAGGAAAACTCACAAAATTTTGTTTGAATCAAACATAAACTGTAGACGTGGCAAACAAAAATGTGGTGGGGGGGAGGGGCCCAATGTGCCCCCACCCTAAGGTTAAGGCGCCATTTTTTCGTAAGTGCTCCACTTGTGGAGGTGGGAACTATCAGGATTTCGATATGACACACAATACCCACATTTTAAGCCATATTTTAGGTAGTCACAAGGAGGAGACTACAAAAATCAGTTTAGGAAGCTATTTTGACCCCATGCCCTATAGTCTATAGGGATTTTGGTAGGCTTTGTGGAGATAATAAGATTGCCATGGGATCCTTGTGCAATTGGAAAAAGGGATCTCTGCCGAAACCCTGCAGCGCAAGTTGCGTTGGGCAGTGACTCTATACTCTCCTGTGGCCTATCGATTAGAATGAGGAGGGGCGTGAGGCTATTACCCGAAGTGCGTGCGATCGAATAACTTACGGTAGTGTTGCCGGTGTGGCAGGACATTCTGTCTCCATAAGGCGAACTGTGTACAAGCTTCTTCTGATAGCGCCCTCTTTTGAATCATACTCCTTCAACCCATGTTAATTTCACACGGGACAGAATCTCCGTGGGACAGAGTTCCATTCGACACTGGAACCCACCAGTGCAAACTGTGTGAGGTGGCATCCTTGTATTGTTATAGTCCTGAACTGCTTCATTCAAATCTTATGCGCATGTGCGTTACAGACCGAGTCGCGAGTCATAGGCCCTTTTCGAATCCACGGCTTCGGCTCCGGATTGGGCTTCATGCCCAGTTTTCTTGTCTGAAGCCCTGACCGCAAAGCATGCGTAAGCTCAAATAATTGAGGGAGCCTAGCTAGCCTGAGCCGATTTTGGAGCCGAAGCCGTGAATTCGAAAAGGGACGTAGACCTCCTTCAATGTTGTGTAAAGGGCGCTACCTACGGTGATTGAGGAGCTGGGGAACAGTGTATAAATAAACCATATTTTGTTGCCAAGTTTCCTATTTTGAAACATTGCGTCATATTTGTGTTTCCTTCTTGCTGTCTTCTTTTTGAGCTCAAATTATATGCTGTTGTGACTGAATATCACCAGAATTTAAGAATGAACTGAGAGCGCTTATCATCAATTATTTCCAGACTGATGTGTGATTTTTTTTTATTAAGAGACCCATTTATGTAACACCTTATAAGGGTTTACAAGGTGCTGCGAGGCATTCAGCAGCCTCTGCCAGAAAAACACGAGACAAACCCCTTCTTTTATTAGCGATAAGTCGAACTTTTGTCCGACTTTCGGTGGCGTAGCCAAGGTCGTGATTGGTCAACACTTAAGGGGGTGGAGCTCAATGGATCAGTCTATACTTATGAATGTGTTTATGTTGTTCTTCTTCATAGGAATCAGGATATAACTGAGTATAGCCTAAAGTTATTTACACACATCTGTTTGTCTCAATTTAAGCTAAATGAATGTCCCTGTGTTAATTTAGCATTCATTAAAGTCGTTGCGGTACCCGCTGCTGAAATAAAGGAGACGAACTGCATCTTTAGCTACAGCGCAATCTCGGTGGTCTACTTCGTAAGACATCTTCTCTAGAATGGCAATGGTCGTGGGTTCGATTCAAATTCGACTAAAATGCCTGTGGACGGTGGCATAGCCAAGGGGTGGGGGTGGTAACGCGTATCCCCTCCCCACAAATTGACAGTGCCCCCCCCCCACCCCGAACAAAAAATTAAAAAAATAAATACAATAAATAAAATTAAAAATAATAAATACAAAATAATTTAAAAAAAAATAACAAAATAAAATAAATAAAAATAACATAAAATGAAAAATAAAATAAATAAATAAATAAATTAAATAAAAAATATCTAAAAAAAAATAAATCAAATAAATATTAAAAATAAAATATAAAACAAAATATAACAAAAAATAAATAAATAAAATTAAACGAAATCGCGATAATGCTCACAAAAGAAATGAAAAAAGGAATGCGTGTTTGTATAATTAATGGTGAACGATCACGATCGGATCACTACCACGGCCACACATGCTAGAATAAAATATAATGGTTGGGACCCCCTGCACGTCCCCTTCCGAATAAAGCCATGTACCACCACACTAAACAAACCCACTACCCCTGTATTTCCCCCATCTTGAAACCAATGCCACCCCTCGTTCCCCCTCGCCCCCCCCCCCCCACCATCGAAAAAGACCTGGGTACGCCGCATCCTGTGGATTTTGTTCACATGACCCCGTAGAGTACTGAGTGTAGGCCTACAGTGCTTTACACATAATGGTGTGCGATAAAATACTCTGTCCGACCAACCATATCAGTCTGTATATTTATACTAGTAATATAAAGACCCACACAACTCAAGGCTTAAAGGAACATTACAAAATTGGTTTTTGATAACAAAACAGTTGCTGTCAGTGTAAACACTTTATGTAATCCACCAAATACATAAACTGACAAACCTGTAGAAGTTTGAGATCGATCGGCCATTTGGGTCACGAGAAAATAGTCAAAAACCTATTACACATTTGCATGAAATCGTATAGATTCAACAAATGAATAAGACGCTCACTGAGCGATAAACTCCAATCAGAAAATTAGTTTATTCATTTTTCATCAAATATGGCATTTCAGACAGAAATATTTCAAGGGATGCTTTCTACTATCATCATCATTAAACCGTGTAAGTTTTATGTAAATCTGTAATCAAAAAGTATATTTGACAAGTTTTTTTTCTTCTCACCAATTCTGTAATGTTCCTTTAAACTGTCATGCTCAGCCAGCCACAGGCAAACGTGTTTTGTTCTCCCATGAAAGTCAAGGTGACGTTTTCATTGTCCCCGAGGTTGAGCTTGTGTTTACTTTTAGACGTAGTCGTACATATTTGATGCGAGGCAATGATGCGAGGCCTCGTCTCTTAACGAACAAAACGGGGGTCACTGAAACGGGGTTATTTTCTGTTCACCCTTGGAAACTGTCACGGTATTTGATATAAGTTAAATTTGCACCGGGGATAAATAATATTAATTGGTTTTTACCCTTTCACCGATGTGTGTAAAGCACTGTATACTCGGTACTTCCCCGGTTTTTGCGAACGGAAATCCACAGGCATATTACTCGGGTGGGATTCGAACCAACGACCTTTGCCATTCTAGAGAAGATGTTTCACCAACTAGAATACCGAGATTGACCGGAAGGTAGAGGTATTTCGAATCCTATATTTTAGCAGTGGTTTTACCCGTACACCGATGTGTGTAAAGTAAAGCACTTGCCATGGTGTTGTTCGTAAAATGAAATACGTGTAATAACCAAACGCACAAAAAAGTAGTATTTAATCTGCCAACGTATTGATAAATATAATTATAGACTGAAAAGGCGGAATATTCCGCAAAGACATTAATTAATGTTGTCGGACATTTACATGCCTATAATGAAAATCGACTTTTCAAATTGTTGTATTAATTGAAAACAAACAAGTCACTATTACTACAGCTACAGCGCGCGTGTTTCCGCCGCAGAATTCTGATTGAACCTGTGCCCGGAGAGTTAAGGCAAAATGAATTAAAACCAAACAACTTTAGCGTCCGGCCTTTTTGAAAAGAGGAAGGACGAGGGCCTTTTTATTGTTTTATTTTAAAACTTTATTCCATGATCCCCTTAAAAAAACATGAAACTATATAATATATATAATAACTGAAAGGAGTAATAAGAAGGACAAATATTAAAATGAATTGACAGCAATGAACTTCATGAATGCAGACAATGCATGAAATATAAGTAGGAGGAGGAGGAAGAGAAGAAGAAGATGATGAAGAAGAAGAAAACAACAAAATTAAACACAACATCTTCCGCGAAAATTGTTGGACCAGGCATCTTTAATGTCAGCCATTTGGTTAAGGGGGGGGGGCGTTCCAATAATTCCTGCCCACACACATCAAATCACCTCCGAGTTTTCGAAATCTTTTTATGGTCCCGTTGTAGAAAAAAATAAAAAGAAATAAATAAATGTAAAACAAAAATATCAGGGGCTCAGCTGTAAGTATGGCAACCGTTTGTACGATCTTAGGTCAAACGTTTGTGACGTTTTGGGGATGATATTCCTTTGTCCTTTGAAAAAGTTTTTTTTTCCGCTTTTTTGTTGTTTCCCCAAAAAGTGGTTGTGATGTGTCACGTAATAGTGTTTAATGCCTCGTGGGGATTTAAAATGACCGCCAGGATGAGCATCTCTTTTGAATTGTGTGATTTCAGCCTGTAAACAGGTGTTCAAAATAATTATCAAGTTCGTTAATGTAGAGACACGGGGAAGGAGGCCGGTCCTCTATTTAAAAGGGACGAGGATTTTCCAAAATACAATCAATGATAATAAAAGCGATCAATGACGTCTTTTTTCACAAATAAATTTCTCCTGTACAGGTTTTAATAGTAACCCATAGCACACATCCAAAAAGTTACAACGCAACAGTATGTAGCCTACATTACACAGTGCACAGTAAAAATTCACAAAAAGGTCAGCACACAGAAGCTAACTACACGCCGCACACACATGATGCTGCCTGACAATACTACACACATGGTTTACAAATAAAACGATCCAAATATGACCCCAGATATGACCCTAAAAATCACAGTAAGTCAGGTATACAAAGAGGGTTTAAACGTAAAACAATACTCACAGAGAGCTCCTAGGTACTACCCCTCCCAAAAGAATAGCTTTTGGAGCATGGCCAGAGCCATGCTCCCGATAAAAAAAGAGAGAATTACCACTCAAATAAAAAAGTTACTCTTTCTAAACTTGTTAGGAGTTCAACACTGAGGGCGCACTTGGGATCCCTACATTAACAATGCTAGTTTTCAAAATGTGTATGCCAAGAAGAAATACCTCATCGTTGCACCCTTATCAGAAAAGGTTGTCGGGAATTTTGATTTGTAAGTGGACAAACTTAGCGTAACAAACTACCTCAAAATGTGCACCAAAAACAACAATTATAGCCCCACAACAGTACACTGGAATCCAAAGTAACCCAGATGTTCGAAACTTGCAAAGACTCGTATCCGTAAGAAAACCCACTTTATTTTAATATTCTTGATGCGGCCTGGACATGAGCCGTCAAGGTTGTCCGCTATCAAGTCAACAACCAGATAACCAAATTTGCTAAATTCTATTCGCTTTCTTGTTTCGGTAAATGCAATAAGACTGGACAGTTTGTCTTCATTCTGACTCCTGAAATTTGATCACATTCTTTTCCGCACTGACCAAATTGATTTAACTTCACTTCAAATTTAATATAAAAAAAAATCTTTTGTTATCGCAATTGCGCTGCCTTTACGAGCGTCACTGTTATTTACTCTTACATTAAAAACAGTTATCTTTCTCTGAGAGGGACTCACTTTCTGTGATGACTGTTTTTGAGTTGATTACAGGAAACGCTGCAGTTAACCAAAACGTGTTGTTATGAGATTACTCTCTATTTGGGCACAACATAAAGAAGGAGGTTGACAGGAAAGGTTTATTACTTCTTTATTAGTGAATACAGTGCATCCATTTCACAACTGTTTGATTATTTCTGCTCGGTGGTTTCCTTCTATTTATTGTCGTATAATGTGTTCAAATCCACACTAGAACTGCAGCCCTGAATTTCCTAATGAGGTTTTCCTCCCACAATATAAAACTACTATTTTTCAACATCTTTTTAAGAACATTCATCCTCTTTGTTGTCACTTAGGCTGGTGGTTGTGTCTTAATAAACTCACTGGTTTCAAAAGCAAATAAATGGATGACGTATGGTACAACATTGTAATTTGTAATAGTGCTTTCGTTCAAATGATGTAGTTTTCAAGAAATATGCCTTAAAGTGCATCATCGATTTTTGGAAGAGTACAATCATAACAATCCTCTAGCTTTCAAAAAAAATAATCCATTAGGGATGGTACATAATTGGTTTTGGGAATAGTAACATTCATTCCAATCCTCTAGTTTTCGAAAAACATCGTTGGTTCTCGCTTCGGAAGACTAGGCCTACATTTATTCTAACCATTTAGTTTTCAAAAAACATATCATTAAGGTATGATACATAGTTTTTGGAAGAGTACATTCATTCCAATCTTCTAGTTTTCTAGAAACATATCATAAAGGGATGGCACACCATTGGTTATTATAGTAGGGTACATTCATTCCAATCCTCTGGTTTTCTAGAAACATATCATAAAGGGATGGCACACCATTGGTTATTATAGTAGGGTACATTCATTCCAATCCTCTGGTTTTCTAGAAACATATCATAAAGGGATGGCACACCATTGGTTATTATAGTAGGGTACATTCATTCCAATCCTCTGGTTTTCAAGAATATATCATAAAGGGACGGTACATCATTGGTTTATCGGTTGCTACCTTTACAAAAGGTTGTTAGAAATAATTTTACAAAGTCCTTTCATCTGACTAACTTGTTCATCTTCGAGATTGTTTTTTCTTAGGAGGAAACAAATGCAGAAAAACAAAAATGTCATGGCCTTAATAATATCCAACATTCCAAAAACGAAAAGGAATTGTGACAAGGACATTCAATATGATTTTATTTATTTATTTATATATATTTTTTACGGAAGGTTTACTTGTGCGTGAAGGAACCTATATATGGAATCTTCCAGTTCGCTTATCGCTTGCAGTGTGTTTTATGTCCACCGCTGAAAATGGGTTAAAACGCATCGGCTTTGTCCGCTGTGTGGTCGACGTGATATCTTGATTTAATCTGCACGAACAATGGTTTGGGTACTTATTAAATTAGCCGCGGCTGGTTAAGTGGAAGCTTTCAGGGCTACCAGTAACTCAGATGCTAATGGCAATGAGATTAAACCTGGCTGTGTTCATGACTTCTAAAACTCGGGGCGGGGCGTGGATTGGGAGGGAGGTCTGGCGTAACCATTGCTGCGATGGCGCAGTAAGAAACGCCAAGTACCTGGTATCAATCAGTCAATCAATCAATCAGTCAATCAATCAATCATTAACTACGTTATTTCCACTCAATCAATCAATAATTCATATATTGATAGGAATAAAAGTAAATGTGGTTAAGTGGTGATGGGGGTCTCCATGAAACAGAGCTTGACGCGTAGAGACCCCCGTGAAGTGTGTACCTTCAAAGTATTAGTTGCATACACAATTTTAGTTTGTATCACTGACTTGAAGTCACTACGAATAAAAATGGTCCAAAGCAAACTTCCTTGTATGATTTGGATAGAGTGGCACGGGTACCAACCAAGAGTAGGGACGTACACCAGGGGGAAGATGTGACATTGCTGATTCAATGTGTTTTTAAATACACCAAATTGTTTCTGTTTAATGGGTTTTGAGGCATTGCATGGTGAGGTATCAATATATATTCGGTTTGCGGTAACACCATGTGTATAAGTATCTACTTGTCTGTGTAGATTTGTTCTTTAGAGAACTTGTCTTGCTATTTGTTCTACTACCGCGGAGTAGATTTTCGGAATTCGGGAGACTTCTCAGTTCTGAAAAGAACTGCCTGCTTATTAACTACTACCCAGGCGGGAGGTAGGCAATCGGCCTGGGCTTCTGCTTTAGCTTTGTGGATCGGGGGGACTTCTCGTAATTAACTGCACTGCCGCGGAGTGAGTTATTTTGGGTCTCAACGTTTCAACTAGCATGCTCTAGTCATCGTCAGGAGACTGTAGCAAGACAAGTTCTCTAAAGAACAAATCTACACAGCAAAGTAGATATATATACACATGGTGTTACCGCAAACCGAATATTAATTGTTTCTGCCAACCCCTTTTCCATTAAAGCAAATTTGGTCCATACAATTACATTCTCTCTCCTTTTCGGTAGCCCTTGCACCGTTTTTTTCTTGTTCTATTAGCGCAAGTGGCGGCAAAAAATATGCGTGTCTGCTGTCAGATTTTCACGCGTCAGAATGTACGTGCGGGTGACCATTGTCTATGACTATGGGTATCTGTGAAGGACTGTCGAGATTCATTTACCGCAGCACTTGACCCATTTTGTGAGCACATTATTCAGAAATAAAATCTACATATACCGACTTAATGCAGAATTATTCTATATCAGTGGGCTTGTGAGCTGTCCTGTTGTACCGCAGAAGTCATTTGAGTGGGGCATGACGAGTCAATAATTTTGTCAACAACTTATTATGAGTTATGAGCTGTAGAGACATAATTAGTGGACACTTTAAATTGTAAAACAAATAATGCTAACATGTAAAGTATTGTCGACTTTTTAATTTGTTTTCCTTTTCTTTTTACATATCACACTAATGACTGACAGTTCTGGTAATGGTCACACAATTGTTGTCCCGTCTTGCCTCAATTTGACCCGATTTGGTATTCCACTTTATTGTGGCGTGTCGTACGTCGTGACCGAGCGGACAAAAACACCGGACTCAAACTCTTGTGTTTCTGTTCAGCAGAGTGTGGGTTCGAGTCCCGGTCATGAGACTTGTGTGCCTTAAGCAAGACACTTAACCATTATTGCTTTGTTCTTCGGATGGGACGTAAAGCCGTAGGTCCCGTGTGTTGTGTAATGCACGAAAAAGAACCCAGTACACTTACCTTAAAGAGAAGGGGTTCGCCCCGGTGTTCCTTGTTTAATTGGCAGCATATTGCGCCACAACACATTCTAAACCATTATATGGTACTTCGTCAAGGAAAAAAAGGTATCATACTTTAAAAACGTAGCTCCACATACCTTGAAGGAAAAAAATATCAGCGCTTAGAAAACTTGTACTACTATTATTAATATTCCACTTTGACCCGTCTTTGATGCAGCGCATGCGTCCCCACCATGCACACAATAATGAGGAAAAACCGGACATTTTTGTGTTTGTTATGCTAAGTTTTAGTATCTGAAAACTGTCAGGAACTCTTGAATTTTACCTAAAGGGTGATAATATAAACAATCTTAGTATAAGTAAGCCTGCATGAATGTTTTAAAGGCACAGTACACGTTTGGTAATGACTCTGAAAATTAATGGCAATACAGACTTACTTGGTAAGAAGTACAGCAGCCATGGGTATAATGAATTTTGAAATACTTTTAACTTTGAAGTACAACGGTTAAGGGAAATATTTCACTTTTTATTCGCCAAAATTTGAATCTGAGAAGCATTTCTGTCCAGACTGTGTATTACTATGGGGAATATTTGTTTTCTGCGTGGAAATATTCGCTCCGGTTTTTCGGTGATATCTCAAAAACGCGACCACCTTCAGAAGTGAAAGTTTCACAGGTTAGTTTGATTGTATGTACCTACATTTATATAGGATTAACACAATCAGTAGGCTCCAATTACCAAACGTGTACTGTGCCTTCAAGGTAAAATTAAATATGTATTTTCCATTTTTGGTTTATCCATCCTGGCCCGGTGTACCTAATGGTTCAATATAAGTATGGACGGTGACCCGATTCGCAACTGTTTGCACGAAGGGACTGACCTGTCAAAACGCATACAAATGAATAAAGACATGCATATTATAAAGGGTAGACGGACGACAGTTTTCAAATAATCAATAACTCTAACCACATCAGCAACCCTAGCTGTAGCTGACCACACACAAATCACTAACTAGTTAGTAACTAAACAAGTTCGCTTGTCTGGGAAACTTCGTTCAGCCTGCTCAGCTGCGTGAATACTCGACCCCAATGTATTGTGTACACATCCATGTAGGTCAAAAAAAATACACCCCCCCCCCCATTAAAAAAAAAAAAAAAAAAAAAGGAAAAAAGAAGAAAAAAGTATTTTTAAATTCCCTTTTTAAATAATTGATACCTGCAAAGGTATGTGAATAATGCGATCGGCACGTGTTTTTGTTGACTGTCGGCACAGCCACCCTGCAGACGAGTAGCTCGCGCGGTTACGTTCCTCTGTGTGGTAGAATTGGCGTTAAAGGCAGGGTCATCGTTTGATTGTTGTGAACTCAGCGTTGATTTATAGGCCCATTTTTTAAAGACAGTTACAATTTAAGTCGCCTCTGAAAGTTTAAATGGAATAGTGTTTCTACTTGCTGAGAAACCAAACAGCAAAACAGAACTGTGACGGTATTTCCACAAGAACGTCGAATCCATCCGCGTTTGGCGAGGTGACAGCGCGAGTACCAACCGCATTGTTTGCCACAGCATTTCCGAACGGACAACGACCCCCTCAAATCAGAGAGACGGTTTATGCATGATGAGCAGACTCTAATTTTGGGGGTGAAAAATATTTTCAACCACTACTTCGAAGGGAATCTTTTCCCAAATTACTAGCTGACACTATCAACAGCTGCAGTGCATCTCACTAAAGGAAGTTTTTATGGTCATTAATTTGTTTGAGTCTTTGACAATCAATAATAAGTTCATAAAATAGTCATCAATACTTTGAGTTTAAGTCAAACAGACGCGTCTCTTTGTGAAACGCAAACCAGGCAAGCACATTTTCTGCGCCCATCTTTGATGTATGTTGTTCTTACACAATGACCGTCAGGCATGTCGTATGATCGATCACAAGCGCGCTGAAAGGTTTGTTCCTGAAAACACACTAGACGGGTGACCTTTCATGCCCGTTCATTTTGATACAAAGCATTCGGTATGCAATTTGGGGGAGTTTGTCCATTCGCGAAATTGCTTAATGCAATTGATGAAATGATTTTCTTATTAAACAATGTAGAAAACGTCAGCTAAGAGTGGACATTTTTTTTTAAGACATGCGCACACAATGGGGTATAAATCAGTTTAACTAACTTATAAGACATGCACACACAATGGGGTATAATTCAGTTCAACTAGCTTATAAGACATGCGCAAACAATGGGGTATAAATCAGTTTAACTAACTTATAAGACATGCGCACACAATGGGGTATAAATCAGTTCAACTAACTTATAAGACAAGCACACACAATGGGGTATAAATCAGTTTAACTAACTTATAAGACATGCGCACACAATGGGGTATAAATCAGTTCAACTAACTTATAAGACATGCACACACAATGGGGTATAAATCAGTTTAACTAGCTTATAAGACATGCACACACAATGGGGTATAAATCAGTTTAACTAGCTTATAAGACATGCGCAAACAATGGGGTATAAATCAGTTTAACTAACTTATAAGACATGCGCACACAATGGGGTATAAATCAGTTCAACTAACTTATAAGACAAGCACACACAATGGGGTATAAATCAGTTTAACTAACTTATAAGACATGCGCACACAATGGGGTATAAATCAGTTCAACTAACTTATAAGACATGCACACACAATGGGGTATAAACCAGTTTAACTAGCTTATAAGACATGCACACACAATGGGGTATAAATCAGTTTAACTAACTTATAAGACATGCACACACAATGGGGTATA
Source organism: Pycnopodia helianthoides (assembly GCA_032158295.1). Classification (NCBI taxonomy): domain Eukaryota; kingdom Metazoa; phylum Echinodermata; class Asteroidea; order Forcipulatida; family Asteriidae; genus Pycnopodia; species Pycnopodia helianthoides. The sequence continues at coordinate 12,889,341 of CM063257.1, read as the reverse complement.
AATCAGTTCTGCTCTAGGCCAATGTCTTTCAAGGTATTGGTCATCTGCTCTGAGCCGACTCAGTCTTTCTAGGTCTTACAAGTTATTCCGCTCTGACTTAACTGGTTTTTTTATAGTCTTTTACGTCATTTCAGCTCTGAGCTTACTGGTTCTTTCTAGATCTTTTAAGTTTGTTTTGTTTTCTTATGAGCAAAAATCTGATTCTCGACAGGCTCTTCCCTTCCTAAATAGCTGACATTTTTTGTTCGGCGTTTGTGCTCGCATCTGTCAGTGCTCAGAGCATCATGTAATTATCGATAGTTTGTTTTCTTCCGCACATCATTACAAATTACTAAGCTGAATTAATTCTAGCTAAGCCAAGACAGGCAAGACAGATAACCATATACTAAATAAATATAAAGCAAATACTATTTGTCGTAAAGCACCTTACTGGCAAGCGGGTAGTTGCGCTCAATACATCAGAACTTTGTGCGTAAGAAAAACACTCTACAAACTCCCTTGTCAAAATTTACACGGATTACAGATCAAGGAGGTGGGGGGGGGCTAACCCCTCTCTCTGGGTCTGGCTGACCCAGAAACTGGCCATCAAATAGGATTTTGACTCGGATTCTACGTCAGTTTGACACACAGTTTCTGGATCAGTTTGACCACAAAGATTCAGGGTCATACTTACCCAGGAATAGATTAAGCCACCTAAGGACCCAGTCTCCGGTTCGATTTTGGCACGGGAGTGTGTTTTTGTATAGTTGTACTACCGTTGCCAAGTTCAAAGGGTCACTGAAAATATAATTGTTTCATCTGTAATTTTGTTTGAGCCCCTGCTTGGCATGCACGTACACGTCATAGAGAGCCCGGCTTTAGCTGGACTCTCCCTTCTCCTGTCTGAGTACTGCGGGCTGGGCCTGGCAGTGGTTTTTCACTTGGTTTCTGATATCATTCGGGACCCATAGTTGGGTGTTCTTCCTGGTCATTCTCTGAGCGCTTTGCAACCACAGGAAAAGGTTCTTTATAAATGTTATTATTGTTTTTTTTTATTACGGTAGTGTTTCCTAAAAGAGTCGGTAGTGTCGTAGCGCTTGTGTGCGTTCGGAATCGCAGTGTGTTGCTTTACAATAGCCGCCTGTTCTGTATGTAGAAAACAATTGCTTCCCTGGCCGGGTGAAGTGACCGTAAATGTTGTTTTCTAGACGGACAAGCTTGTGTTTATTAGATATAAACCGTGTTATCACGACACTATGCAGACAACGTTTGCTTCACAACATGCCTAATAAAATGTAGGCGTGTACTGAATTGAGCATTTTTTCAACACTGTTTCTGCGGAAAGCCCATTTTGTTCTGTATGTAGAAAACAATTGCTTCCCTGGCCTAATGGAATGTAGGCATGTACTGAATGTGTGACCTTTTTTCATGCTGTTTTCCGCGGCAGGCACATTTTGTTCAGGCAAAAATAATAATTTTGCCCTCCGTGCAAAGTGACTGGAGGTAAGTTCACTGACCGGAACTACTTCAGATCACTGCGCCGGTTCTAGCCATTAAACACAATGTTACGAAATACTCCCATCCGTAAAAGTAATGTTCTGACTTGCGTTTTACTTTCGTAAACCCTTGAACTCAATCTCTTGATTGTGTGTTGTTTTATTGTTACACGTTGGCAATAGTAATTCTACATTCTAAAAACTCACAGGACTGGATTGGCCCCGATTCGAAGAGCTGGTGGCCAGACCCGTTTTGGGGTCAGGCTAACCCGGAAACTTGTATTAAAAATGGATTCTAACTCGGATCTGTGTCTATTTGATCCGTTAAATGGTAATTTTGAGACAAACTCTGGGTCATGGTGATCCAGAAACGAGTCAGTTCTCGCGGGGACCCATAATCTTTGTCAATTCTGAAATCACAGTTACGGTTATTTCAGTTTTTGTTGAATCAGATAATCTGAAAACAAGGTCAACCAAAGATCGGTTATGGTTTAGTGGCAGCTACGTCATCGAACCGGACCAAAACGAAACGCAGTTACAATTTCCAATGCTTGGTGATCAGTTTACGCTTGAGCTTGTAGCGCCAATTCGGCCGACAAATGCATTTATTTGTGCATGCACTCTAAAAATTATGCCTTCTACTTTAGCATTTATATAACAACTTGTTAGCTTGTGGTAGGAAAGGAGTTCCTCTCGATACCTCTATCCCTAATGCACTCGTGCGTTTTTGCTCATGAACAACCCTTAACCTTCGGAGCAGCGGGCCCTTCTGTAAAACGCGGTGGATCCAGTTGGAGAATTTTTTCACCACCCAGTTTTTTAGGTCAATGACCCCCTCCTGCAAGCCCAAAGCAATTTTAATCTCCACAGGGCTTTTGTCTGGGCCAGCAGTGTGTGTTATTTACGACCTGTTTTAGCTCTGGGCGGCACAGGGTTGACACAAAGAGATAATGGCACAAGGAGTTGGCTCACTAAGATATCAAGTTACAATTCCCAAGGGCATAGCTGTCCATTGGGACTGCTGTCATTAAATAATTCTTACTCGGCAGTGGTTATAGCCTGGCCAATGGGAGTCTACAGGCTTGTGGTGTATACAAGGGGTGTCGAATACAGAAAATCGTGGCTTTTTTGGCCCATTGAAAAACAAATTATGACCATATTTGGAAAATGTGGAGAATTTTTTCACCACGTTGCTTCTCCGAGGGTTTTAAAGAGGATAAAGAGGAATAATTACACAAAGCACAATTTTGCGGGTTGAACAAAGACAAAATGACTAGAGCAGGAATTGAACCAAAGACCTCCTAAGTAACGTATTAACGTACCGGTTCTCTACCAAATGAGCTATCTAGCCCTATTTTAGCAGCACATCAATCCGGATGTCGTTGGTTTAAATCCCACTCTAGTCATGTTGTCTATGGTCAACCAATTTTGTTATTTTTATAAATTTACCCATTCAGTTTTTCCTGTGGTTTATTACTTGATAATTTTGATAGATTAACGAAGGTAAGCTGGCGCTTTAATACGTTTATCGAAGGCCCTTCACATGCGTACCCTCAGGAACTCATTTACACACACACACAAACCATCTCGAAATCTTCGCTCTGTCTCATCATTTACACCTAGTAACGTACGGTCATGGCTCTTCCTCACACTCCTATCACCTGCACTCTGTAAGTCTATGCAACACCACATGAACACTTAATTAAAAGACTGAAAATCAGTTCAAATCCCCGATGAAAACCCATTATTCCGGCTTTCTTAAATCGGGCAGGATATTTAGTCCCTTATTAATAAACTTTTTTTTCAGATTTGTCCAAGGGCAAAGATATCGAAAGAATATTACGCCAGACCTGTTAAATGTTTTTATATTGTATTTTGTAATTATTGTAATGTCTGTATTGTGTATTAATTTCCCCTGTTAAGCGCTGAATTGTGTAACTGTTATCAACGGCTAATGCCTAGATATTTAAAGGTAAACGTTGCCTTGGATCGGTCGAGTTGGTCTATACAAAAACGTTTGTAACCGTTTGTTATAAAATGCATGGTTAGAAAGACGTTTTAAAGTAGATTACAATGATCCACACAAATATGCCTCGAAATTGCATGGTTTTACTTGAACTTTACGAACTAACACGGTCGGCCTTTTTGTGGAGTCAAAAGTTTGACTCCATAAAATGGCCGACTGTGTTAGTTCACGATGTAAAGGGAAAACCACGCAATTTCAAAGCATGTTTGTGTGGATCATTGTACTATACTTTTAAAACATCTTTCTAACCATATGAATTTTATAACAAACGGTTTACAAACGCTTTTTATAGACCAACTCTGCCGATTCAAGGCAACGTGTACCTTTAAATTCTTGACTTTAAAGTATCCCAGAGAAAAAAAAATTCCCCGTAGGATTTACACCATGATGAACGTTGTAATGTTTGAGTTCTCATTTTTAAACTTGTTGTAGCTCTCTGGTTAAATATTTATTTATTTCACTTTGTTATATATATTTTTTACAAATATTAATTCCATTTTTAAATCCAATACTTTAATGACAAACGAACATGTGATTGGCCCTTATTTTGTTTTTACACGGCGAAGCAAATTTTTTGAAAATAAGGTAAATGACGAAACAAAAGTATTGATAATGAATGAAATAGTATGACATAATGAATAAATAAACACTAGTGTAGCAATAATTAAACCATTTCTGTGACGTCACTCCATTGTTCAAAATGTAGATTATTTTTACGAATCTACACTTAACTGTAGATTCGTAACGAATCTACGGTTGAGTGGATTCGTTACAAACTAAAGTGAAATGTTCGACGGGAAAATGACTGTCTTTCCAAATTGAAAGGATAACATGATGTGCACCAAACACAGTTTTTAATGTACTTTACCACAAGCCTAAACATACAGCATGCATGAATACTTTTAGTAGTCTATACCAGTATCGAAAATCGAATTTATCGATACCATTGTTACATAATCAAAGGCTTTCAGGAAATAGTTTAAGTCAGAGAATAGACTCTAAAGTGTATATTCGTGAATAGAATGTACGCTTTCTCGTCCATTCTCCTTAACAGAACATCTAAAATTATTTTGTTTGTCACTGAATATTTGGATAAACACACGTGACTTGGGCCTTTAGTTGCTGACATGCGGTAATACGCTGCCTTCCGTGTTGCGTGTTAAAGATGCGCAGTTCCACAATTCAACACGTGGGTATTACCTGTCATGCACAGGGAAGCTGTGCTGTATCTGGTCGGCACCAGTGTGCTCGTTGCACTCCTAAGAGAAATGGCTTTATCTATGGTGACAGTTTGACGCAACGGTATGGGTTTTGTTTTACTGGACGATCGAGTCATGGGGTTGTGGAAGGGATGCTTCGTCCTTCTAACTTTACACAGTTTGACCTTTCTGTGTACCGAGGGAGGTAAGTCAACATTCGTTTCCTAACCATGACCCACCAAATTTTCAAAAGTCCATACTTATGCAGGAGTCCATTTTCAAATAGCACAACACTATTTCGCTTGGTATCAGAATAAGGTAACCTGAACAAATACCATGTTATGAGTAGAGTCTGTAATTGGTTTCCGGCTTAGTTTTGTTAATCATAATCACACACAACTTGTAAAGCATCATTTGTTTGCATGTTTTGTCTTACTTATGTTTGTTTGTTCGTTTGTTGTTGTTATTATGATCATTTTGTGTTTGCTTGCTTGTTTTTGTTAGTTGTTTTGTTTGTTTGTTTGCTCTTGTTTTGTTTATACAGCTCTATGACAGGGAGCCATTGTTTGTTGTTGTGTTGGGTTGCTTGTTGGGGTGTTTGTTTGTTTGTTTGTTTGTTTGTTTGTTTGTTTGTTTGTTTGTTTGTTTGTTTGTTTTTCGGTTGGGATGTTTGCATTGAGTTTGAGTACAGTACCTACTGACGAACCGGTTCGCATTTGCCAAGTTTTTAAAATGTCAAAATTACGTAGAATCTGATTTAAAATCCCATTATAAACCTCTCTCTGGGTCAGATTGATCGAGTGGTTTAAAAGTGGATTTTTTTTTATTGGATTCTGCGTAATTTTGACTTATTTCTTGGTAATTTTGAGACAAATTCCGGGTCATACTGACCAAGATAGAGGTCAGGCCCCACGGGGACCGGATCCTGGTCAATTCTGACCCGGAAGTGTTTAGAGTGTGTAGTAAGCCCGTGGATTGGTTTGTCCGTACGACTCGAGAAAGCACTGATGTGTATTCACTTCAAATCGGTGTAGACCAAACAAATCGTCACCGTTTTCACGAAGAGCCAATTTAGGCCATTCAACAAACATTCTTGTTTGGAGAAAACCCTGTTTGAAGTTAAACTATTTTTGAAATCACTGTTTCGGACACTGTTTGTCATTGAAACGTTTAAATTTTTCCAAGCATGAAAGTGGAGATCTTAAATCGTGCAAATTTTTTGCTATTTTAATTATAGTTGGTTTTATTAATGAGTAATTAACTGTTTAACACAATTGTCTGTTCGTGAAACTGCAAAACGAGGTGAGTGTGCAGCGCGTCGTGTGCGCGTTGTGTACAAACCAATGCGTAAACGATGATTGTCTGTTCGTGAAAACGAATTTATCTAGGTCATACATTATTGTCCCTTCGTGAAAACGTAAAACGCAGAGTAGTCGTTTTTGGCACCGTGCCAGCGCTATGTACTTAAATGTAACAAATGACAAATCTAAAATTGTCTGTTCGTGAAAACGAAAACCTTATAGTTTGGTCAAATTGTCCTTGTGCTAATCAGTGTAATTCAAAAAGTATATCGTTTTATCACTTGAAACTTGGGGAAAATGTTGATGTCAATAGTAACATTTAAAATATGTAAAAACATCGGTTTGCCAAAAAGTACACTTTTTGTCAGAATTGTCTCTTCGTGAAAACGGTGACGAAATGATATACCCGTAAGTTTATTATAGTTAATAACACTTAGTGACCGTATCGGAATAAGCTCACATTCTCATATCATGGTAATGTTTCCAACATGACCCATTTTCTTTTGGTTAGCATGTCACGGGGGGGGGGGGGGTTGGAATTAGACCCCTTCAAATGGTATATAAAACATCAAATAGGAGCCTTTAGACAAACAAAAATAAACATTCTAACCCGTCAAGCCATCTACAAGCCATTAGTCAAAGGATCAATTTCTTTTCTAGGGTATTTTCTTTTCAGACACATGCTTTCTGGCTAGACATCAATATTTGGAATCTCCACTATTTATTTACACACACTCAGTACCATGGCATCATTGAGTGTTTTTTTTTTTTAACTGATTAAGTAATGTCCACCATGCTTGGGCTTGCCTTGCCAGTTGGAACTTTTTACAGAGTCATTTTGGTTCCTGAGTTTGTATATGAGGTGTTGTGGATGGAACATATTATTGACGCTTGTAACTGAGATACGTCACTGGATGGACATGAATTATCTGATAAAACTGAATTTTTGTTGATTGGGTCAATATAAAATTTGACATACTTATCTTATATTGATCACATCACTGTCCCTTTTTCCCCATGTGCCACTCCCTTACCGAAAAATTCCTGCTTACGCCGCTGTTTATGATTAGTTCAACATTTGTCAAGTTCTACAATCCACATCCAACAATCCAATAAGTTTAAGCAGGATACGAAATTTTATTTCCCATCAACCAACAAAACAGTCGGATCAAGTTTCCATCACCTCTCGTTTTGCCACGTGCAACTCGCTTCATTGTGGAATTCATAAAAAAAACTAAAAAAAACTTGACCGTCGTCAGTTAAAGGGACACACCGGCTTACTGTTTACCTAATTTAGTGATGTTGAATCACAGACAATAATTTTTCGATGGTTGTTGTAAAAAAAAAATCATCAAAATGTTACGTAATTAACCAAAAATGTGAAAAAACAAAACGCGGTCAAAGGTCAGCGTATACGCTTTACCAGCCCTTGCAACTGTCAAGTTTACGTGACATTGTTTTAAGTAGACTAGTGATCTGTTTATTTATTAATTATAACAATGGCGAGGCATAAGGATCCAGTCTTCATATACATCAAGCACAAATTCACGTGTAATTAAAAAAACCGACATAAACACAGTCCGATCCACACCGTGCAGCTAAATCATGTCGTCGTCCCGCCGCGTGTGTAGCGCATGCATCACGTAACGTGACAATAGTTAGGGGATAATAGCTAGGGCTACAGACTAAAACCCTCGTAAAACAAAACGTAATCAATGGTCTGGCTCCCTACCCCTCCACAGGCTCCGAGTTCATGCCTCCGTGGTTTGTCTCTCTGGCCCGGCGAGACACTGCACCGGCTGTGTGGGACATGCCCCCAAGGTTTACCCGCTAGCTCCCCACGCTGATGCGCCGTAAAACACGATTCCGTGCACGGAATCTCTGAATGCGAATCTTACGTTCGATTTTTCATCATTATTTACAACTTGCATCCATAAACTGAATACATAGTCTTTTTCGCCAAATACTAATGAATAATTGTTTTTAAAAAAATACTTGAATTTGTTTCAGTAATTTACTTTTATACGGCTGTAAGTAAAACTAATTCTGAAGATCACGTGACTTTTCGGAACCACATGTTGGTTCCGAAAAGTCACGTGACCTTCGTTTTTTGAAAAATGCTCAAAAACGGCAAAATTTGATGGTTTCTTTTATGAACCAACCTTCTCCATTTCAGGAAGACCTTTAGAATCATGTTTTAGTCTATCCTGTAGCCCAAATAGCCCAACGAAGCCGGTGTGTACCTTTAATGCAAACCAAAGTAGCGCGCCTATTTACGCACTCACTGGCTTTCAATAAAATTATACATCATTAACCAACTCATTTTCTTAAAGTACCGCTCGATACATTGTACCGCGCCGTCATATTTATAACTCCAGTCGAGCTGTTCTTCATTCAGCAAGTCATCATCTTGCGACCGAACTAAGATCTTATCGCTGTTATATAGAGGGACAGATCTTTCTGTATTGCTGACCCTCGTTTTGTTAAACAACCTTCCTCGCAACATTCGGTCTATTTCATAGCTCAGATCAAAACCCACCTCACGACAGCTGCCTACAGCGGCATGGAATCTAAATGTATTCTCGTTTATGTAAAATGTTATTTGTTGTCGCGCCCTGAGCGCCTATTTTGTGGATATGTTGCGCTTTACAAGTTTTATACTATCATTATGGGTGAGTTTGTTGGATGCAACAATAAAGCACAATCAAACACATTTTCAAGGCCTTCCTTGTGTTAGGATGTTTCGGTTCTGTGAGTGCTGCAGCTGGGCCTTGTGGTGTGTAACGGGGAGAGGGTGGTTTTGGGTTTGTCGTCTGTGGTATCTTTTGTATACCATGTCTGTGTTAGGGGTGAGCATTACATACAAATCGTTGACCTGTCAACAAAAGAGGTTCGCATGAGGCAATGTTTCGAAACACGATGTAGGACTACTCACGTCCACACACACATTGCACAGGTGTTGCAGTATTCCTATTCTAATTTCATCCCTGGTCCTTTCATTATGCATTGTCGACAAATGAATACATAAATGTATGCACTCATATGGTGCGAATTCCATATCAATGTTAAGTGTTCGTTAAGTAAACTGTTTGTTCAGAGAGAGCACATTGCACACTGCATCAGGTCATTCTTTTTCACGAGACGTCTCACGTGTTAACCCTGCGCCACCATTACAGTGTCGTCAGAAGACACTCTTTGTGTTTCTTTTCTTTTTAAAATAAAACCCAATACTGTGAAACTCCAGTTATGTCCCTTTCAAACCATGCCCCAAAACATGGTTTAGTCACATTTAATCCTGGGTGAACGCACTTGCGACACCAGGGAAAAGGCAGCCTTAGTCATCGCCCCATTAGTTTACACTGTTAACCACATTTCTTTGTACCTGAGCCACCAGCCACTTTTTGGGTAATTGCTATGCTGAAGGGTGGGGGTGGGGGGGTGGGGGGATCACCGATTGGGAGGAGGTCGAGATGACCCCCATTTATGTATTTAGACTCTTGAACAAAGGATTGTATACAGGGTTGGAGAGTAACATTGCATAAACCCACCTGCTTCTCCTAGCGACACTGGTGCCACCACGGTGTAAGTTTGGGTCGTTTATTGGAAGCGCGGGGTTAAAACGCGATACGCTATGCACAGGCCCGAACTACAGTGTGACGTCTCAATCATACTGAAATACACTATACTTTAAATGTAGGGTTGTAGAAGTGCTTCACAAAATAATGGCGATAAAAACGTACTTCGTTGTAAGCGCTGCAGAGCTGTTGATATTAGAAACAATGAAGCTACATTTAAGTTAACCCTGCGCTTCCTTTCAATGTAAAAAAAAAATCAAAACACAGTTATGTATTATGTTTTTTCACTACGAAAACGCTGTTTTTGTGGTTGTTTTTTCACTTACCCATATATAAAGTGTTTTGTAACTGGGGATTCGGAGTCCATGGGTCATACTGCCTTAAGGGTAGTAGGCCGTGTCAATCGGGCCTGTCTGAGGATAGAACCTAAAAGGTTTCACCTTTTTTTGGCACAAAAATTAATGAGTAATAAAATGAAAGGTGTTTTGGGTCTATAGGTTGCTGACCTGTAGGCCATCGGGGGAGACCCTGGGAAGTTTTGACTATGTTGCGGTATTGCTCCACAAAGAAGGGGCAGTTAAAGGGAAGCAACTCCTCATATACAGTCTCACTAATAATGATACGGTTATGTTCAGGTAGATATGACGGTAAAGTGGCTGTAGATGACACTTGCAGCAGAGTTGTTCAAATCTTATTGAAGGCAAAGTATACTTCGGGTTTTTGGGACCGATTGATTTTTTTAATCCTATATAAATGTAGATAAATACAATAAAACTAACCTGTACAAATTTCATTTCAATAGGTGGTCGCGTTTTTGAAATATCGCCCAAATCCCCAGCGAATTATGTCCACGCATTAAGAATAATCCCTAATAGAAATACACGATCTGAGAAACGTTTCTCAGATTCAAATTTTGGGGGATAAAAACTTAAATGTTTTTCCATATCCACATTATTTTGAATTGAAATATTTCTCAAAATGCTTTATACTATCGAAAGTTGCTGTACTTCTAACCCAGTAAGTTTTGATTGCCATGCATTTTTAGAGTGATTACCAATCGTGCACCTTCCCTTTCATGTCCGGTCACATTGATCCAGCAAATAGCCAGGCACCCTGGGACTCAGATCCGGGTCAATTTTGACACGGTTTAGTTTTGGGTCGGGGTGTCTATGGGGAGATTCCTCACAGACAAGAAGCTAACGTGTTCTTGGTGTGTTGTTGTATTGCTGATAAACAGCTGCTGAGGAAAGGCATTGTTTCACTGAGCAGTCGGCCTTAACTTGACTCATGCATTCGTAAAACTGTCCAATTATGTTCTATTTTTACCCGAATTAAAAAGTGTCAGCGGTCACCACGAAACAAAATATAATAAAAATCCGGCGACAGCAGGTCTGACATCGCAAACCACTAGGCAATGCTAAAGAGTGTTTTTTTTTTTTTGCTAATGTATGTATTTTTTTTTTCTTATTGAGTGAATTACAAGTTAAATAATTTGTAGAGTACAAAGTGCCTTTTACTCGTGTTGTTATTTTGACCAATGGAATCGTGATGTAATGTTTTTGTATCGGTTTCCTTCAATAATTTGGTCTTCGTTAAAAAGGTTTACACATTTTTTTTTCTTCAAAATTCGTTCGCAAACACAATTATAAAAGTCTGTACCTAAGATAACGTTCAAGGATTGAAGAAAGCGAAAAGCGAATTGAAACATTTCAAACTGTCATCTGTTTGTCTGTTATTAGGGGTGTTTGTTCGATTGTTTGTTTAATAAACTTGATACTATTACAATTTGTCTTCAGAATTATTCTTGCTTGAAACTCGACCACGTGCGAGAATTTGCTATCCCTAATAAATACAATGCGGACGTAAGACAATGTCACAGAAAAACGAAAACAGCTAGAACTTCTAGAGAACGTGGCCGCAGAAACACTGTAAGCATTCTTGTTAGTTTAGTATACGCTGGTTAATAGACCATGCTACATTTGATATCACGTTTCTGCCAAAAAGAACCCAAGCCAAACAGCTGCGCACCATCAACTTTTTATACCGGTAATGACAAATAAAATCGATATGTTGGGTTATAGGTGTTAGGGAATATAATGCTGATTTATAGGTACAATTGTAAATACACATACAGTAAAAGTCATCTGAGTGTGAAAGCTTAATCAGTAAACAAAATCTACCACCAGGCTCTTTTCAAACGAGGTGACTGCGGGTACCAACCGCATCTCTGGCCGCAGCATTGGAGAATGGACACCAATCCTCAGAAATCTGAGAAAACGACAAATGCTTAATGAATCGTTTTTCACATTCAAGTGTTTGTGTTGAAATAATATCCAAACCAATTATTGTCCGATAACTTTATGATATCAACAGCTGCAGTGCTTTTCACCAAGTAACATGTTATGACCATTCATTTACTAAAGAATGATCCTAACTTTCATATGGGAAATGACATTTTGTATTTTTTTTTAATCTCTCATCGAATCCTCTGCCTACCAGAGAAAGCCTTGGAAAGTACAATGTCATTTTATTGACTTAATGGAAGACACAGCGTTGTGTACTTGAGTTTATAAAGGTAAACACTGACAGTGGTTCCTCTTTACGTGCGTCCGCTATATCCAGAAACAGTTTATTGAGTCGTTCAATGTTTACGACCTAAGGTTGAATGAATTGGATTGAATTCGAACAGGAATTGGGGCGTTCTGGACAGCATAATTATCTCGTTCCGCGTCATTCTCTCGTCGAGCGGAATGGTTAAAATAATAAGAAGAAGGTGAAGGGGGAAAAATAGAAGGGGACGATTAGGAATTACATAACACGCCACACGAACTTCGTTGGTATTGGAGCAAGGTAAATCAATTCCCACTCCGATAGTAAACAGTTCATCAAACGGGGGGGGGGGGGGGGCAAATTGCCTAGGTTTCATTTGGGCTGCTGTGTACGTAGGTAGACGTGGCAGTCTATGTTACGAGATCATAAAGATCTGACACGTTGTCGCAAAATGACAATAAGAAAGCGCCCGCTAAACTGGCTGTACATCTTTAATTAATATGTGTAATATGGTGTAATACAGTTCACTGTAGTATTAAAGTACACACATCGTGGTAGAGATGATAAAGTAGTTCAGAATACTCAACAACTGTGTGTGATTCACGAGTACAAGAAGTAAACTAATTTACAAAAACATTGACTAAGTTCAAATCTACATGTACCACTACTGCTGAAAAAAATAATAAACAAAAGAGGAGAATAAGGAACCCCATCCCAAACATCAATGACTCAAGCTCTGATTCTTATTTTAATCAAACTGACACAAACATTCCTAAACTTATTTCTAACTCGCTTAAACTTGATATTGTGCAACACTTAAGATACTTTGTTTGCACAAGTGACATAAACTAGAAACTAACTAAAGATAGCATATTTCATTCGGTGTAGGTCATTACTTAATGACGACTGACGACGCGTCCAACTCTGGCGACAATTCACCGTTCCACACTGAACGAGGACAGGCCCGCAACACTACTTCCCTGTAAATCAAGAACAATAAAAGGATGCAACAACAAAATCGATTCTAGTGAACCCCTACACAAACAAATCTGAACATCTCCAAGTATATTTATAGGGAAAGTGTAGAAAGCATGCAAGACCGCAGCAACCTAAATGCAACGGTCTTCCCGCACTCATTGCTTGAAAACAAGGCAGTAACATTAAGATGAAGAGCAAACAATCTCATCAGGTCTTTGATACAGGAATAATGCAACACACAGACTGAGGCTGAACATTCCCGGTATAATCTAATACTGGTAATCAAGTTTCTACATAGCCTACCTTGAACAGCAACAAGTGGGGGAAACATGGAAACATGTAAAACAAACTTTACGTTGTAATCTTTAACGATACTCGTGACTGATGCTTAGTCCGCTTAAAAATAAATAAATAAAAAATAAAAAAATAAAAAATACACATATTGGAACCCCATTACCCATATATTTTAGTTACTGCATTTGTATTTCTATCTCTCTCTTTCTCTCTCTCTATCTTTCTTCTTCTCCTATTTAGTAAACCGTTTTTTTTTTTTTTTTTTTTTTTTACTCTGACATTAGGGTTTTGACGGAGATTTTTCTCTGGGGATTGGCAAATTAAGCTTAACCTAAATAATCAGCGAGGGAGGTTCGAATTGACCACTTTCTTTCTCAGCACTAAATTTGTCCCGTTCTCTTTCGCATGGAACAGCTATCAGTTTGCTTGTTTTAAGTTCCATTTTGTTTTCCTGTCGTAATTTTCATTGTAGATGCGAATGAAATTAGTTTGTATTCTTTGGGTCCATTGCCCCCGGCCCCTACCCAACTGGGATTTAAAGGAATATAGCCAAGCCCTGAAATCTGTACAAATATTGTGGAGACATTTTTGAGAACATTCATAAAATTAGCAACGGTAACAACATTAGCATAGCGCTGTTCCGATAATAAGCGGCATTCTATGTAAGTGGGAAAGCAGGTGGTCCTGATGGAAATCTCAGCAAGATAATTCGTGAGTTTTTATATGAATTGGGTTCCCCTCTCGCAAAAAAAAAAAAATGTTAAAATAAATCTTGTGCTGAGAGTGTCGTGCCCACCACAGTAGCGTAAAGCTGTATTAGTTCCAATTCCATCAAGTAAGCCTGTAGTGTGGAACAAACTTCGTCAAACTTCACAAAGCTCGCCGAATCCTTTCGTAATCGGTCGCTCATTGAACAGCATAGCGACCCAAACCGAATTCGGTAATTGCAGGAGTACAACTGCTGGCCCTTCCACGGGCAAAACAGCCCAACTCTACAAATTTGGGCTGTTGATTTCTGACGCTCTACACAAGGACGCAGATAAACGGGATTCTCAACGCACTTTAGTTGTTAATGACCTTCGCAGAGCAGTTGATCACAAAGATCATAACATCCTCATTCGCAAATTGTTTCATATGAACGTCAGATCCCCCTTAATCGCATGGTTAAGCAGCTCTCTCCATCAACGATCACAATGTGTACGGTACAGGGATACAGTTTGGTCATGGATTTCACTGAACGGAGGTTTCCCCCAAGGTATGATTTTTGGCCCTAATGGATTTCTCGTATTGATCAATGAAGCCCTTAACGACACGCCATCGTCAATTACTGCCCCAAGTCCGTCGATGAAGCTACAAAAAAAAATAATAACAAGCCAAGTGTCATGCACAAATAACAACATACATTTGTCAAAAAGGTCAACTGAGAGCTGGAGAAAATAAAAACAATAATACTAATCTGAAAATTGCGCTTACATGCCAATCTCCTTCTCCAAAAACCTTTCAATCAACGTTCCTGCTCCCAGATTGACCAATATCACTCTCAATAAACTTGATACCACAAATATTTTGGGAGTCCAACTTTCCTCCAGTTTGAAATGGTTAAAAACAAACAATGGCAGTCTACACATATTGAAAGTCGTAAAACGAGTTGACAGCCTGTGGAAGCCTCAGTCACAATTTATAACGGCCACAATACAACCACTGGTTTATTACGCCACCCAGTATCATGGCCGTAGGAAGCAGTACGGCCTGTATTTTAGCTTTCCCCCTCCCTCCCTCCCCTCCCTCAATGGCAATATTTTGTTTGCTCGATATCAAAATTGAATCAAGCGAACAAAGAAAAAGGGGAAAAATAGCTTGGTGAACAAATTAACGTTGATTGTTTTCTAGCATGTATGGGCAATGTCTTTTGAGATAAAGCTACAACAAAATATTCAAGTTTTTTTTTTTTCTTTCAAAAAACATATAGTCACGTTTTGTTCAATATTTCACAGCCGTCACAAATATCACTCTTTTAAAAAATGATGTCAACGATTTATACCCAATGTTAATGGGGCTTCAAAAGTCTATGTGGAATTATTTGGAGCTTCGAAGTTAAAGGTGACTGTACGTCGAAGACTCACCCCAAGCTAATTCTACTGGCACTAGTGTTATCCGGCTATTGTTCCATTAAGGATCTTGTGAAATTTCGCGATATTTGTTTACAACGGCACAGTCGCAGACTGCGCGATCCCAAAATGCAGGGTTTTAATGTAAAGTGAAAGCCAAATTTTCACACTCTCTCTCTTTCTCTCGATCTCTTTTTTTGTTTATCTACATGTAGCGTCTTTGTTTGTATCTAGTTTTAAAAAAAGGAGGTTTGTGTGGCCGGTTTTTTTTTAAGGGGGGGGGGGGGGTTACATAATAAAGCCGTTTAGCACTTGTATAGTTTCAACGTGTTTTCATTGAGTAGTATTACCCCAATTGGCCCAGATCCAGTGTTGGCCTGTGTTGAATATGATGCAAAAAATCGGCACATGATTTTCTTTTCTACAGGCTGGTGCATCTCTAAATTTTGCTTGAACTCACCAAATCTTAACGGTAAATGAAGTGACCTTATTTATTAGCTGTTATATAGTGCCCCTATTTTCCGATTATGTCAAGGGATATAGTGCTGATTGCATCATTGCAGCAACACATTCCCCTCCTTATTTTGAAGATGGAAATATGAGTACTTGATCAACTTTATTTGAGTGTAAACAAAATTAATCTTGTCATTTTTGGGGCTTAAAAAGTGAGGGGAAAAGTGGCAAGGAGTTACGTCATATTGCACCACAGAGCATCTAGAAAGAAAACATTTTCCTGGCCCGCTTAAGGGCCCCATACATTACGTCTTAAAATTAATGGCTTCACTGACTCCTAAGTCCGCTTCTCAAATGGGCCTGACCAGTGTTTGTGAGGTTCCTACGGACCTGAAGTATGGACCTATTGTGTCACAGTCACGCAGCAAACATGTATTGAACGCATTCCAAAATGCTCATGTTAGACCATCATTGGGTCGAAGTTTTCTACCAACGATGAAACCCTTACATCTTGTCACCTTTGTACCTTGGGCAGCGAGGAGCAACCATATATTTGCCAAATTTGTCAACAACATGATGAGCTCTTGCACATTTAGGGTTTGGCTGACCCGCTGTGTTGTTGCCAACTACGCAACTCAAATAAACTGAAGTCCGAGCGGAGCAGGACCACGCGATAACAGGACAGTCCAACTCACTTCCCAGACAAAAAATTGTAATAAACAACTTTAATAAGAGTGTGATTTTTAAACCGAAAAACACGCGCTTCTAATAGTGGGTTTACTGGGACTGTGTCGGAGAACATATTCCTTAGTTGCCCAGATTCCCAACACGTGGCGATTAGAGTCTTCATTCTGTTTAGCTGGTTTTCTTGCCCATTCTTGTAATTGTATCGTTTCCTGTATTTTAAGTACTTTGCTCTTTTGACAATTGTTCAACCCACGCGTCATGTTGGCAGCGATGGATGATAATATGAAACCATTTTGAATAAATGAATGAATGAAAAGTGTATTAGTTTTTACATTAGAGATGATGTTTTAAGAGATAGTTCTTGTGATTGATTTAGCTTAGTGCGCTACATATTTGGCAGCACAGGCTGTATACTCCCCAGGGAGCTGAGATGGTTTAAGGAATGAAATGGCCCAGTGATCGGGGTACTAATGTTGGAAGCGCTTTGAGACATGGTGTATAAAGCGCTATATAAAAACCGCACATTATTATTTATTATTATTATTAATAATTATACACTTAGACGGCTAATGGGCCTCTTTTTTTTTCTTCTTTCTTTTTTTTCCGATCACTCCTCTCCATCAATTCTTAAACAAAATACGATACACATTAAAAGTACATTTATTACTTACTTGTTGTTATTAACCTTGCAATGCCATAAACTGTTAATTTGTTTTGTTCAAAACTAATAACCTTTCTAAACGTTGTAGAGATAGTTTGGTCAAAAAATATATGTAAAATATATATATATTTATATATTTTTATGTATTATGTTTTAACACTGCACAACTGCGATTTCTGTTGTACATTACCCTGTAAAGAAAGTGTTTTATAACTGGGGATTCGGAGTCCATGGGTCATACTGCCTAAAGGGTCATAGGTCACGTAAATCGGGCCTGTCTGAGGAAAGAGGATAGAGGCTGTCACCTTTTTTTATTGAGGAAAAGGTGTTTTCGGTCTATAGGTTGCAGACCAGTAGGCCATCGGAGGGTTTTAATGGGCGGTAAAAAGAGTTGATACAACAGTGCACGTAGTCATACCCGAGGATTAACCTTTATTTTATGAGCTTTTGAGATTTGCTTTTGAGTACAGTGAGCCACACAAACAAGCCACAACCATTGCGTGGTTTTCCTTTTACTGTGTAAGCTAACAAGTTCCGCCATTTTGCGGAGTCAGAAATATGGTTCCACAAAATGTCGGACGGTGTTAGTTTACGAAGTGAAAGGAAAAGCACGCTTTTTATAGCCCAAGGCGCCCCATCCAAAGCAATGTATCCCTTTCGTGAGGAGGTTTTGCCAGTACACGGATGCACATACAAATACAGATACAGATACGATGACCGTATTTGTTCACGTTGGATGCGCGTCAGATTTAGTTTTTGCAATCACTGAGTCATATTATGTCACGACTAGGCCAAAGTGAAGATACATGTTGGCATAAGTTTTGCAAGCCAAACAAATCCACAAAACACTCCGTACAATGTTCTTGTTGCATTGGATAATTTGATCGAACAGTATTTATATGTATTTTTTTACTGTTCGTTTTCGGACTCACACGTTGAATGCGTGTAAAGGAAGTTCCTAGCGAGCATGGCAAAATAGAGACACTGTTTACACTGCATGTTTTTGTTTGTTTAATGATTGATTACAAATAACCAACACAGTTTTTATATTAGCATGAATGCCACCTTTAAAAGTGACATCAGTGAAATCGTTTTTAATCTAGGGCAAAAATTCAACTAAAATCTGCAAAACGGTATCCGTTTTTTAACGTACGTGTATGAGCTCCATGATCAGTTGTCATTGGGCATGCAAAGCACGGAAGCCGCGGATAGCGAACACACCAATAGTGGACGTAACCGTATCTGTATTATGTATCTGTAGTCTTGCAAAAACTTTATATTTTCATAAATCCTTGACGAGTTCATTTACTACCGATGTTAGGAATAATAATGTGGTTTGTTTCGGATCGGGGCCTTTCGTCTAATTAATTTATCAGGTAAAAATACAATGAATTGTTATAATGAATTGCGACATGTTCAACATTAATGTTGCAAACGTGGTATAAATTGAACATTTGATTTACTTCTGATTATATAATTAGGTTTATGGATTTTAATTGGTTTCCATAACATTATATTTGTGCTTTAAATGGAATGGTACATGATTAGTAATTTTGTTTTTACAAAGAGCTCGGCATTTACAATGCCAGTTTAATTAAACCTCTCAGGGCCGAGCTTTGTTTGGATTTATGGGACGAGGGATGGAAGGGAGTGGCGTATCTAATATTTAATTGATTAACAATAAATAATTTAGTATGAACTACTAAATACGGGCTGAAAACAGAAAGCAGCGGCCATTTTGAATTACCACGTCGAACATCACCACTTTCATGGTGAAAACAAAAAAGTGGCAATTTTGTTGAAAATTTAACAATGGAAATACAAATAAACAAATAGTTAACCAGAACAGTTCAAAAAATATTGTTTAACCATAGATCAAACTGTTTGATCTTTGGTCAAAAATATATATATATATATATATATATATATATATTTGTTTAACCACTAATACGACGACCAATGGGCGCCCTATGACCGGTTTGCGAAACACTCTTGCGTTATGAGGACCAAAATGCGGTCTTCATAACGACACCCCTTTTCCCTCGTAAGTTTCAATGTAAATTTTGATGACAAATTTTATTTTAAAAAGAGGTACTTTAGAGTAACAGTTTGTGTCATTTTCAGAAAAAAATGTTATTTGTAACTTGGCAGTAACTTGATCCCCAAAATTTTTGCCGACCTTGGATATGGTCATAGGGCGCCCGGTAATTATTGTGGAATAAAAACCATCAAGATTCATCCGTTTTCGAAACAAAATTCATGACATGTTTTTTGTAGCTGTTGAAGATAATCTAATTTAAAATTAACAATTAAAAATGATTATTTTGATAAAAACACAATTATTTCAATAACAGTCAAAGTCATAGCGCCCTCATCGGTGTATTTTGTACAAGCCAAAACATCTGACATCACAACTCGAAGGTCGCGGGTTTACACTTACAAAAATGCGCATGCGCGAAGAGGCGTGGTTTGAAAGTTCTACAACGCCAGCAATGTGTATGCGTGTAGCTGTAAATCTGCACATGATTTTCTAGCAAACCGGACAAGCTTAAAATGTTATGTCTTCACAATAGGCAGATAAATATCGTGAATCATGTAATATCATGAAATATTCTTTTAAAAATCGCCAAACTTAGTATTGATAGCAGCATTTTGGCTAGCATTTTGATGCATATTTTGATCATTGTAAAATAGAGTCAAGTCACCTAAAATAAAATACTATAATTTATTTGATATACCCATACTTCAGTTGTTCTTGCTGTTCGAATCCCATGTCAGACAGTTATTTACGAATGCTCTTTGGAAGGTAGACTGTCTCATAATACATGTGGTGTGAAATAGCATTTTTCCATCACATAATTGTAGGGCTGTGATTGGGAAGTGGGCAGAAACGTCAACAAAATTATTCATCATTGATATTATTGACTGCTGCAGTTCTCGGTCGATGTCCTATTTTTCCCTCGTTCTTTTTCATTATCAACCATTCAAGTTGGCTCGATTTTTACACACCGGAGCAAAGTATGGTTTCATTTTCCTTCTGGGAGCATTATTCTTAATTGTTGAATTACTATCTGCGTGATTTTTCAACTTCGATCTAAATTGAATGAACCAGGTGCTAAATTGATTGCAAATTTTGTTAAATTGGCCGAATGTAACTTTATTACAACCTCCGAGTATCAAATCTGGAATTAACTGATGATTCCTGGATGAATCTGCTATAGTATTAGCCGCCATAGGACAACCGGCCAATCCAAGAACCCGTCTTGGAACCCATAAGTTAACGACCAATTTGAACAACCGTGCATGCTCACGGTGGGACAAAGTGACCCCTACAAAATGTCTTCAAGGATGGTGGGGGTGGTTGGTGGTTGGTTTGTGTGTGTTGGGGGGATGTGATTGTGTGGGCCACCCAAATGAAAAAGTATGAGTATAACGCCCCTCCCTTCCGCACCCCCACCCCAACCCCCAACCCCAGTTTTTATGCGTACCCAAACATCTGAACATCTCAGCCGCCATAGGACGACCAGCCAATAAAAACTCCGTCCTTAGAACGATCAATCAAGTTAAATTCAGTCTTAAGTCGACCGTGACCAATTTGAACATCCATGGCACACGAGTCCAGTATGATCAACCAAACTCCCCGCTGAGGAATATCATGGTTATTTTCATATTAACCGCAGTTTAGGCCACAGTCACGGGATTTATCATAGTCCCTTTTTCTCTGAGGGTCAGCACAGGAAATATAATTCCCGAATATCTGATAGTTGATTTAGCCGCCATAGGACGACCACCCAATAAAAAAGCCGTTCTTAGAACGACCAATCAAGTGAAATTATAGTCTTAAGTCGACCAAGACCAATTTGAACATCTATGGCACACGAGTGGGCGCCAACCAAATTTTTATTTTTTTATTTATGTTTTATTTTATTTTGTTTATATATTTTGGCATTAAAGAACCCTTTATTGCAATCTCCATCAAATCTGGAATTAACCGATTCTGCTATAGTATTAGCCGACATAGACGACCGCCCTATACTATTCCTATAATAACCCTTCTTGGAACCCAATAGGCTAAGTTGGCGACCATGAGTGTTAAAAAAAATAAGTGACTTTAGTCAACTGCACTCATACCCCCTCTTCCTTACCTCTCGTCTTTTGATTAAAAGTAACTTTTACTGCAGTCAGTAAATTTAGGTACATATGCTTATTTTCTCGGCTGTATTGTCTATGTAGATTTGTCTAATCTTGAACCAAAACTGTAAATTTTGCTCGACATTTTAATTTCAAGTTGAAACAGGTATTTGTACAATAAAAGAGTTGCTAACAAAACAGTTTCTGTCAGTGTAAGCACTTTATGTAATCCACCATATACATAAACTGACAAACCTGTAGAGGTTTGAGATCGATCGGCCACCTGGGTCACGAGAAATTAGTGAAAAACCGATTACACATTTGCATGAAATCATATAGATTCAACAAATGAATAAAACGCTCACTGAGCGATAAACTCCAATCGGAAAATTAGTTTATTCATTTCTCATCAAATATGGCATTTCAGACAGAAATATTTCGAGGGATGTTTTCTACTATCATCATCATTAGACCGTGTAAGTTTAATGTAAATCTGTGATCAAAAAGTATATTTAACAAGTTTTGTTCTTTAATACCAATTCTGTAATGTTCCTTTAACGACTTCAAAAGATCAAAACACTGGAAGATTATGCTTATGAAAACAAAGATTTTTGACGAACAGGGGTGAAATAGAAAAATGTTTAAAAGAACCAGAAGGATAGAGGAAAACCAACATTTCCTATAAATTTCTTTAAAATTTTTATTTTTCAACTTGTAAAAACACAAACATAGCTTTATTGGTGAAATTGTCTTAATTTGTTTCTTTTAATAAATAGGGTCTTTGCCTATAAACATATTAATGAAAACAAAAATACCAAACACAGATAAACGTTTCCGAAACAAATGTTTATCTACCATGTTTAATTTATTTAATCTTGTTATAATAATCTGTGATTTGCCTTTGACTTAGCAGTGTAGCTACATGGGGAGGGTAGGGGCGAGGGTACATGGTATTGCCCGCCACACATTTAAAGCGTCCCTCATAAAACGATTCCAAATACATGAATTCAATAAAAAAAAATGATCTCTTGAAAGAAAAACCTCCCTGGCAATACGCTGTATTTTTGTTTTCTTCAGAGCACCAGTTTGATTACTCACTCCCTTTTAAGAGCCATTTATCAGTGTACCAACTGGAATTACACTGTATACTGTATAAGCCTCAAACGTACTATACTATCCCATTTCCAGGAATCTTTTTGGACTTTTATATTTTTATAAATGTTTTTTATACTTGATACTTGATACTTAACATGAAAACTGTATTATTACAACACACTTCAGAATCCAACTATCATAAATTTATAAAGGGCGACAACTTAACATCATTTACATAATGAATCTCTCGATCGATCAGTATCTTTTTGTTTCCTTTCTGAGAAAACTTAGGCCTAAACAAGGGCTCAGATTTAAGGGAAAGAAAACTTACATATCTGTAACAAATTCATACCATACCCTTAAATGTAGCTGTGATAATAAAATCCTCTCATGTTTTCTATCTCTGATGTGTTGATTTGTTTATGGCCTTTGCAAAATAAAAACTTGTGTGTCCATACACCATGTATTGTAGTTGAAATGTTCCAATTTATGTTAGTAATTTCTTAGTACTTAGGAAAACGTCAAGTATTTTGATGACGTGTTGTGTTTGTAAAACATGCCCCCTTAGTGAAAAAAATCCTGGGCACACTGCTGGTCTTTATAAACACAATTTACAGTTTGACCTTAAATATGACCTAAGAATCAAGAGGTCCAAGTTTTAAAAATCACTGTTTTCTGAAGAAAAAAAATTGGAGGTAAAGTAATATTGTTTGCTTTTTACCTTTTCTCAAAGTTGGCGTATCATTTTATGAATAAGCAAACAAATAATATTAAACCACGATTTTGTGTTTAACTTGTAGAAAACACATTGGCATGTGTTTTCACTAGAGCTCAGGGTCACAAGATCCATGAGGTTAAAGTAAAGGTCAAAACTAAAAAAAATTGAAAGAGAAAGTTTTTTGGTTTTTTTCTGTATCTGAAGCCTTCGTTTTAAGTATTCCTTGCAATTTGTCATAAAATGTTTGTACAAGTAGGTCATTCCATGTTAATTCAACATGCTTTTGGACCCGTCTGTCACAGATTGAAAGTGAAATTTGGTGTGCTGGTTGGACTCCTTGAGAAACCCCCAAGAACCGATATTTTATATAATGCTGACAATTACTTTCTGAGATGTGGGTTAACAAACTTTTGACTAATTAGCTTGACCCTGTGTTCAAATGCACACACCTATAAAATAGCATTTTATGCAATGTACATGGATTTAAATGGTGTAAATCTGCTGTTTATCACTGTGAGTTCTGTTTCGCACATTAGTTTGTGTCTTGATGTCCATGAGTGCTTTGACGCTCATCATTTTTAAGCAGAGTGGATGCAAGAATTTATGTAAAAACCCATGGTTAAAAAATTGCAAATTAAGGTCAAATGTCAAATTTTTGCTTAAATTCTTTGAAGATTTTGCAAATGAAGGCAATCTCAAGAACTTTAAAATGATGTAGCTGCTTTACTTTTCAAGTATGGTTATCCAAACACAGAGTGTCGAGGTAATTAGTCAAAAGTTCGCTAACCTATGTCTCCGGAAATAAAGTTGAATTTCATAAAGTTTTCTTAGTGGGGTTTCTTAATGAGTCCAACCAGTAAACCAAACTTTGATTATGTGATGGTCAGGTCCAAAAGCCTGTTGGATTGACCTGGAATGACCCAAGTATTTGCACTTGAGAAATAAAATTAGTGTGCAATTACAAATATCCTCCTTTCCTGTTTCATCTTGTGGATTCGTCGCTCCTTCCCTCGCTCATTGAACACCTTAGTTTTAATAAGGAGGACCTTCTGCCTTGATCCCACATCTTTCAAGATGTGGGGAAACTTTGTCATGAAATTTTCCACCTGAATTTTACCTGTAGATTGGAAAACAAAAAATCAAGCCTTTCAGGGATTAAAGGAATCTTTCTGATTCAGCAGACACGTGTATCTGTAAAAAAAAACACTCTTCTTTGAAACTCATTAAAAAGAGCAGTGCCAGCTGACTTGTGAACCCAATTGCGGAATGTTGTGGCCGAGTATTTTAGTGTACGTGTGTATACTGACCTCATATTCTAGTGTTTTTAGTGGATGGGTTCAGGTCACTGGTGTCCTACAGCAATACAATTATTCATACTTCTTCAACGTTCTGATGGGATATCATGTGTTGTGTCATCTATTTAGTTGCCAAAAAGAAGTTTTATTCTTTCTGATAAAGGCTTGGGAAGCAGGTGGGATTTATTCTGTGTAACAAGTATATATTCGTTTGCATGTTTTAAAATGTTGGCAGACCACATCAATATAGGACTGCTTCCAAAATATAAAATACTAGATTAAAAACCGTGTATTTATTTTGTTATTTTCCTTAAACTAAGTCTTTCTTTTACATTAAATGTTTTACACTTTTTAAAATTAGTTTTGCCCAAGATCTTAAGATAAGTAGTCAGTGTTACCACAGTGATTTCTATTGCGACATCATACTTTGCTTAGCAATTAAGATTTATTTGCACTGAAGATCAATCTTAGCACTGGTTGTTTGACTTAATTTTTTTAATCTTACCTGGGAGAGATCCTTTTGAGCCTAAAAACTGCTTGTCCATTATGTAGGTCTTGAATTCCTCTCTAACATATGCTGTATCCTTTGCTGACCATTTTGTATAACCTCTCCCTGTGTGATTAGTACAACAAATTAAAACACTAAATTAAGCTTACAGTTAAATTAGTATTCATGACAAAATCCTATGTATGGGTGGAATGGGTGGCTTGTGCTAAAGCGCTCGTCTCTCACCAATATGGCCCTGGTTCCATTCCCGGCTTATGTGAATAGAGACGTGGACTGGTTCTCTCCTATGTTACGAAGGTTTTCCTCCGCCCCCCCCCCCCGAAAAAATCAAACACTTTCGATCTCAGGCTTTGCACCGTGTTCAATTATGGGTCAACGTGGCTGGCTGCCTAGTGCGCCCTTGCATGACTTGAACACACTGTAGCCGCATCCTTCGCAATTCAGCTTCTAAGCTGCCAGTAAGGATGATTAGCCTCCCAAATTGTTATATTATTATTGCTAATTTCGGATAATTGTAAAATAAAAAAATAAAAAAATAAAAAATTGCATTTTGTATTCCCAAGTAAATAGTATTTGATTTTGTATTCATTTTCTTAAAATCCAAAATGGATAACACTGCCCAGAATTTGTGCGCTAAACTTAAGTGTGTAAGAACAATTGATTAATTAAATCGAACTGTGATTAACTGCTATCAAGAATACATTGACTCTTATATGCAGTTCTCAGAAAAAAAGAAGGAAACAAGAATACAAACACCCCAACAAACAATAGTTGCAGTTTGTTTTTGTGGGTGTCACTCATAACATTAAATTCTACCTCGTGTCCTTTTCTGGTGAGTTTCATCTTTTTTATTAAAAAAACGTTCAGATGATTTTAGAACCCTTGCTTAGATCAGCATTGACGAGGTCAAACACTGAAAAATGTGCAAACGAGTACATAACAAACTGGGACAACCTTCAAAAAGAGATGTAATTGTCATATTAGCAAATTAATACTTTGAAATGAATTGAATACCTGAGTCAATATGACATCTTTTGGAGTGTTGCTTTGTTCTTCTTTGTAGTGTCAGAGGGATTCCACACCTGGTTTTGTGGGGGGTCGTATCAGCTAAGGTAGAAATAAATTAACTAGAACTCAATTGTATTCATTTGTATACAGAAACTGTCTCTTGTGGTTGATTTCATACGGATTTTCAAAGATTTAAAACACATATCTGTAAGATGTGACATCACATTACAGGGGATGACGTCATTGTAATATTCCTACTATTACACTAATGCATTTCATCATTGCAAGTTTATTGCAATTGATTCTAAGGGACTATGCAAAAAAAGCTGCGAAAAAAAAGGTATTTTCTTGAAAACTACATATTTACTTGAAGATGAGCTGGACTCCGCCTTCCGTCTATCTTGACTAATATGTTGAGGAACAACTCTTCTTTTCTTTAGGTGCGTCACAGCTGAAAGAGAAGATTGTTCAATACAATTATTAACCAGTCGACTTGTTTTTTCCGGAATTGGGGAAAATAAACCAGTGACAGAAAACGTATATAAAACAATTTTCAGTTTTGTAAGGTACGTTGAAGAAATATAACTACTTGGTGATGAATTGTAATCAGCTTCATGGGTTAGTGATTGCGGATGGTCCTTTCTTCCATCAATCACTCTTCTCTTCTTTCTGGGGGTCACAGCTGAGGGAAAAGAGTGTTTAATATAATTATTTAGGTTGGTATTTTTTTTAGTGATTGGGGCAAATAAAAACAGGACGATACAAAACACTTTTAAGTTTTGTAAAGTATTTTAAAACAATATAACTACCTGGTGATGAATTGTAATCAGCTTCATGGGTTAGTGATTGCGGATGGTCCTTTCTTCCATCAATCACTCTTCTCTTCTTTCTGGGGGTCACAGCTGAAGAAAAAGAGTGTTTAATATAATTATTTAGATTGGTATTTGTTTGGTGATTGAAGCAAAGAAAAACAAGACTTTACAAAACAATTTTAAGTTTGTAAAGTATGTTAAAATAATATAACTACCTGGTGATGAATTGTAATCAGCTTCATGGGTTAGTGATTGCGGATGGTCCTTTCTTCCACCAATCACTCTTCTCTTCTTTCTAGGGGTCACAGCTGAGGGAAAAGAGTGTTTAATATAATTATTTAGCTTGGTATTTTTTTAGTAATTGAAGCAAATCAAAAACAAGACATTACAAAAACAATTTTAAGTTTCGTGAAGTATAATTGAAAAATTAAAAAATAACTACCTGGTGATGAATTGTAATCAGCTTCATGGGTTAGTGATTGCAGATGGTCCTTTCTTCCATCAATCACTCTTCTCTTCTTTCTAGGGGTCACAGCTGAAGGAAAAGAGTGTTTAATATAATTATTTAGGTTGGTATTTTTTTAGTAATGGGGACAATTAAAAACAGGACATTACAAAACAATTTTAAGTTTTGTGAAGTATGTTAAAATAATATAACTACCTGGTGATGAATTGTAATCAGCTTCATGGGTTAGTGATTGCGGATGGTCCTTTCTTCCATCAATCACTCTTCTCTTCTTTCTGGGGGTCACAGCTGAAGGAAAAGAGTGTTTAATATAATTATTTAGGTTGGTACTTTTTTAGTAATTGAAGCAAATCAAAACAAGACATTACAAAACAATTTTAAGTTTCGTGAAGTATAATTAAAAAATTAAAAAATAACTACCTGGTGATGAATTGTAATCAGCTTCATGGGTTAGTGATTGCGGATGGTCCTTTCTTCCATCAATCACTCTTCTCTTCTTTCTAGGGGTCACAGCTGAAGGAAAAGAGTGTTTAATATAATTATTTAGGTTGGTATTTTTTTTGTAATGGGGACAATTAAAAACAGGACATTACAAAACAATTTTAAGTTTTGTGAAGTATGTTAAAATAATATAACTACCTGGTGATGAATTGTAATCAGCTTCATGGGTTAGTGATTGCGGATGGTCCTTTCTTCCACCAATCACTCTTCTCTTCTTTCTGGGGGTCACAGCTGAGGGAAAAGAGTGTTTAATATAATTATTTAGCTTGGCTTATTTGTTGTTTTTCTTTTGAGACAAATTAACTATCAGCATTAAAACAAACCCAAAAAATTAAAAATCAGTTTTGTAAACACTTTATTCAAGATGAAATAACTACCTGGTGGCGAGTCACAATCAGTCTCTTGGGTTGATGACAGATGGTCTTGTCTTTGTTGACTGATATGTCGTCCAGATACTTTTCTCTTCTCTTTTTGCGTCACAGCTGAGGGAAGAGAAGAAAAAAAACCTTTGAAATTCTCTAATAAAAACATATTATCATCTTTGTTGACACAAACAGCAGTTTTTCAAAGCTTCAAGGACGACTTGTTCTTGAACATTAAAAACCATGTACTTATTGCTACAACTACTGTTGCGAACAAAAAGAGAAAAAGAAAGAAATACCCACCTGAGTTGTCAGTTTGGGACTTGCCATCTATGCCCTGCAGATAACGTCCAACTGAAGTAATTTCCCTTACCGCCAGAGGGCACTGATAGATGTTGGCATTTATTTCGGCTGAGTGACCCATATGTTTGTAAAAAATGGTGCGGTCTTTCTCCGGAACATCTAGTAGGGCATACAAAGTTGATGCCCTGTGACGAAACTTAGTGGCTGTCAGCAGAGATGGTTTTTTGAGTTGTTCCCCCATTAGATCTGTTACTTTCTTCATCTCAGCCCAGCCATTCACATGACCAGCTGATCGCTGTGTAAATGGAAAAAGGTACACGTTATCTGTAGACACACCAACCTCATTTCTCATCTTTACTAGCATCTCAATAGGAGCAACCGTGTCATTAGGGATCAAGACAGGGACTAGTTTCCTAGAACCCTTTCCCCGTTGATAAGCTAGCTTGTAGGAGTTCATAAGAGCTTTCTCCAATGGATCTTTTACTGCTTCTATTTGCTGGGGATCAACCCATGCCTGATTTTTTGCATCTTCCCACTCACTGAGCGTCATTCTGCATGGTTCTCCACCCCGTCTAGCGTTGAAGAATGTTAGTCTACTGACGACCAAGGATCTCAACTTGTTGAAAAATTTCCCACTAAACAATGCTTCATCACCATTAACAATTTCTTCCATTGATTTAACTATGTAACTTCGAAGCCTTGAGATGTCTTCTTCCAGTGGCATGGACTGAGGCTTTCTGAGAACTGCTTGTCGTTTTGCTTCCACCACATGCAGGCTTCGACTGAACAGGAAGTCCCAGTTGAGGTCCAAAACTGACAAAAATCTGTCAATTTCCAGGCTATCGACCAATCTGTCATTCATGATGTATACTGCCTTCATGACTTTTGCACCTTTTTTAATAAGGTAACCCAAACTTAATCGGAGTCCTGCCTTAATCTCATCACAAGATTTGTCTGTAAGCCTGTCAAGAGCATTCTCCAATAAACTGAAATTTTGTCTCTTTAAAATATCCTCCCCTGTGAGGGTCGTGTTCTCTGAAATGCACCTCATCTTGTGAAGTAAGTTACCCAACTTCCTCATATCATTCATAATGATACTTTTTGCTCTTTGCACAGATTTTGCCCATAACTTTTTTCCCACATGGACTATCATCGGATCACTCCTGCAGATTGATCCAATGTCGTCATTACGAAAACGAAGAAGAACCTCGGAATTAAATCGCCCTCCAACTTCAGTTTGAAGCAATGATGTAACAGGCACTGACGACACTTTATTACTACATGCCCTATGGCAAACTTGTTTGTGGCGCCATATGCGGGAACAGCTATAAAATCCATGGCATTGTCCACACATGACAACTTCTGCATCTCCTTGTTGACGCTCTCGCAACAATGGCTGCCGACAGTCAGTCCTTATTCTCTTAACATTTTCTTGAAAGATTGCATCTTTCCTTATCTGACTCATTGCTTCAATTCTTTCTGTACGAGGTAGCTGGAGTGCGGCTTTGACCTCCTCTTCTTTTCTGTGCTTTCTCTTTAGATGACGGCTAAGTTGTGTCTGCATTAGGCCGCAGTAGATACAAGGTCGGTTTGGTCTTCTAAGTGGTTCATTCCGTGTCTCATCCTAATTTTGAAATCAAGAAAACATAATTTTATTACTAGAGGACCACCTGTGCATCTCTCTAATTTCTTTTCTTCCGTACAAAAGGCAAATTCCAAATTCACACCAATATGATTTAAATACAGATTTTGTTTTCCTTTTTTGATAATCACCAAAAAGCACCCACCCTCATTCCCTAAATACCAATATAAACTGTTGTAACCAAGTAATTTTTCCCAAAGTCAAGTCTACTGTCATTTTTGTTCAAATAAAATCAAGCTGCAAGTAATGTTTTTTTAAGTCAAGGCAAAGCCAAGCAAAGTCAAATTCTCAACAATTGTAACACAAGTCAGAATCGCATCCAAGTCACCGATTCGAGTCAGCAACACTGTTAATGGACCCTGCAAACCTCACATGTATGCAGTAAATTAAAGAGCACAACTTTGCTTTTTCATTATTCAACCACTTTACATGTTTTACATTCAATAATAGGGAACTATAATGTTCCTACACGTACATGTATAAAGGGAGACAGACGCAGGTCTAAATGTACAACTCATTGTTGAAAGTAATCGTTGATAGAGCCACAGACATATCGAACAAACCAGTCCTTTTTCTTTTGTTCATAGTAACAGCCTAGGTTGTAAAGATTGCACTATAAAGGTAAACTAGCAAAAAGCGATTAAAAGCAATAAATGCAAGCAAAAACCTTAAATGAAAACAACAGATAAAAATAATATTAAGTCTCCTACACTAATGAGAGAATGAAAGAGGTGCCATTCCCTTTTAGTTTGACCCACAAACAATAGCCCTGACCACGACAAACATGACCAAGACATCACATTGTTGCATTGACTTAAACGTTGAGCATGCATCATGATGAACAGTTAATGCAGACTAGGAAACTCCTAAAGCAAAATATGTATCTTGCGGGGTTGCACATAAATTTGAGGCTATTTTCCTTATAAGGTAAAATTTTCAAGACTCCTTAAAAATAAAAATAAAAATAAAAAAGCTCAATGAGTAGGCATTTCCTTCTTGAACATAACAACTTTAAATGTCATGATTTTTCAAGAGTTAAGTGGAAACTCCTTTCCAGGGGCAGCAAAAAAAAAAAAAAAAAAAAAAAAAAAAACCCACAAAAACACAAAAACACAAAACAATAAACATGTTTCAATGCAAACACAAAAATAAACAAAACTATAATTAATGTTGTTTGTTAAAATTAAAACAAAAGAACAGTAACTGTGTTAATTTAGGCACAAAATTTTAAACAGATAAAAAGAGGAAAACAATCTAAAGGTTGTATTGGTTATAAGATTAACTTAATTTTTAACCGTGCTCAATGGAAGCCCCCCCCCCCCCAATTTATTTATTTATTTTTTTTTTTTTTTAAGGGGTTGTCTTTTAACATGTAAGTGCTTGGGTTTGGCAAGAGTTGTCATGATTAATGTTAAGAAACAGTAAAATATATGTATTACCTGTGGTTCAGCACTATGTTTATTTCCTTTACAAATGAAAAAAAATATTTCAAAAAGTAAGTTTTAATATCCTTCATATACATAGCCTTTGAGTCTATTGAAAAGGGTACAATTAAACCACATATATAATAAATGATATCAGATCTCTTGCTGGTTGTTTATTCTGGTTGGGCAAAACAAGGTTAGGTGGGATTCACTAATATCTAAATAAAACATAGTTGGAGGGAGAACAGTCCATACTACCTCCACAGGTATTGGAAGTTGACAAACTGTTCTATCATCATCTAATGAACAATGACTAGACTCACCTCCTGTATCTTCATCATGAGAATCAACTTCATCTCCCCCATCATGGGAGTCACTTCCTTCAACTCCATCATCAGAGACATCCCCATCACTTAATAAATAATCAGAGTCACCTCCATCACTAATTGAATCATCAGAGTCACCTCCTTGAACTCCATCATCAGAGTCACCTCCTTGAACTCCATCATCAGAGTCACCTCCTTGAACTCCATCATCAGAGTCACCTCCTTGAACTCCATCATCAGAGTCACCTCCTTGAACTCCATCATCAGAGTCACCTCCTTTACCTCCATCATCAGAGTCACCTCCCTGAACTCCATCATGAGAGTCACCTCCTTTACCTCCATCATGGGAGGAGTCACCTCCTTGAACTCCATCATGGGAATCACCTCCTTTACCTCCATCATCAGAGTCACCTCCTTTACCTCCATCATGGGAGTCACCTCCTTCAACTCCATCATGGGAGTCACCTTCTATACCTCCATCATGAGAGTCATCTCCTATACCTCCATCATCAGAGTCACCTCCTTTACCTCCATCATGGAAGTCACCTCCTTTACCTCCATCATGAGAGTCGCCTCCTTCAACTCCATCATGGGAGTCACCTCCTTTACCTCCATCATGAGAGTCACCTCCTTTACCTCCATCATGGAAGTCACCTCCTTTACCTCCATCATGAGAGTCACCTCCTTCAACTCCATCATGGAAGTCACCTCCTTTACCTCCTTCATGAGAGTCACCTCCTTCAACTCCATCATCAGAGTCACCTCCTTTAACTCCATCATGGGAGTCACCTCCTTTACCTCCATCATGGGAGTCACCTCCTTGAGTTCCTTCATCAGAGTCATCCCTGTCAACTGAAAACAATAATAACAATTAACCTGCATAAGGATCCGGAAGTCCTCAATATTCGATCTAAGAAATTAGATCAGGTCACAATCAAAAGATGTCAGGTCACAATCAAATTAAATTTGCTCTCCGTTGCATTTTTCCTTTAAAGCAAAGTTTCGTGAATTTAGGGAACAATGAACCGCTCGCAGGTACTATATAATGTAAAAACCTGTGACTCATACAGCATAACTTGTTGTCATTGAGACCCAGTGGTGCCCACATGAATTGTCCATTTGCTTTGATATTTTATTTTGATATAACATGAAAACACATTTTTTCAAGTAGTCGGTGGCATAAAAGTGTGTTGAAACATGGGGGTGGGGGACGATTCTGAAACGTCTGTACGACAGTTTGAAAGTTTGACAGTTTGAAATAATGTATGCTTATCGTTTTTTGTTTGTCAAGGCAGACCCATGATATGGTAAGGAGTACATGTTATTTTGAGACAAGATACTCCCATTTTTGCTTGTTTACTTTTTATGAACGAGTCAAATAATAAGCACATTTTGGAAAATGATCCTATGGGCCATTCCCCATCCCAATTTCCAAAGTTTGGGAATTTGGACTCTTGTAAGTGGTTATTTGAAGATGTGGAGTATAACTGAGAGATTTACATTTTTTTCAAAGAGCACTTATATCCAGTCTATTTGCATAAAAAAAAGGAAAAAAGATATGTATAATGCAAAACCATCCAGAATTTTGATTTAAAACTACTTCCTTAAACTGCGAAAATTATAATTTCTTCAAAAAGCTAATTCATAAGTTTAAATTTCTTCAAAAAGCTTATTCAAAAAATTAAGAAAGGCATGACAAACTGTAAGTGACTATCTTCAGTTACGCCTACCTGCATTAACATCTGGGATATGTACGGCGTAGTTTATTATGGGCTGGATGGCATACAACATGATACAGTCAAACACCCAGTCTAATGTGATGATTGGCACATGATTGTGTGGTGAAGCTATAACAACAGGAAACACAAGTCATTATTCATTTATATTGTTAATGGGTTAAAATTTATTGTACACAACCTGCCCCAGCTCATTTATTGAGCACTAAATAAATACATCAAACAAGACTGAAAAAAAAAAAAAAATAAACAAAAAATTTTGACACCTATTGTTACCTATTGTTCTGGACTCTTTTTTTGTTACCTTGCTTTCTCCTTCTATCTGAACCTAATTAACAACAAAATTGCCATAATAGAAAAAGCTCATGAGACTCCAACACTCGAATAAATGTACAAATTTGAATGCAGATGACCTCAATTGGGTGTGAAACTACATTCAAAGATTAACATTTCAAAAGATCTTATTTCAGAATGTGACCCAACTTGACCTTTCCCT
Source organism: Pycnopodia helianthoides (assembly GCA_032158295.1). Lineage (NCBI taxonomy): Eukaryota > Metazoa > Echinodermata > Asteroidea > Forcipulatida > Asteriidae > Pycnopodia > Pycnopodia helianthoides. The sequence continues at coordinate 12,855,211 of CM063257.1, read as the reverse complement.
CCCGTTGAAACAAGTGTAACTGAAAAAATATTCCAACCTGCTATTTCCTGAAGCCTGTGTAAAAAATGTTCCCTGACATTGTAACTTGCTACTATTTGACCTCTTGTAGGCCTACATCACATGTGACGCATGCCAAGGAAGAGTTCAGTCATTGAATAATCCATTCATAAACCGATTAGTGCTCGGGCTTGTGTTTTCAGGACAAGAAAACCCCGATTTGGTAAAATTTCCTGCAAGTTATTGAAAAACAGTGTTGATAAAATGCTTACCCGTTTTTCCATTAATGTACTTATGTACAATATACACAACTACTGTATTTACTATCAACTTTTTAGCATTCATGTAGTAATTTTACACTGCATTCCTTTCATTTTTAGCATCACCTCTGCACATTGAAACAAATTAATTCATTTTTATCTCTCTAGTTTTGAACCATACACACATGTACAAATAATTGAATACACATACCATTAAATATCCTGAAAAATGGATGATTTCTCCAATCTGACCCAATGAATACAACAGCATATTCATTTGTATCTGTCCTGCAACTACGTTCGGGCGTCCATTTCCAAGTAGATCCACCACACAAACTCAGCAGATGAAGTACTTGATCTGCCCAGAGAAACAATTTTAACAGCATTTCAGGCAATCTCTGAACTTGCCCAAACAACTGGGGGAGGGGTTTGGGAAATGGAAAAGTGACAATTTTGACCCAAAGTTGCTTTTTGGTTAGCATTCTCCAAAATAACACTTCCCACTGCTCATTTTTTTCCCTACCAAATTAAAGGAAAATGGGCTTAAATTTGAAAGTTCAGTAGATATTTTTGCAATTTTTAGCACACTTTTTTTCAATTAAATTAACATTTATCAATTATTTAAAGACTGGGGGGATGTTGGGGTGTTTGTTTGTTTGTTTTTTTTTTTTTTGGAGGGGGTGTTGTGGCTGAGCGGTTAGAGCACCAGACTCAAGCTCAGTTAATTCTTATTAGCAGAGTGTGGGTTCGAGTCCTGTTCGTGACACTTGTGTCATGAGGCAAGACACTTAACCATGATTGCTTTGTCCTTCGGATAAGATGTAAAGCTGTTGGTACCGGTGTTTTCTGGTCTGGCTGGCTGCAGACTATGCCACAAGCACCTTGTAAACCATTAAAAGGTGCTATGTAAAGGACCTGGGTCCAATCAAAGCTCCACATACCTTGAAGCAAAATAATGAGCGCTTTGAGACGCCCTTCGGGTGTGATAAAGCACTATATAAAATCTGTGTTTTTATATTATAATAATAATATTAATAATTGTAACTGTAAAGGAAAAAGCTTTTATTCCGTATGTGCAACCTTCACTCGGAACACAACAGCAAAACTAATGGTCACACAATAACTGCCGAACATACAGAAAAGATAAACGCACGAGAAAAGAACTGAAATAGTGCCCTCTGTAGTCAGATAGGGGTGCTGGGTAAAGCATGACACCGATTCTTATATATAGAGCTTTATCACACCCGACGTGTGTCTCAAAGTGCTCAGTGTTTTCCTTTAAGGTATGCATAGCTAAGTATGACACCTGTTCCTTTTTATAGCACCATGTAATGGTTAAAAGGTGCTGTGGCCCAATCTGCAGCCAAGTATTAACCTGGTCCTGTTGACCTCTATGTCACATAAAGACCCTCAACCTTAATTTTGCTGTCACATCCAGGTTTTCAATACAACCTTAACTGGATCAGCAATAATAGGATTACTTAAATTAAGAGGGTGCAACTTTCTATTTCACTCCATAAAATGGTGTGACTAATCCGTGCCACCTCCAATCCTCCAATCTAATGAAAAGGATCTTCTCATCAGGTGTATATATTATCATGATCATATTATGCATCATAATTTTAATCAACTTGAAACATACATACCTTTATTGATATCTACAGATTGACCAATAACATAAAACATGTACTTGGCAAAGAGTTTGCTTGTACTGGCAAGCCGTACACACCGTGAAGGTAAATCTGCCTCACTCAGCTCGTTGGTCCAAATTCTCTGGATTTCAAAGTCCTTTTCTGGGAGTAAGACCCCCGTTTTCAACGAAGCTGTTACCCCTGCAAACAATACACAAATAATTAAGGAAATGATGGAGGAGTGATTGACAGTTGTCGAGTTATTATTATGCACACTGAATAATTTATGTCAATAGTGTTAAAAAACTTACTGTAACTTTTTGGATAATGACGCCCTCTCGTGAGATACCAATATCCAATCAATCAATGAGCATATCGAGCCATAAGGAGATTTCCTATAACTTGTAGTTACCAACAAGGACTCCCTGGTCCACGTGACCACATTCTACGGACAGACCCTAAATCGGCCGTTGGTCCAACGCTATCTTACTAATGAATATTCAGCGCCTCCTATTGCATAATTCACCACCAGCGAAAGCAATGCATTTATGTGACATTGTTGCGCAAAGTACGGTGCTGTGTATGTAAATATAACTACAACAAACTGACTATCCAATAAATTGTACATGTTCTTCTCATGAGGAGATGTAAACACAAGCATCATACGTGCAAGTAAGTACAACCACATGTTGCCAAAAAATATAGAATTGGTAACATGGCAAATTGATGCACTATACTGAGCATTCAAATCTTTACTTATAAACCTCACAAGCTTTAAGACAATAATAACAGCGTCACATTTATTGGTGTTAAAGTCACTTACATTTGTAGCTCACCACCCACACTTTGGCAGCCAGTCCTTGGAAGAGCTTGTAACTCCTTCTGGCCACGTTTTCACCATCTATGATTTAAAAATACAAATTGTATGCATATTGAACAGGCCTACTAAAATTCATGAAAATCATGAATCAGAATTGTGACTGTTTCAAAAAATTGTGAAGAAATTATTTGTTTATATGAAAAATTCTACAAGTTTGTAAAACATTAGGATAACTTGACAACTGCTTGTAACGACATGTGGCTGTTGTTTATCTAAATGGCTTATATTGCATAACAATCACTTTGATATGTCAATAATATTCAAGATATTCAAAGCCATGTACGCTTTGGTTATGTTACCTGCATCGTCAGTGATCACATGGGTGGTGGATGAGTTAAATTCTTTTGTGCACCTACTATTGGTTGAAAATGCCAGCTGTTTAACTTTCCTCTGCACAAATAACAAAATCAACAACCCATTATTGGTGGACCTTCCAGTATGTCAGCTCATACATAGATTCAACATAGACCCTTTTACAGATAGACCGGAAATGTGTAGTGAAGGTATGGAAGGACACTTTGTGGGCCAGTTTGCGACAACTTTTTGTACACAAATTTATCAAATTCGTTTTGCTGTAATCTTGTTTAAACTTTGCATATGTTCGCAAAAATTTACATGTAAAATGGTTTTTACTTTTGTTATTTGAAAAATGATTTTCAATGTATTACAGGCACTTGGTGCATCCCAACATACATGCATAAATTAGCAAACATGTACAAATTTGGGCTCAATCAGAAATTAAAAGTGAACAAATAAAGAAAGAAAACAAAAGCAACTTTTGCATAGAATTGTGCGCTTTCAGATGCATGAGAAGCCTTTCTCAGATTGACATTTTGGGAAAAAAAGAATCTCTTTCTGCTAAACTATGTTACTTCAAAGGGAGTCATTTCTTAAAATACATGTATTTTATACTATCAACAGGTCTCCAGTGATCATTTTCAAGTAAATTTTTATCGTATCTAATTTATGGAGTAACTACCAAAATTGTACCATGCCTTTGAAGCTTAAGTTTAAAATGAAAACAAAAAAAGAATCCCTAACCGATTGTGAGGCTGGTCCCCTGTGCGTGATACTGAGATCGACTTGTAACTTTTGAATGGGACATCATGCTCTCATGTAGAAACATTGGACGTCCTTCCATAATGTACATTTTCAAAGAAAACCTTAGATAACAGTTGATTTTCTATTCTATCAATTGGGAACTATACTGCCTGTCTGTCATTTTGAGCAGTGAGCATTGTGTTTCACATTAAATGCTATTTTAATTGTTAATTAAACATTGATAAATCCGGTAATTTCGCATCAGCATCGGCCAGATGTTTGGTTCACTTTGTGTACAAAAATCAAGAGCCAAAGGCTTTGTTTGATATAGCCGAATGTTAGTTATTTCAGTGTTGTATAGCGACGTTCTACTGTACAATTTTGTTTTTAGCTTACCACTTTTTCTGAGGACAGGAGTGTATTAAGTAGACATGCTTTTGTTGGACAACAATCGGAGCATGATGCTGCAGTGAGGTTTGTAGAAGCCAACACAGGAGCTGGGAGGTTGGTAGACTTCTAAAACATTCAAAAAGTGTAACAAAGTATAAGCACTTTACACAGTTAAAAACACAACACGTAAAGTAATAATATTGATAAACAGTGTTTAAAATTGTAAGTCTAATCCTAAATCCCTTGTGTTTAGGATCCATCCTCAGACTAACATGGGCTTCAAAAACCTGTGGTCTTTCACCGACTAAGCTTTAGTTTAATATGCAACACACAGACATGAGTCATCAGTTTGCTTTAAAATAAGTGTAAACTACTCAATCAACATGAAAAATATGGGTTTGGGGCTTTTAGAGTTTTAAAAGTTGCAATGAATTTTTAGGGGAACCATTAGTTGAATTCTGCCAATTTATACTGAAGCCTTATTTGTGGCTGCAAACCAGTGTGTGGCTCATGCATAGAAAGCAATGCTGAATTGTATACTTTAACGTAACAACACATTTCTTGCTTTTTAAAAGTAAAATTCATCTTTTGTTTTTTAACAGCATCTTTGAAGCTTTGTTTAGGCTGCTTTGGTGCTTGCTCTTTTTTCAAAAAGATTAAAACTAAAGGTCGTCACGCGAGGCACATTTTTCTGTCACGCAAGTTACATTGTATTTAAAATATTTTCAGAAAATTGAAAAACCAAATTCCACCTACTTTTTTAAAAATTAAATGATAAAGAATTTAATTTTTTATCTGATTGGCCAGGAATGGGCAACTACATACACTAATGCAACGTTTTTCATTTTTGGGGGCATCATGCGAGTTACACTTTCTGAAATTGTATGATAATTTAAATAACTCTCTTTAGTGTGATTTGTTTGCCCAAAAGAGAAAAAAACAATTGGTTCAGTACCTTTCGCCATGGGAAGTCATCTTGTCCATAATCGTACCGTAGTTCTTGATTTGCCTCAATATCTTGAATTGCAAATAGGCAGAGATGAGGCGTGTTGTTGATTACAATTTTTTTCATTTTACAGTTAGGGTGTTTATTATCATCATTGATGTACCGGGCCTGGCATGAATCGGGATTTGATGCATCAACCCTGTTGGAGGAAAAAGACGATTACTGTCAGATTCGTTTTGCACTTTTAGAAAAGTCATCATTTATTTTAGAAGAACTGCATGTATACTTTGTAATATCAATTAATAGTGATACTTGTGTATCATTCTTAATAATAAATCTGACATTCTGGCTTTAACTATTTTTTCAATTCAGAAGTGTTAAGTTATAAAAGCTCTGGTACTGAGAAGATCCTACTAAACTGAAAATTACACTGTCCCAGTACTCATCAATTGAACAACAGGCTTCACCTAAAATATCATTATTTTGTTTCAACCTGTTGTGGGGGACTAACAAAGGTGGAATACTAAACAAAATGGGATCATTTTGGTAGTACTTTATCATGTTTATGTCATACTGCTCTACATATCTCAACTGTTAATCAAAAGTTCCACCATAAATTTCAAGACCTAGTGCTTTAATGAGGCTACGAGTTCCCAAGAAGTTAACAAGTTCACATGGAAGACTGGGCAAATAATAAATTATTGTTTCAAGTCATGGGCATTGTGCTGTGCAGAAAATACATGCTGATGATGTAAAATTTTTACAGAATGGAGTAGTGACAAAAAAAATATAGATGGGAATGCATAAATCACCATTTGATTGAGGGTTTGTCTCTAAAGCAACTAAAATGCTATGAATGCACTCACCTGTACTGAACACCATTGTGAAGATAGATGAACTCGTAGTTGTTACTAGCTTCATCAGCTTCGCTTATAGCCCTGCTGACCTGTCCTCTGTACTCTAACAGAAAATTTCCTTGTTCAAACCTTTTTGTTGTGAAAAGGCCATACCCTGAAAAGAAAATCACCATTTTAGTCACACAAAATTGGCATTCAATTTGAAATAGTAGACACAAAGTCCTAGAAATTTCTACCAGTGTAATTTGTTCACCTTGTTTTCACCTTGCTACAAGCAACTTCACAAATCAGGCCAAAAAATGAAGGCGCACTATTCCCACAAGTGTCTGCCTTGAATTTTAATGATGACCATACATGTTGTGAAAAACTGCTGCAAAACTTAAATGCTATAGTATTAGAGTAATTTGTTTAACTGAACAGTCTTTTTTTAACTGTCTAACACTAGAGAACATTTGCTTGCCCCTTTCAATTTTGAGCAAAATAGAATAACACTACTCACTAGACTGGGTTTGAATTGCCCAGTCATTTGCAGAAAATGACTGAGAATAAACATTATCTATATAGCGGTTTCACATAAAAATATAATTTGTATAGCTCACTGTCAGCTGCACAACCTACATCAGTATTAAAAAGCATATAATTGATTTTGTTTCTAGTATAATCTATTTTGAAGTGGTGATTCACTTAAGCTTACCTATAGAGTCATCAATATATCTGTGGCAAAACCCTTCTTTATCCAACCCTGATCGACAGAAATGTTCTGCCTCAGCAATTGGAGATACTCTTCTGGGAAAGGGCATTATAATTCTGTAACAAAAAGAGACTTTTTAAGAGTTAGTTTCAAACCAAAAAATGAAAGCAAAGATACACATTTTTTTGAAAATTATTGCCCTTGGTTAGAGTGACTTAGACTTGAATAAATTTAACATTAATAAATAATTATCATACTTTGACAATGAGCCTGCACCTTCTTTAGACTTTTACCTTTCACTTGTGTCTTGTGACATTACTGACAAAAATAACCGATGATCAGTTTAAATTAAGTTGTGTATAGGCCTACACTACAAGTTACTACTCACGTTTACATAAATGCAGCAAGTATGGTGAAAACAATCAAAAATGCCACCAAGATGAACAGGACAATCACGGCAATGACTAATTTCCGTGTTAATTTTTCTAGTTCCATAATTTTCTCTCGGTAGGTGGGATGACAAACTATTACTTCATTAATAGCCATTTTGAACTTGTTCAGTGTATGACGAATTTAATTTGTGAAAAAAGGAACAGTTGATTTCAATGTAGGCCCTACTCAACTAAGCCTAGTTAGTACTGCTGGTCGTGAGTGGTGGCACTGCAGCAGTCTGCACTTCAACATTGAATCATACACAACAACTACAGCCTCCATAGACTTATAACACTACGTACATGGCGGTAAGCCTGGTTACCTGCTTTGGTTCGGATACCCGGCGCGATTATTTTTGTAACGCATCAGGGTCACGTCAGTTCGTGTGTGACGCGTGCCATGGATGTTCAAATTGATTGGTCGTTCGTCCTATGGCGGCTAAACCAACTATTAGATATTCGGGAATTATCTTTCCTGTGTTGACCCTCAGAGAAAAAGGGACCAAGGCCTATGATGAATCCCGTGACTGGGGCCTAAATTGCGGTTAATATAAAAATAACCATGATATTCCTCAGGGGAGTTTGGTTGATACTGGACTCGTGTGCCATAGATGTTCAAATTGGTCTTGGTCGACATAAGACAGACTTTCACTTGATTGGTCGTTCTAAGAACGGCTTTTTATTGGGTGGTCGTCCTATGGCGGCTAAATCAACTATCAGATATTCGGGAATTATCTTTCCTGTGTTGACCCTCAGAGAAAAGGGAACTTTGATAAATCCCGTGACTGGGGCCTAAACTGCGGTTAATATGAAAATAACCATGATATTCCTCAGCGGGGAGTTTGGTTGATCATACTGGACTCGTGTGCCATGGATGTTCAAATTGGTCTTGGTCGACTTAAGACTGAATTTCACTTGATTGGTCGTTCTAAGAACGGAGTTTTTATTGGCCGGTCGTCCTATGGCGGCTGATGCTCAGATGTTCTAGTACTAATAGATCTAAAGGCCATATGCATCAAAACCAGGGGGTGGTGGGGTTGGGAAGAGAGGGCCGTTATTTTCACACTTTTTGAGGGGGTGGCCCACAGAATCAAGGATTTTCCAAACGGGGGGGGGGGCATTTTGCTGCATATGTCAGCAAATGTATAAACACGGCGAAAGGAAAGTTGGGACACCTGCGAGCGCGTAGCGTGAAGCAAAGTTTAAGGGTCCCGGAAAATGTTGGATTCGTAGATGTTCTGTGCATGCAGGCGATATTTGACCACTGTAGGTTATTTATTTTTTAGCAAAGGTTCATCATATAAACATCATTAAAGGAACATTACAGAATTGGTAAGAAAAAACTTGTAAAAAAATACTTTGTGATCATAGATTTACATAAAACTTACACGGTCTAATGATGATGATAGTAGAAAACATCCCTTGAAATATTTCTGTCTGAAATGACATATTTGATGAGAAATGAATAAACTAATTTTCCGATTGGAGTTTATCGCTCAGTGAGCGTTTTATTCATTTTGTTGAATCTATTTGATTTCATGCAAATGTGTAATCGGTTTTTTCACTATTTTCTCGTGACCCAGATGGCCGATCGATCTCAAACTTCAACAGGTTTGTCAGTTTATGTATATGGTGGAATACATACAGTGCTTACACTGCCAACCAGTGTTTTGTTAGCAAAAACCAATTCTGTGATGTTCCTTTAAACATAATTTTCGAGTTTGCAGCTAGTGAATCAGGGATGCAATAATAAGGGCCACAAGTAATAGGGCCACAAGGCAGGATATGACTTTGTTACCCCGAATTTGTTCAGTCAGAAAAAAGACAGCTAAAATCACATGTACATGATTGTACATATTATTAATACTTTTGAGTTGACCTAGATATTAACCGCGCGCTACGTTGGGAAAACTTTATGGACCATTCCATTATTGAATATAGGTGTACAGCTTTTTAAGCAGGGGTATACAAATTATTGGCACACTATGAACTTGCTCGGATAGAAACATTTTACTCCGTAATTACATCAATATTATTTGCAAAAATTACGAAAACGTAAACCTGAAATAAAGTGACAAAAATATGTAGAACTTGAAGAAACCTTTTTTCCTTTTAGCCCGCCTTATTTTCTGCAGCACACGTCGGCTATGGAGTCAACAGTTAAGGGATAGGGAACAACAGCCTATCTCTTAACTGTTGACTGTATTGACGAAGTACATGTATGCTGCAGAAAAACAAATCACAGCCCGAGCCATAGATGTCGTCTGACTTGTAGCCCAAAACTTGCACAGTGGAGTATCTACTCCTAGATATTACAGCAGCTAGGCTATGTGCAGTCTGACGTGTAATGCCCTAATAATATTGTGTTTCCCCCCTTCTTTGAACTTTTTTTCCTTTCTGGTTGTTGTATGTTTCTCTTTTGTTTTGTTTTTCTTCCTAATTTTTTCTTTCTTTTCTTATGTTTTACTTATTTATTTTTTTGCATGAAGAAAAGGGGGCGTGCGACCCAACGCCCCTGGATCCGCGCCTGCACCAATACCAATCACAACCCTTGCAGTGGCGTAACTAGACATTTTCATTTGGGAGGGGGAAAGTGGGGGCAAAGATTAAAAAACAAAAATGAGGGGGGTAAAGAAGTGCAAGATTATCATTAAATATGTTAACTGATAGTTGATACACACCAATGCAGTTCTAGAGTCTACATAGTTTGCAGGTAACAAAAGATTGCGAAAACAACCAAATCTTAGAGAACTTGTCATTTTTATAAGATAAAACTTTTCGACTGTATACAAGGATTCAAGGGCGTCGATGGGTGGGGGGACCAGCATATAAGCATATCAGCATATCAGATGCCCCCCCCCCACTTTTTGATTGACTGTTCATCAGAAATATGCAACAAAATATAAAAATATACACCATTTCCTTGATTCAATATTTCATTACAATTTTTGTTAAAATAAAACTATCGAGCATTAAACGTTAAAATGTTTTCTTTATTTTCTTATTTGGCTCTGATGGACCACGCGCAGAATGGTATTTTGGGCCCATTTTCCATTTCTATAATACAGACAATAACCAACAAGTTTCGTCCAAGACATATATAAAAGCCAAAATTCCGCTTAAATACCTTGTTAGCATTCAAGTTATGCGTCATTTGTGTATGCTATAATGTACGGTACATGATCCCTCCACAAAGAAAGTCTGTGTGTGCGCGCACGTGCAAATGTGTTACATTTTGTTACAATCGCACAATGCACACAATGTAGTGCAGTTTCGGCCATGACAAGATTTGTCGAAGAAGCAGTGTTTTTTCGAAGACACACGATAAACGCCGGACTCCCGAAGCACATTAAAATGGATACTATAAAATTATTTTCAGTGGCTACGTCCCAACAGGAAAAAAGGTTCTTTTTAGTGAGTTCAAACAACCCCTTCCCCTTCCACCCCCCTTTAAAAAAACCCACAAACAACCCCTCTCTTTCCTTCATGTGGTTACATAAAAACAATCAAAAATTAGCTCTGTTTTAACCATTGCCTTGAGTACTTGGATAACGGAGACACTTGTTGTCCACCAAAAAGCAACATCCAAACTGTCAGGGGATGATTTACTACCAGAGACCACACCGACATGTGTCTTCCCTTCACTCCCTCTAGCTGCCAATCTATCTTTGCTAGCACCGGATCTGGTTCCGAATTTCCCGCTCCACGGTGCATTTCACTATTCCTCCATGATTTCACTCAAGTTTATTTTGGCAGTCTCCTCTTCACACAAACCATCCTTTCCAGACCCCTCCCCTACCAACATCTGTTCCCCTTCTGGTTTTTCCCTTTAACTTAACCACAACCCCCTTCCCTATTAAGAACTACACATATCGCCTCATACGTTCTTTAAAGCTTTAGTTTCCACACATGGTTCTCCATTAACAAGGGAAGAATTTTATAAATTACTATAACTAAAGCTTTTTGAACAGTTTGAGTAAGCTCCGGTACTACTATTTTGTGTGCTTTAGTCCTCTAAAAACACTCTAATGATGCTTGAAATACAAAACCATCAAAATATTTGTTTGTGGGCACACTAGTCTCATCTTAATGGTCTGTTTACACAAGGCTACAAGTATGATTCACTTTTCCCCTACACACAAACAAAATATCAATTAAAACAAAAGAAAAACGAAAAAAATTTCATGACTTGCTCGCCCGTCCCCCCTACTTTTCAGTAGCAATCGACGCCCTTGCAAGGATTAAATTACCAACAGTGATTACCAACATCAGAATCATAATCTTCTGTATTTTCCCGACTCTGCCTCTTGGGTGTTGGAGCACGAGGCAAAGACGAGCGCTTTGATATGGAGAATGGTCTGAGCTAACTTTTTTCGCCGGCCATTTTGCTGTTTAAATCTCTCTGTTGTGCTTCTGACCACATTGTGCTAACAGAGATATTGGTCAGCGTTCAGCCCCACATCAAACTGAACTTTGTGACTTCCTGCACTCTCTGTAACCGCAAACCACAACGTACATTTACCGCCAATACGATCGTTTGTGCGCACGTTTCCATGCATTTGTCATGACTGCGTTATAGGCCACATCGTGATATAGCCTGCCCGATATAGGGTAGAGGGGTCCCCCCCCCCCCCAATGTTCCCATACACACTAGTTTCCTCTTGTATAGAACTACCCCCCCCCCTTAAATCCTCAAAAGAATTCATGAGATTCCAAGCACACAATGAAGACACAATAGGAAGGGGGGGGTTCCCTCTGCCCCATATCGAGCACCAATTGCATCATGACATACTGATGTGAATACAAGTTTTACTTTTTACGGCAGCATTAATGCAGCCTTAAACTATTTATTTATTATAAGAATACATTTTTCTGTGATTTCATATGGGGGGCAAGAGGGGGGCAGGGTGGCAGGGGGAGGGGCCTGCGCCCCCCTCTTGCTGCCCCCCCCCTCTTGCCCCCCCATATGAAATCACAGAAAAGTTTATTCTTATAATAAAAATTTGGTCGTCAACTTATGGGGTTCCAAAGAAGTGAACGTTCTTGTATAAAGGACGGTCGTCCTATGACGGCTAATAATATCGCAGATTAATTCAGGGATCATCAGTTATTTCCAGATTTGATACTCAGAGATTGTAATATATAAGGACTTTGATGCAAGGATCCCGTCAAGGCGGAAATGAAAATAACAATAATTCCTGCTTCCTGGTCGGTGGTTTTGGATCACACTCGTGCGGTAGCCTATGGTTGTTTAAATTGGTCTTGGTCGACTTAAGACTGAACTTCAAATGATTGGTCGTTCTAAGAACGGCTTTTTATTGGGCGGTCGTCCTATGGCGGCTAAATCAACTATCAGATATTCGGGAATTTCTTCCGAGTAAAAGGGTCTTCGAAGAATCCCGTGATTGGGGCCTGCAGGGCATGCAGTTAAAGGAACACGTTGCCTTCGGGTTGGTCGCTGCTGGGCGCTGTTGGGCGCTTTTGGGCTATAACAAGCGTTTGATGTATAATGAGCACTGTCGGAAAGATGTTTAAAAGGAGAATATAATGATCCACACAAACGTGCCTTGGAAATGCTTCGCTTTTGATAACTTTCGCGAAACAAAACGCTCCGCCATTTATGGGAGATTTTGACTCCCATAAATGGCGGACAAATTCCATTAGTCTTATTTCCAGTCGTAGCTGTTGAACTACGACTGAGCAATTATTTTATTAAAAATGTTACGATTACCATCTGTTTATTGTATTCCAATAAATATCCAGTTAATAAATGAATGAAAAAAGAAAGAAAAAACATAGGCCTACGTTAAATAATTAAGTAGCAAGTCCCCACGTCTCGGTCCGTCCGGGCGTCCAGGGACGTACCAGCAGAAGCAAAACCCCGCGGCCATACCACCCATAGACCTCCCCCTGCATGCTGCAGTACAGTAGACGACGCGAAGACAGGGTTCTCGTACAATGTAAGATTTTAGCGGGGCCAACCTAGTAACACCGATGCTTTGTGTGGTGTAAGAAGGTCTGGTACCCGTTACCGTTATTGCATCGACGATCGTATTGACGGCTTGAAAAACGTATACATTTCGCAGGACATGTCTCGGGGATCAGAGGTCAATGTTTGTTTTTTTTAATTACCATTCACTAATTATAACACATTAAAGGTGTTTTATTGCAAGAACAACTCTTAATAAGTATAAGGAACACCTCCAAACAGTAAAATTTCATGAGATTTCAGAGATTTGAAGGCAACGTGTTCCTTTAATGATTCCTCTGCGGGGATGGAGGGGGGTTGGGTCATACTCGTGTGCCATGGACTTTCGCATTGGTCTTGGTCGACATAAGACTGAATTTCACTTGACTGGTCGTTCTAAGAACGGAGTTCGGTTATGGCGGCTGAGATGTTCAAATGTTCTAGCGGACATAATTACGTATACCACCACCACCACGACCATCCTTAACCAAGACGGGTTCTTGTATATAGGCCGGTCGTCCTATGGCGGCTAATACTATAGCAGATCCATCCAGGAATCATCAGTTAATTCCAGATTTGATACTCAGATTGTAATAAAGGGTTCTTTGATGCCAAAAATAAATAAATTAATTAATACAAATAAAATATAATATAATTCAATGTTTTTTTTTAATGTGGTTGGCGGTTTGAGATCAAACTCGTGTTCAAATTGGTCTTGGTCGACTTAAGACTGAACTTCAAATGATTGGTCGTTCTAAGAACGGCTTTTTATTGGGCGGTCGTCCTATGGCGGCTAAATCAACTATCAATCAGATATTCGGGAATTATATTTACTGTGGTGACCCTCAGAGAAAAAGGGACTAAGGCCTATGATGAATCCCGTGACTGGGGCCTAAATTGCAGTTAATATAAAAAATAACCATGATATTCCTCAGCGGGGAGTTTGGTTGATCATACTCAAATTGTGTGCCATAATTGTTCAAATTGGTCATGGTCGTTCTAAGAACGGAGTTTTATTGACTGGTCGTCTTATGGCGGCTGAGATGTTCAGACGCACAAAAACTGGGGTTGGGGTTGGGAAGGGAGGGGCGTTACACTCACACTTTTTGATTTGGGTGGCCCACACAATCATCCCCCCCCCCCAACACAAACACACACACACCACCACCCCCACCATCCTTAGAGGACACTTTGTCCCACATTGAGCATGCACGGTTGTTCAAATTGGTCGTCCTATGGCGGCTGATACTACAATAGTAGTTTCATTCAGTTTTTATTCGGCGGTCGTCCTTTGGCGGCTAAATCATCTATCAGATTTATTCGGGAGTTATCTTCAGAGAAAAGGGGACTTCGATGAATGCCGTGATTGGGACCTGGAGGGCAGTTATATGAAAATAACCATGATTCCATTATTCCTCTGCGGTGATGGAGGGGGGGGGGGTGGAGCCAAACTCGTGTGCCATGGGGCATATCTAGATGGGGCATACTGATGTCCTGTCACCCCCACCCAATGTTGCCAAGCACTAAACAAAGAAGCCAAATATATGAAATAAGTACACAAAGTGAAGTGATCCTGTGCTCAGCAAATGATTAAATAATTATTCACAAGTAGCCTAAGCTAAAAAACAAAACAAAAACAACAACTTTAAAATAGTCATTATGCTGTAAAATTCGTGTAAGGAAGTGTCAGAGACTAAAAATGATTGGAAGAAAAAAAAAAAACATGAATTAAACTTTTCCGCAAAAGATAGGCCTAACCAAGAAAAGCTGAACCTTTACCAAGGATTACATTTTTTTATTCAAACCATCTCAGGGTCCTATGCGAGCCCTCGATGGGCGCCGGACCCCACTATTCATATAGAGTGTGTATGCGTTTCCCAAAATGTTCTAAGTTTTAAGAAGGAGGGGAACTGATCAAAACAAGCTCCATCAAAGAAAAGAAATGAAGATTGGTTTTGGGGGTCTCCGAGATGCGTTTCTCCAAAATATAAGCACATCATTTTTAATGTTATTATTGTTATTACAAAGATTTATTACTTTTATTTAGAAAGTATTTTAAATAATAGAATTTGCGTGATGCCATCGAACTGTAGTCCACTGTCCGTTTTTAATTAATTAATCAGTACTCCGCAATTTTTTCTTTTTTTAAATCTCATAATATTACAGGTTCCCCATCTACACCTAGCCAAATAGCATGGTAAATGTCTTGTTACTATCCGGGGTCTTTTTCACCCCAAAAAGTCCATCAATAACCAGCTCTCCCGGAATTCCCTGAGAAATTGTTGGCCATTTTTCATCATTTTGGCTAATGGCCACATTAGGTAAATTGAACCATATGGTATAAACATACACATAGACTAATGTGGCCCCCTTTCAAATTATAGTGCTTTTATTTGTTTCATTTAGTCAAAAGGGTCTAGCCCTATATGTAAAGGTTTTGGGCAATTTGAAAGTAATTGGGTTCTCCAAAAAAAAGAATTACGTCAAATACAAACGGACAGTAGATCACAGTTCGATGGCGTAAGCGTGCGTTTTTGTTGTTGTTGATGGTGTCACGCACGGTTAATTAAACAAAACACATTTTAAAGAACGTCAATTCTTTGATCAGAAAAGCGGCTTAAATCACAATTTATAAGCTGAAAATCCCCTTTTTACGGTACGAACAGTGCTACAAAACTAGATGGATTCGGCCACTTGAGGGCGCCAGACCATAAATTAGGTCCAGCATTTGCCACCGGTCGTTGTATTGGTTTACAAACAGTTTGGAACGCTTTTTTGAATTACCCGCCCACCAAAAAATCGGCAAAACCCCTACAATGTGCAAACTAAATATACAAGACCAAAGCTGTGAAAGTGAAATGCCTTTCTAGGTAAAGACGATTGTTTCCTTACATAAAACAATACCTAACATCATAAAATTGTAGGTGGACGTCGTATGACCACTTTTTTCTGCGGTCGTCGTATTAGTGGAAAGACAGTTATATATATATATATATATATATATATATATATATATATATATATATATATATATATATATATATATATATATATATATATATATATATATATATATATATATATATACATATATATATATATATTTATATATATATATATTTATATATATATATAGATATATGTATATTTTTTTTCTACTTCTGCTAGTCCATACTTTTCCATTGAATTGTCGCATCAAGATTTTCATTTTTTTTTTGTTGATGAAGATGTCTTTCTGGACTCCCATCCCTTCAATCGTGTTAGGTCACCATTTCATTGTTCGTATGTCTTGTCTCTAAATCATTTCCCAAAATATGGTTATACGGGTTTTAACTTATGTTTTCTCAATGTTATCGTTTGTTGTTTTATTCTAAACATTTTCGGTTACACACCAATGCTTGTTTACAAATTATCATTCCTCCCAAGATCATTTGCAGAATTGAACAAGCTACCATAAGATATTCGCCGTGTACGCCCACTATTGGTGTTAATAAGGACAAACTTCAAGTAATGGACATGGATAACATTATCAGGCCAAGGGGCCCACTTTATGTCAATCTTGCTGCTCAGTCACCTGCATTGTATGTGTACATCCCGATTCGTGGAGATTATGCAGGATTTCACCCGAACCAAAACCAAAACCAGTGTAAAGGCTTAGCGTGGTTGGAGATTCCTTTTATCATTCAACAAAGAATCTTTAACCTCCCCCGAAAAACAAGAAGAACAAAGTACATTGAAGGCGAAAGACGGCTATTTGTAAGCATACGTGTTGCACTTTGCCCCTTTTAGAATAAAATAACGCCTATTCCAGCATCGAATAAAACAGAGTATCACTGCACCGTGCTGATCGGATGCAGTTTTTAATATTTACTGGACAAATTATGGTGGGGCACATTAATAATACAATTCTAATTCCCCCATACCCACGACCAGTGTTTTTTTTTTTTCTTTTGTTATTATTATTTTTTAAATAATACACTTGCAAAGGATGTATAATTTTTCAAAGGGGAAACTATGCTTGATAATATAAATGTTTACATTGTGTATAGGCCAAAAATAAAGTTTTGTTCAGACTAAATTCTCACCAAATTCAACTTCATGGTCCCATTGAAGAGAGACAAGCAGAGCTAGAAACAAATACCGCGATGGCTGTGTGCGAACATAAAATGTGCAGGGCAGAAAACCAACTAAATGTCTACAAATATTTACCCACTATAGTCTAAACATGACGTTGAATGCTCAGTTCTGGGTACAAACCGTGTGGTCGGAACTTGATTTGTAAACCTCAATAAACGCAAAGAGACACGAATTGAACGTCGACTCGACTCGGATAGCGACCCTGGGGATACTACAAATGTCCACCCCGGGTAAGCACGATCTTCAGTCACAGACAGAATCGTAATACCCGACGGAAAGCTTTCACTTAAAACGTAAATATTAATATCTGAAATTGAAGCAATTCTAGTATACATTCATGCTTTGCTTAAGATGGTAGCCCCATTGTTTGTACGCAAGCAACCATGGCAAATGCGTGTGGGTCTTGGGATCCAACTCCTTACACATTTCATATTCCACTGTAAACAGGTTCACATTTAACTACACTTTTTCACATTTCACATTTATTTAAAAAAACATAGCATTCGTTCTTAAAGTTGTCTCTAAAATGTAAAAATCATGCTATTTTTGTTCATAAAATATTGCTGGAGGCACAAAGTTAGAACCTGGTGCACTTTTAAAAAAATTATTTACAGTTTTTTGATTAATTCATTTTTGTTAACAAACAAATTTGAAAAATTGCGTACTCATACTTATTCCTGCATCATACAATTAAAAAAAAATACGCACACCTTTTTATTAACAATTATGTACTTCACTTTTGAAAAAGCTGACAAAAATAAAAAATTAATTGTGGTTCGAATTGATATAATTTAGGTCAAGGGATAGAATTTGCTATCCCTTGTTCCTCAAACCCAGCCAAAAAGATGAGGGGATAGAATTTTCTATCCCTTGTTCCTCAGATCCAGCAGAAAAGTTGAGGGGATAGAATTTTCTCTCCCTTGTTCCTCAGATCCAGCAGAAAAGATGAGGGGATAGAATTTTCTATCCCTTGCTCCTCAAACCTAGCCGAAAAGTAGAAGGGAAAGATTTGTGTATCATTTGCTGCTCAAACCAAGCAAAAAAAGAGGAGGGGATAGATTTGTTTATCCCTTGGACCCCAAACATGACAAAATGTGCGTTATATTGCCAACAAATAACCGGAATTTATTAACTTTTTAATTGTTAGCTTTAAAAAACTAGATTGATTTCTAAAATCTGGAGCATGTTTTTCACAATTTAGAGGGAAAAATGGTAAAAGACAAATTTGTTGCTTTAAAATCCTGTTTCGATTGAAATTTTCGGACTTTAATGACAATTTGAAGCAGTAAATTTGAATGTGAAAAAATGCAGTTAAATGTGAACCTGTTTGTAATAATAGGGAGCGACGGACACTGGTCGTGCTTTGGGCAACTTCTTTCTACTAATTTGTTTTAGTGCAACACTCCTTCTCGAAGCCATCCAAATCTGCTCTTGAATCGTTAAATTATTCAAATATATTTATAATTGTGTGCATTACACTTCCTAATACGGTTATATTTTCTGCAACAAGTAGTCCTGGTTTTACAAAATACCCCGTGAAAGTCAGAGAGTAGTCAGTGAGAGCCTCCATCTTCAGAGAGCAAATAAACCTATCAACTTCACTGACAACCGTGGGTTACTTCGCTCTCACTTTCGGTATACCTTATGGAGACCGAGGGGGGAAAAAAAGAAGGACAACATAATATTTGAAATTGTGCGTACTTTACCCGACAAATGTATTATGAAATTACTTATTAGTGCCAGATCAATTATCAACTGTATTTATTGCCAAAGGATCAAAACAATGTGAGCGCGCAGCGATGAGATGAAAGTAACTGATGATGTTGAGTCGAACTGACTGAATAGAACTGCCTGCTAATGGTCCTTGCTCTTTCGACAACTCCATACATTAATCATATGATAACAATGTGTTGAATTGGTACTTTCTTGCATTCGATGATTTATGGGACATGCACAGGCATAATTTTCTGTGAATAGCTAGGAGCAAGCACAGTAGGCCTACACTTTCCTTGCATGTTTTGTATTGTTTGTTTCAAATGAAATGTCATAACAAAGAAAGAACAATCGTTTGATGCAATGAATTGTAGAACGCTTAGTGCGAGTGCGTGTTTATCTTAATCTGGGAGTTACATATATTCTTCTTTCAAAAACCGCAGAGATTCAACTTAGAAAAAACACAAGTATATTTATTCGACTCTAAAAACATCGAAATGACTGTACAGGTTGTATGTAACATAACGTTCTAGGAGGGATCGTTTTATTCATATGTAATGTAATTATTGTTAAAGCTTATTTTTGTTAGGTATGATGTAATAAAATTTACTTCAAATCTCATGCCGATTGTGTGTGCTCATTGTACACTGTATAATTTACTCATACTTATTTATTACACATCCAACAGCACATTTACCGCAAAAAAGAGAAACAAACAAGGATGAATGTGTGTCCCATTCATAATTAGTTTGTTGATTTTGTGTCATCTATAGACTGCCATGTACTACCATCACACAGTAGTTTCCTTATTAGCAAAACCGACCGGTTAGTAGATTTGCCATTTTGCGTCATTGACCGTGTAAGTCTCGCGGCGACAAGGTCACCTGTGAGCTTCACAGGCACCTATGAGCCATCAGCTAATGAAGATAAACGTGGGTGCAAATTTGTGTGATTTTAATTTTGGTCACACTTTTTACACCCCCCAAAAAAAACATTTTGGTGGAATGATTACGTTTAAAACTAACAATGTAGTTAATAAAATTAAAAACGAAATCTGGAAAATGAATAAATAAAGCTTGACTTTCAACGTCCAGCTTGAGGTGTCAAATTGCGAATCTACGGCGACTGTATTGCGCAAACCGTGTCGACAGCAGTGTTGTAGTCGAGTCACCTGTGTCGAGTCACGAGTCCGAGTCACTTGTTTAAATATTGATTGCAAACCAAATGTCGTAATATAAGAATTGGAAATGATTTACACATTTAAGTTCAGGACCTGCAGTTACAATTGTATTTTAGGTTTTACTCATACTTATCCAGAATATCTTTTAAGGGTTTAAAATGATTTTTTTTTTCTCTTCAAAATAACCAATTATATACTGATTTATTTATTTCAGAAAGGTTGGTAGCCAACACGTTTATGGTTTAAAGAAACTTTCTCTAAACCATAAAACTTTTGGGCTACCTGCCTTTCTGAAATAAATAAATCAGTAGTGGTTATTTTGAAGAGAAAAAAATCATTTTAAATCCTTAAATTCTTAAAATTTGAAGTTGTGCAGGTCCTTTCTTTAATTTTGCGCTTGCAAAATTTGCACACCGCACTCGATTATGAGGTTTCAACATTTTTGCTAAAGTTTTTTGTAACCAAAGGAAACAATACGGGGCGGAACGGCAGAACTTGTTGGCTACCTACCTGAAAAAGAAAATGTTCATGACCAAACTTGACGTCGGGTGTGTGGGTGTGCTTGCGTTTGTGTCGACCACGTGTGGAAACTGGTGCAAACAACACACATCCATCACAGCGCAATGCAGAATGTGTTTTACAGGTACCAGACATGCATTTTCCCTGGTAATATGCATTTAGCACAAGCAGTGGCTATGGTGTTAACGTTGACAGAATACCAGCATTGATATTGGTGTCGTGCATCTCAGTGTTATTATGCGTATTGAACAAACGAATAGAACATACACGCGCTGTACATACATGGCCATTTACTACACAATAATCACGAACACTATTACTTGCAACACCATACAACAGTGTACTTATTTATTGTGCTAGACGTTAATATTCCTTCGTGTGCACTCGGATCATCGGAATTGTTTTTAATATTAAAAAAAAGTATTGTTTGTGAAAATACGTGACTCGCAAGTCACGAGTCCTCGGGGACAAGTCCGAGTCACGATAGTCGAGTCCGAGTCCGAGTCCGAGTCCGAGTCTTTTGCAGACGTGACTCGAGTCAAGTCCGAGTCACCGAAATTGTGACTCGAGACGGACTCGAGTCCGAGTCCTGGACTCGAGTCGTCATACAAAACTGGTCGACAGCAACAACAAATCAAAGTTATGTTTTCAATCGGGAAATAAGTGGTCTGCGAAAACAGACCTTGCGTAGCATGTATTTTACCTGATGTTGCATGAAGTTGCTGGATCAACGACGTCCCATTTCCGCGTGGTATAATGTACCGTTCTACTACTAAATGTAGCAGCTTGCTCGAGTTTGCATGCGTAGAGTCGCCTTTTATTGCAAACCTGAAGCGGAAATTGAGGCAAGTTGAAAAAATATACAAACAATAGTTAATTGCCCGACGTTTCAACCATAGCCGAATCTTTATTGGAGGCTAAATGACATGACAACACACATACACAGGTATTTAGTGAAACAGAAGCAGTCAAGTGGAAATACAGATAGAGAGAGAGAGAGAGAGGAGAGAGAGAGAGAGAGAGAGAGAGAGAGAGAGAGAGAGAGAGAGAGAGAGAGAGAGAGAGAGAGAGGAGAGAGAGAGAGAGAGAGGAGAGAGAGAGAGGAGAGAGAGAGAGAGAGAGAGAGAGAGAGAGAGAGAGAGAGAGAGAGAGAGAGAGAGAAGCACACAGGCAAATTAAGGGGTAAACAATGAACACGAAGAAAAGGGAGGGGATTGGAGGGGAGGGGCTGGTATGCCACAATAATTTGAAACACAAAGGGCAAGATCAAAGGCGGGAAGAGGGAGAAAAGGTAATTAATTGGTGAATAAGGGAAACTAAAAAGGAGAATATCTGTGAGGTAAAGGATAATATATAATTGCATGACTGAAAACACGTTGAATATTCTATACGAATTAACCAGTCATTTTCTCCACCCAAGGAAGCTTAAAGAAAACGGTGAAGATTGTGTTTGTTTTCCAATTTAATATGTACTCACCAATTCTGTCCGCTTTTACTATATAAGTAATAACAACACGAAAGTAAACGAAGTTTAGCCTGCAACAATGCACATCGATGGTTTTTATTGTTAATCCCTGTGACAAAAACTAATTCACGTGAGCATTGGCTGATGCTTGAGTTATCATGGTGCGAAACGGCGGATATTGCAAATCGAGTTCAGAACACGGGACCTGTGAGGAAAACAAACTACGTTGCTCTTGTTTAGGAATGACGGGGTGGTGGTCGGGTGGAATGGGACAGGCGGAGGCCGGAGGAGGGGGGGGGGCTGGGTAAGAAGAGACTGTTTTGACGGGGTGGTGGTCTGGTGGAAGGGCACAGGCGGGGGCCGGAGGGGGGGGGGGGAGCTGGGTAAGAAGAGACTGTTTTGACGGGGGTGGTCTGGTGGAAGGGCACAGGCGGGGGCCGGAGGGGGGGGGGAGCTGGGTAAGAAGAGACTGTTTTGACGGGGTGGTGGTCTGGTGGAAGGGCACAGGCGGGGGCCGGAGGGGGGGGGGGGGGGCTGGGTAAGAAGAGACTGTTTTGACGGGGTGGTGGTCGGGTGGAAGGGGACAGGCGGGGGCCGGAGGGGAGATGGGGCTGGGTAAGAAGAGACTGTTTTAAACACGCTCTAAATCAGTGAAAACAACCGATGGTACGACTCAGTTCGGCATAAAACTAATAAAGACTCGCATGTTTGTCATTCTGCAAAGTTACCTTTCTAAGCAATTATGATTGTTATTGTATATTTTACCCCAAGACGTTCAATTTTGATTTATTGTAACAGTTTACACTTTGCTGATAGCAAACGCAGATATCAAAGATATTCACAGAGTGTATACGACATAGAACTTTTCTTCCATGTTAAACATGCGAACTGAAATATAAATCCATGCTTTCTACAACGTCTGCACAATGTTTTATAATTGTTCAACCACAGATAATTATGTGAGGAATTGTGAACCCGTTGAAAAACGAAGTGTCTGGGTTGTAGGCAATTGTTTACGTTTTTAAACACTGCCTAAATACTTTTTTTTTTTTTTTTTTTTTTTTTTACTTTTTCGGGGGGGGGGCAACCATTTTGATCAAAACAAATTTACCCTCAGCTCAAATATATAAACCAATTCACGACGGAAATGTACGTTTTAATTGGTTTTTCTGGGCATTTAATCCGTTTATTCTATTTCGATAACATTATTATTGCTCATTGTAACGCAAGCAAGCTGTCGACTGTCTAGGCAATCAAAGTTTACAAAACCCGTGGATGTGAGCTAAGGCCTTTTGAAAAATAAAGAAGAGAGAAAAAACTACAATAACAAACAAACAAACAAACACATAAAAGAAAAAAGAATAAGAAAACAAAAACACTGAGTATAACAACTACACTTAGTGAGAGATCCTCTCTAGGGAAACATCTGTGTCAGAGTTACTTTCGAAGTCTGAATTTGAATTGAGTTGGATATGAGCGTGCACAAATTCCCTGATATGAATTTGTTTGGAGCACTTACCTAAATGTCGCCATTTATCTTTCTAAAGCAAAATTAATAATGCTATGACCGTGCTTTGTGACTGTTGTGAACCCCAAATGATGCACCATTATGACAGCTGACTGCCCACACTTTCGCATTGATATGTAGAAACAATTGATTATTGGCTTTTAATATTGTCTTTTTACTCCCGTCCATGACTGTCTTTCCCTTAATGACCATTTCTCAGCCTTTTTTGACAAGTGTAGTCTGTTCACTGTGCCTTAAACCCTCCAATGGCCTACAGGTCTGCAACCAATAGACCGATAACACATTTTCCTTGATTACGCGTTCATTTTTTTTTTTTTTTTTTTTTTTTTTTTTTTTACAGATTTTAGAGCAAAACGAAACAGGTGGAACCAATTTAGTTTTACTCTCAGACAGGCCCGATTGACATAGCCTATGACCATTTAGGCAGTATGACCCATGAACTCCGAATCTCAAGTTATAAAACGCTTTCTTTATAGGGTAGTGCACAACCAATTTTTAGTTTCGAAGTGGAAAAACATGTCAATTTACGAGAACAACAAAATAAAAATAAAAAAATGTATTAAAAATCAAGTATCAATATTTTTTTTTTTTGCCAAACTATCTTTACAACGTCGGGAAAGGTTATTAGCTTCGACAGAAGTATGAAACCAACATTGTAAAGGGAATATAAACGTTTTCCCAGCGTGCAGCACGCTGCTCTACTCTATACGGTGTCCGAAGACAAATTAACAAATAATGACATCGCATGGTTAATAAAAAATACATATATAGATATTTATATGTATTTCCATATTTGCTTTGTATCATACAAGTGGTTTTTTATAATGTTTTAATGAATTTATTTAATTATTGATTTATTTATTTTATAAATAAACCATTTATGTGTTTAATTGTGGCCTCGCAGTGCTCCATTAGGCTAAGAACCCGGCCACCTACAGGCTGGCACACTTAATAGATCGACATAGAGTACGACATCATCATTGCCATGATGAACAGCCTCGTAGTATGCCAACTAGAAAATGTGCTGTTTTTTTTTCTTCACAGAATAACTTATTAAAAACTTACCTTGGTATGCAGTAGCGTATCCATAGTTTACTGACCAGCGAAGTGGGATCGATCAACGATTAGAACACTGAGTCTCGTATAAAGTTCCAAAAAATAAGTGATATTATGTGTACGAACAATAATTTTAGCAAATAAGAACATGTTTAGGAAGAAACTATAAATAAATAGTAAACTTGCGGGTACAATCATGTGTAAATCTCTTTTGTGTGATTGTTGGCTCTGAGAAGAGCCGGTTTGGTCTCGACGTTTCGAACAGTAAATTCTGCTCGTCTTCAGGAGACGTCGAGACCAAACCGGCTCTTCTCAGAGCCAACACTCACATAAGATATTTACACATAGTTGTACCCGCAAGTTTACTATTTATTTATAGTTTCTTCCCATTTCTACACACCATGCAAAGCTTCAAACAATATACTTAAAAAACATTATACTTGTTGCAAACCAGTAAACTAAATTAGACTGATTGGAAACTGCACAATGTATTGCAGTAAATGGTATGACTTACCTAACAGTTGCATATGAATGTATTGGACTTCTTGCAGATGATTTTCCTTGGTAAACTATGAAGCCCCCCCCCCCACCCCACCCCCCCCCCCAAAAAAAAAAGAGAGAGACAATGTCTATTAAACTACTTCACGACGTGGTTTGTTACTTCACATACTCAATCGAACGAGTCTAACAAATTCATTTCCATCAATATAAGTGATGTTTGGCGACCTGTCACGCTGCAGGGCTAATGTTATTTCAGTTTGACGTTACACACATCTCAAATACGGCTCGAGTGGTAATCTTAATGATTAAATGGGGCGACTGCAGATAGCAGTCTGCAGTCCACATGATGGATCTACACTTGATCTTTTTATTGGGTTTGTACAGTATTGTGGACGGACACAATTCGTGATTAAGCCGAAGGGAAGAGAACACGAGGAAATAGCTCTTTGTAGTCGAACTTCATTCTATTAATTTGGGATCGTCAAAGGTTATTTTCGTGACTATGGCAGTACTTCAGGAGGAAATTTGTTTCTGGAGGATTTTGAACTGGTATGGGCTTAAAAAACACCACAGCGAGTGTTTAAATTTAGATAAATGAACATGTTCAATTTTGTTTGCCCGATGGTTACCCGTCCTGTATTTATTGCGCTTGAAATTTGTAAAGCCGTTCTTAATACAGTGGTTTGTGCAACACGAATACTTTATTCTTTATTTTTCTGTATTTGTTGCCCAAACTAACAGCGGACGAACGAACTGTCTAATACAGGGAAGTTATTACTTATATAAGGGAATCTTTAAAGTTACTAAAAAATACATATATTAACAAAATACTATTGATAATAATAACACATCAATGTTATAGATTGAAATGGTGAAGGTTAAATCAATGTACATTATATATCATTGGTATACAAAAACAAAACTGAAACCCAAAAGACTGTATTGTTAATGGTATATGCATTTTTGAAATCGGCAATCGCATGGTTACTGAAATGTTAACAATTGTAACACCGAGTTTTGTCAAGCGAAAAAAAAAGTACGATATGATACAGGGACGTGATTGCCGTAGTGGATTAACACGGCCTACCCTCTAAGGACTTCCGGGTCAGAACTAATCCAGATTCATGGTCCTATAAGAAACCCATTGACCCCAACACTGGTTAACAAGGCCTACCCTCTATAAGGACTTCCGGGTCGTCAGAACTAATCCATATTCATGGTCCTATAAGAAACCCGTTGACCCCAACACAGGTTAACAAGGCCTACCCTCTATAAGGACTTCTGGGTCGTCAGAATTAATCCAGATCCAGGGTCCTATAAGAAACCCGATCCAATTCGTTGGTCGGGTTGACCCCAACACTGGTTAAACAAGTGGTGTTTGAAGTTTTGCATGGTGTGGTAACAAATAAATAACTACAAACAGTAAACTTGCAGGTACTACCATGAGTAAACAATCTCTTTTGGGAGAAGAGTTGGCTCTGGAAAGATCCGATGTGGTCTCGACGTTTCGAGCAGTACACTGCGCTCGCAAGCAGATTTTAACTCGGAATCTGAGTCAATTTGACCTTATACTGGGTAATGTTTACTCTGGTTTAAGATCACACTGACCCAAAAATGGATCAGGAACAACGGATCCCGGAATCCGGATCAATTCCGACTCATGATTATTTAGAGTGTAAAGCTAGAATGGGTTAGCATGATACAATATTCTAAATACATGAATCGTTATCGTATTTGTAAGAATAGTTGTTGTTAACAGTCTAAAACCCTCGGAGCAGCGGGCCCTTCTGTATAACGCGCGTCCTCCAGGTGGAGGATTTTATCACCACTCAGTTTTGTAGGTCAATGACCCCCTCTTGGCAAGCCCAAAGCAATTTTAATCCCCACAGGGCTTTTGTCTGGGCCAGCAGTGTGTGTTATTTACGACCTGTTTTAGCTCTGGGCGGCACAGGGTTGACACAAAGAGATAATGGCACAAGGAGTTGGCTCACTAAGATATCAAGTTACAATTCCCAAGGGCATAGCTGTCCCTCGGGACTGCTGTCATTCAATCATTCTTACTCGGCAGTGGTTATAGCCTGGCCAATGGGAGTCTACAGGCTTGTGGTGTATACAAGGGGTGGCGAATACAGAAAATCGTGGTTTTTTTGGCCCATTGAAAAAAAATTATGACCATATTTGGAATATGTGGATAATTTTTTCACCACGTTGCTTCCCCGAGGGTTTTAAAACCTTGCAGCGAGACACCCAACCACAGTGCTTTGGCACATATCAAGAAAAACATAACAATTTCAAAATGGTAGATCCCAACCCAGTGATACTTCGTGATATCCTGCAGTGTACCAATACACACGTTTTAGGAGGGGTGTCAATCAATGGGGGTCGTCAATTTGGTCAGGAAGGGTGGTGGACAAAATGTTTCCCCATAGCTCATGCACAAACTCCTATCTCTGCGGCACGTGCGCCACATATCACTACCACAGCTTAGTGGTAAGGCATGTTGTGTCTGACCGCTCTAGGTTCAATGGCCTTTTGTGAATGAAGGTCTTGTGACCTTGTGCCGACAGCAGACTGGTTTAGCAGACATAAATCATTGAGATGAGGCAGAACAGACCCTCTTAACCTCTTAACCTATCAAATGGGCCAGCCACACCTTTGTGACAGGATGACGTAACACCGTTGGCCCAAAACAGGTGCATCGGTGCAGGGTTTTAAATAGAAACAACTAGTTATAGGTCAGTGCGATCTCTGGCCCAGAATATACCAAATATACAAAATTACATATAAGAATACAAATAGGTTAAGGGCGAAATGGTATAATAAACAGCTGAAGCACTCCAGCTGTAGCACTCCAGCTGTTGAAAATATCAAACATTTTTAGAAAAAAAAAATCCTTCAAAGTAACACAGTTCGGGATTTTTTTTCACACAAACACATTTGAATCTGAGGAACGATTCATGCATGAATAGATTTTCAGATTTGTGAGGGTTCGGGTGCTGTCACCTCGCTAAACGTGGATGTATTCGACCATCTTGTGAAAATAAACTGACAGTTTTTTATTTTTAGTTTTGTTTTTCTCTTTTCTCAGCAGATAGACACTTTCTTCACCTAAATTTTTTAAATGCGACTTCCGTTTTATCTTTCTGTTTAATGTTGCTCTTAAATCAGCATCAAGTTGTCTAAAAAGGGTATGACCCTTTCTTTATTGTAAAACTTATGATTTGATGATTAAATGGCTTCAGAAATAAAGTACGACACAAACAGAATGAATTACATTTTATATTTTGGATCAAACATGCGACCATCGATCAAACACTTGGTCGGTCTGCATTTCTAAATTGATTGGCTCTAAATTACCTAATTAGAAAGGAGATTTTGGTGCAAGCCTTCAAAAAAGGCTATTGGTAAAATGATGAAGCTCTTGAAATACATTTGCTGATTAATAAGGTCATTAGCATATCTGACAGACGACTTGATTCTAAAACCCTGCGATCACATTGAATGCTAGTAATGACGCTAGATTTTGATCAAGTCCATTGCAAAACTATAACCTCATAGCTCTGATTAAAAAAGAAATGTAACAAAAAGCCCACAAATGCAGGGGAAACTTCGCCAACGTTTCAGATTTAATCTAGTATATTTGTTTCCCAGACGTCACTATCGATTTGTAAATAGGTCACATCAAAGGAAATGCGGCAGGAAGTTTGAGATTGAACATGAACAAAGCTGAGCGCATGTCAGACTTTCACGCGTGTCCAAATTGATTGATAATCACCCAAGGGCATTCAAACTATTATCTTGACAATGTGATTTGACTACGAACGGTCCGGATAGGTCAGCCTCACAAAATGTCTCAAACTGTTCTAGTAAAAATTAATGGAGTCCTATCTGGTCGGAAGCATTTACGGCAACTGTAATACCGGTGGCTGTCACACCATGCAGGTATACTGCGTGTTTCAGGGATACTGCAACGAGTTGAGGCCGATTTATTTATGTAATGGTCTCGTTTTGAAAGTTTGTCTTGGCACATGCATTGGTCCTTGCGGGGTCCAAAACACAAGGGCACATAGGGCCCTAGAAGGTAATCTTTGTTCAACTTGGACCCCACAGGGGAATTTTTCAGAAAAATGCAATAATAAAACAACAATAGCAGAACCAAACAAATCACTTTTGGTAAGGGAACTGCAAAAAATGGGGTGGTAAAATTGACACCATGGGTGTTGTCACAATAGATACCAAAAAGAGAATCAAAATCAACATCTAGGGTGTTAAAATAACACTAATTTATGCCCAAACAATTACATTGGAGTTATTTGAAGACCCTATGATGTTAGTTTTGATTCTCTTTTTTGTATCTATATGTGACAACACCCATGGTGTCAATTTTAACAAAACAGTTTTTGCAGTCGGGGTGTGTGTGTGTGTGTGTGTGTGTGTGTGTGTGTGTGTGTGTGTACACACAGAAGGGCATATGTGGGGTCCTGACAACAATGGAACAATGGACCCCACAAGGTCATTTCAATAGGAACAATTGGGCCCCACAAGGAATTCTTCAGAAAAGGGAATAATAGAACAACAATAGCAGTACCCCACAAACCGGATCCGTAAGGATGTGTTGTGTGTGTGTGTGTGTGTGTGTGTGTGTGTGTGTGTGTACACACACAAGGGCATATGTGGGGTCCTGACAACAATGGAACAATGGACCCCACAAGGTCATTTCAATAGGAACAATTGGGCCCCACAAGGGAATTCTTCAGAAAAGGGAATAATAGAACAACAATAGCAGTACCCCACAAACCGGATCCGTAAGGATGTGTGTGTGTGTGTGTGTGTACGGGAGGGGGTAGCAAAGTGTCTAAACGCTACATACGAAATGTGGACTTTAAAACAAAAGAGGTCCACATAATGTAGAGACTTGAAGTGTACAGAGCAAAGGAATCTGCAGAGAGTGACTGCAACGCAGAGGTATGCGTGTGGTGGTGGTGATGGTGGTGGTGGTGGTGGTGGTTGGGTGGGGGGGGGGGGGTAACCAGGGCCCAATTTTATGGCTCTGCTTACCGCAGATTTCTGCGCTTACGTATCGTAGAATTGTATGCTACAAGGGCTCCGTAAGCGCAGAATTCCGCGGTAAGCAGAGCCATGAAATTGGGCCAAGATGGCATGCACGCGAATTCAAACGACACTTAAATGTCAACTACGTATAACTACCCTTTATTCTGCCATGTCTGATCCATTACAGGACAATGTTCTGCCCCCTGTGTAACACGAATAATTAATCGTGGTCGATATTGAATGACAGATACGAACGTCATTGTTGCGTCATTGAAGACGCCGCCACATACACGGCTCATTTACCCACAGTGCCAAACTGTTATTTGGTGACCTCATTAGTTTACCATCATCTACGGCACAAATTTGAAAGTATAATTAGGAATATGGCATAAATACCTGTCATTTAAAGCGGCGGTTTCCTCCTCCCTTTATATTTTATAGATCACTAGCCGCCGATTACTAGCAGCCCACTGTAATTTGCAATTATTGTGTGTTGCAAGGTACTGAGGTCATAGTCATTAGTGACAAGCCCCTATTATATCGTGGGCGCCAATGCAGTACTAATATCCAATGTTGAGCAGGAAGCTATGTTTA
Source organism: Pycnopodia helianthoides (assembly GCA_032158295.1). Classification (NCBI taxonomy): domain Eukaryota; kingdom Metazoa; phylum Echinodermata; class Asteroidea; order Forcipulatida; family Asteriidae; genus Pycnopodia; species Pycnopodia helianthoides. The sequence continues at coordinate 12,824,374 of CM063257.1, read as the reverse complement.
AAAATAGGAATTTTAACTGGAACTCTGCGTCATTTGGACCAAATATCTGCGCCATTTTGGCGGATTCCGGGGTTATACGGACCCGAAATTGGGTCAGTCCGTAGGTACACGGAATCTGGATCAATCATTGATAACATGAAACGTGCAGCATGTCCAAAATTCGTTTGCTGATAGCGTTCACCAAGTTGTTAGCTACGCCATTCTGGCGAGGCCATCACCATTAGCGATAAACCCTAAAAAAAATGGGCGCAAATAATGCATTGCTATTATTCACTAGCAATTATTCAAAGCTCAATATGATGCTAAATGCGCGTAAAATATTAATGAAATTGAGCTTCAATGTTTTATTACTTTTGTATTAGTACCTTTTTTGTACAACTGTCTAAACACCCCCCCCCATACACCCCGATTTCTGAGAAGAAAAAAACAAGAACAAAACAAAACAGAAACAAATTTAGTTACAATTGCTTACATTTCGCAATTTAACACTAGGGTTATATGAAGGTTGCGAAATGTGTAAAAGGTTGCGAAATGTTCGTTATGTGTTTTCACAAGCCAGCTCGACCTTTGTCAAACTTTGCTTGAAACTAATGCTAACTCTATTGACCCAAAATAGATTCATATGAAACCTGCAGCGAAAGTGGTTCTAACATCATCTATAGAGGTCTTACAGTGTGTTTGAGACGCCATATTGCCGGTCAATGACCAGAGGCAAGATCACAGTTCATTACCGTAACCACGACCGGCAAGATGGCTGCTGTTGCGGTAGTCGGGGCCAGTGACGTCAGCTGAAAAACCTCTATACTTATAAAGGTTGATCTTCTAAACACTACGAGCCCTTGTGTGGGGTGGGGTGGTTCCAGCTCATGCCAGGAGCGGTTGAAATTACCATATTTACATTAAGCAAAGTACGAGTTTCTCTAGAAACCAGCTTACACAATAAACGCGACCAACGACAACCCTCTAGTGCGTAAGTCTACCAGTCGGCAGCTGCCTGATTAAGCATGTTTTTATTACTCTGTGCATGATTTTAGTTGTAACACCATTTCCCTTGACTTGTCAGGGAATACACTTGAGAAACATAATTTAAAGTTTGAGTGGCTAGGGCAAGGTCGTTTACCCGCTACATTGTTCAGAACTTCCACTGGTCGGCTGGACTTAGGGGATTTCCCCCATAGACTCCTACACAAACAAAGCCTTATAGCCCTAGGGTAATTGAACTCCCGATTAATTTTAGTCTTTTGTTGGCAGACATTACATACTTTCGGTTGATAGGTCTAAGAGTCTTTTGTTGTAGTCTTTATGATCGAGTTGTAGACTACTCCAGTCTGTGCTTGTGTTGGGCGAGAAAATAATTTTAATAAACAACACATGTAAAACAGAATATAAAAGTGGGCCATTATCAGCACAAAGGAAAACCTGTCCCCACCCCGTGCAAATGTTCATTGATTCGCCCCTGGAATGGTGAGATACAATCTGTAGACCATCTGGAAGAATCTGGAATAGCTATCAGTTATAGTTTATCATCCCAAGGTATATGGTCAAAATATTCAGATAAGCTTTGCCAGCTGTCAACTGGTAATGTTATGTATTATTGTCCCAAGAGGACTCTTGCGCACTCTGGAGGGTTAGCGTCCCATCTGAAGGACGAGGCAATTCTGCCAAGACTGGGACTCAAATACACACTCTGCTTATCAGAAACGCCAAGGGTTTGAGTCATGTGCGCTTGATCACTCGGCAATGGCAAGCTACATTCAACCCACGAGTAGCACTGTGTGTTGATATCTACCACCAACGAAAGCCCGTTGCTTGGAAAGAAAGTGCTTTAAAGAAAGTAATTTCAAAAGACTGCAACAGGGCGAGCTGCTTCAGGGATAATGCTGCTAAAAACAGGGAGCAGTACAAAAATGACTGGTTAAAATAGTTTAGAAGTCGACAAGACGACTCTGTGAAAACGGGAGGTAATTATAGAAGAACAGACTCAAAGTACATGATGATACGTATAAGTATAGGAAAATTATATCAGTTAAAACAAAACTGCAACGCCTTTGGTCAAAGCTAAAAGCAAAGTGATGAGTGGTATTCTCGAAAGTATATCATGCTCGTGGACGGGTTAATTTCTTCCCCGTTTAGTTAATTTGGGGTTGTCTTTTTGCTGTTGATTTTTGTATTGTTGTTTATTTTGTATACAGCTCAAAGAGATCAGTGTTACAACGTCACTTTGCCACACAAAAACTCCACTGGACTTCTCTCATCGACCACATCCCCCCTGCTGGAATCGGATGGCATCTGGTTCAACCATGGATATCGTTACTACTGCTGGGACGTAAAAGTCCCTAGAGGAATGCAGATGAGCGCCCTCTGTCGTTTCCAGAAAAACGACATAGAGGACTTTTACCTTTATCTATTCTCGGGTGGATTGGTTAATCAACTCAACTTTTTCGTCACACCAGCCATTCAGCAAATTGTCTACTCACCTGGAGACACCCTAGGGATTATTGTGTCTGGCAACACCGTGAACGGGTTGGCCATGACGTGTAATTTAGAAGTTATTCCAGATAGAACGAGTGAGTATACACTTTTTCCACGAAGTTCACGAACTATCTTTTTGAAACTTTCCCTCAATGTTCTTTGAACCAAAATCTACATCTGACAACAAATCTAAAAGCTGCCACTAGAAGGCGTCTTGGTAATAGTTGTCCCCTCGAAACATTTCTCAATTTGCCTATCATGTATTTCAAAACGTATGACATATTTATCAAGTGAGACAATAACACAAGTTATGCAGTCACCGATGAAGCCGCTTATTATTACCTTATTCCAAGGACAATATCAACCCCATACTTTTGACTTTCACAATTATATTACGATGACTACGTGCCTTTTGTATATAAGAAAATGTGATGCGATCAATGAGTCCTTTGTCGACCCTTGTCATTTTTTATATATTTTTTTCAATTTGAAAGAAGTACAATCTCAGCTTTAAAGATATGAAAACCCCGTGTTGATACCACATTTGGTTCAAAAGTTATGGAGGTGGAAACACCAAGAGATGTATAGAAATGTACACCCCTGTTGACCTTTTTTGGCCTGTTATTCAATAATGCATTTACCGACAAACGACTCATTTAGCTTGATCGCATCACAAACGGTGTTATTTAATGGACAGTTGCGATCCAGTTTTGACGTAAATTTGTGCATTTAAGGTTGCCACGTGATTCAACACACAAACTAGTATGGTTGTCAGTATAGTTCACTGATAATGTGAAGAAAGAAATACAAACAAAGAAAGAAACAAACACAAAAAGCCACCTATAACACCCCGATAAACAAACCAAACAGAATAATAAAAAAGCAGCAACAGCATAGACACCGAGGTAAATAAAAAAAAAATGCTGGAACAATGGACCCCTGAGCCAAAAACCTTACCATTAGGTATTGACTGAACAGTTTATGAACGAAATTGTTGTTGGGAGCGTTGTACACTGCCCATCCTTAGGCTTAATCAACAAGCACTCCGCGTTCATGACGTCAACACATTTTAACATGGTTTTTAAACTGTTACCACCATTAATGTAAGACTATTTAATAATGTCTGTAGAACATTTTGTTTGGCTCATCCTCGCCCCACTTTCTCCCGTTTAGCCACTTTACCCCGTATCCCGTTTTAGGGCATTGCGGTTCGCAAATCATCATAACAAAATAAAAAATAAAATAAAAAAACACTACCTCGATATTGAATTACACGAACAGAGCTTAGGATTCCCGGATAAAGAATACAATTTTAATGTTTATGCGTGCTTTTCTAACTGCATCAGGACTACAACATTTGTTAGTCTTTTTGATGCCATAACCTGGTACCGTGATGGAGTCTTACAAGTCGTGCCTGGATTACAGTTAGTCCGTTACGTGTGTAGTTTTGCAAAACCACTGGATTGCAAAAGTATATACGTTCGGCCTTGACTGCCCAAACATCCACTTATCAGTCAAAAACATAAAGCTCTCAACTTGCCCATATCGGAGATAAGTCATTGCTACCCAAACCAAAACAAAAAGCACATACTCCTTCCTAGCCCTGCAATTTCTTAAATTGTTTAATGTATCTCTTGATGCCCTACAGGACAGCAGCGTGCAGTGGAAAAACGTTTATACCACCTTTAAAATGTTGATTTCATACATTTTATTATTTTTTTATTTTGTTTTTAGACTGCAAACAACTTGTTTGTTGTAGACAGTACTACCCAATATAAGAAGTGTTTTATAACTGGGGATTCGGAGTCCATGAGTCATACTGCTGCCTAAAGGATCGTAGGTCATGTCAGTAGGGCCTGTCTGATGATAGAACTTAAAGGGTTTTTACCATTATATGCTAAAATATTAACAAGTAATTAATGATTAATGTGCTTTTGGTCTATAGGTTGCAGATCTGTAGGCCATCGAATGGCTAAAAAGGGGTTGTGATACTGAAGGTCAGTGTTTTAAACTTGTGTAGACTACATAAACGTCTACAGACCTGTACATAGATAGCCGAGTGTTCCTTATACACCAATACGACGAGAATTCAATATATCGCTGTAACTAAAGAAGGGGGTTCATAACAACAAACTAGAAAGAAGGCTGTTTTTAGTTCAGCCTTAGTTTTTGTTAAGTTTGTTTTGATTGACAGAGAAGCTAAATAGGACGCAAGTGTCAATTACAATATTGACGAATGGTGAACGGCACACATGTCATTTACAAAACTAGTTAACAGCTTGTTAAACTGCTTTATTACCTCCATCCCATTCTTCTATTAACAGGGGACATTTGCGGTGACCCAAACGTCAACATAAACCAAACAACACCATTTACGATCAACATACCGGATTTCCATGCGTTTGAATGCCGCTGGCTTATTACTAGCCCTACGGGAACCGTCATCTACGTAGACATACAGGTCATCTCGCTGTACAACAGACAAACGTTGTCATTTTGGGAAGCACAGGATAACGGAAGCGCGTCCGCCATGGTGGCTAGCTTCACGTCCGCAGAAGCCATCCCGAGCGGGTTGACCATTTTCTCCGGTGGGAGTAGCATCTTAGTGAATTTTTCCTGTCCGTTTTACTCATACGGATTGCTCCCATTGCAAATGAGCATCCGCCCTGAGGCGAACGGAGGTAAGATTTCAAACTTCTGTATTGACCACCATTCAGCCACCATGTTTGTAGTACCGACTTGCAGAAGAACATTATCAATAATAAAGTTATAAATAAATATTTCAAAAAATAATCAAATAACCAAAATTTGAAAATTTAGAAACTCCAAAGTTTACCCAGATTCCGAGTCGCAAGAGGCCTGACCTACTTCTGTGGGGGTCAAGCGGACCCAGAAAGTGGTTAATATGAAGCTTTAACTTGTATTTTGCGGTTTTTTTTCTCCATTTTCTAGGTCATTATTGACACAGATTTCAGGTCAAATTAACCAATCAATGAATCAGGAACCACGGTACCCGGTTTCGGGTCATTTCATTTTCAGAGTGTTTCGATTAGTAACTGCAGTCATAATGTCGACGTAACTGTGGTATTTGTGTATTTGGTATTTTGTGTACAAACGAAACCCCGAGTTCAGCTTTTGCTTGAAACAGACATTGTCAACACTGCAATCTTCGGCCCAACACAAAATATATCTCCCCCCCCCCCTCCTCTTCGTCATTGAAAAAAAAAGTAAAATAATCATATATATTATATCAAATTTGTAGGGTAGATGACCTTGGCTTTCGATCCAAACCGGACCTTCGTCAGAGGCATAAACGAGCACACACGAAAGCATATCCATTTACAGCAAAAAAAGAGAGGCCAAGAACAATGGGATGGTGTCCAGAAAAATGAGGGAAAATTATAGCCAATCAAAGTTATTAGTTTACAAACAGTTGGGAATCAGAGTTATGTGGTGGGGACAAAGGGATGGTCAGTGAAAGGGTGGATTACTGGACCAAGCGGGAAACATGAAAGGACAGGATTAAGGGGCACGAGGCATCGGTATGATGCAGCTCACAATAGGGAACAGGACCAAAGTATATACAACAATGTGAAAGGGAGGTAATTATAGAACAAGTCTGTGGAGAGAAGGGATTATTAGGAAAAGAGCAGGTCGATCTCCAAAAAAATATATAAGTATAAATAAATAGGTAACCAGACTTGGGCCGTGTCCAGTTTCATGGCTCCTACAGTGGCTACACTTGGATTGATGAAATAGTCAAACAGTCTCTTGCCGCTACATGCGGCTAATTGCCATAGGTAGCCGAATCTGCTTGATTTGGACGCAGCCTGGGGTAAACAAAACCACAGTTTGGCTCCGGCTCCGACTGATCGAAGTTCTGTGCTGAAGGTGTACGATTTAATAGTGGCTGACGAAGCCAGAGCCGGAGCTTGGAAGACCAAACAGTGGAAAGGGTCATACTAACCTGCAGGCAAAAGACAACGTTCACGTTGTTGTTCTCCAATTTGCTTTCTAATTTGTGTTCTTTCTTTGTATGCAAGAACATGATCAACAAAACGAAGTGATTACTATGAAAGAATATACTAATTTCTTTTTTCAAGGTCAATGCAGCTCTCTTCAGTTGAAATGTGAAGCCGATAATAAGTGTCTGCCGATAAGCTATTTGTGTAACGGTATGGCAGACTGCTCCGATTACGTTGATGAGAGTACCTGCGGTAAGTGGTACACAATATAATTTATGCAGTAAATGGTATACAGTATACAATGTAATTCTCTTGGTGAGCTGGTTGATGTGTGATTAATGTATTAAAAGCCTCTGGTTTTCTATCCATGAAACTAAGATGCACATTGCTTTCAAATCAAACGAAATGTCGAAGTTTGGAAATGCTTTTTCTAGAGCTGTCTATGCAGCAACAACATCGTAAATAGTAAGGGGTGATTGAAAAAACATAATTTAGCTTTTTAAAATACAACTGGTGGAACATACGTTCCGCCATTTTGTGGAGTACAAAACTGTGCACAAAAACCACACAACTCAAAGGAATAATTGTGTGATACTGTCAACACATCTTTGCCATCCATATTATTTTTTCAAAATAAATAACTGCCGACAAAGGCTATGTGTAATGGTGCAGGAGAATGCTCCAATTACCAGGATGAGAGTTCATGCGTCAAGTAATATACTAACCCGCTCATGTGCGCGTGTGCGCAGCAACAAGAGGGAGGTTTCGGTCGCACACGTTTAGAGTAAACGACTACAGATAGCTAATCGTCGAGCGTAATACGCGTAATTCACCACACGTATAGTGCAGAGGGTTTCGTTGCTGACCCCCATACGGTTACATTTAACTAAGCTACAGAGGGCGCAAACTTCAAAGTACGTCAACTCGACCATAACCTTAACAACGCAACGCAGTGCCCCCAATCGCCCTCCATTCGGTGAGAAAATACACTACCAAAACAAACACTACATGACATCCCAACCTGAAATGAATTACGAGATCATCTACTACTTTCTATGACCGATTATTATTTTTTTTTCGAGAAATATTGTGAGTAAATTACTGACTTTTACTAGAGGTTCTCTTACGTGTAGTGGAGCTGCTAAACGTCTTCACGAAAATGTTAACTCTATGACCGATAGGGTATACGTCATAACTGCACAAACAATGATGACGTCACAGCTACTAAAAGTCGTCGCTGCGATAACCGTGCGCCAACGAAACCTCGCTATTATAAGATATTTTACTTTCCGTGAGCCGGTTGGCGTCTGAATAATGTACTAAAAGCTCTTAGAGAATGCCATGCCGTTGGCCTTGGAAAAGATATCCTGCCTGATATATAGGTTGTCATTTTGGGGTTGAGAAAAATCAAATCAACCGTTGTTACTATGATTGTGTTTTATTTGGTCATGACAAGTTTCAGGAAATATTTACCCATTACTGATATAATTTATTCATTTCGTATTATCAATTTGTAAGATTATGCTGTCCATAGGTTATGTGTCGGGACTTAACATTGAAAATGTGCCCTTTTTAATACAACCAGCGGAACACACGTTCCACCATTTTGTGGAGTCAAAACTGCGGTTATACATCATGGCGGACCGTTTTCTGTCATGAGATTGCACGAAAACAGCACAATTCCAAGGGATATTATTTCGTGTGGGTCATTAGATTATACTTTCAAAATATCTTTCCAACCATATTCGTTTCAAAACAACGCTTTGTATAGCCCAAAGCGCCCAATCCGAGGGTATTTTGTCATTTGCCATTGCCCTACTCGAACACGTGGCTACACAAAATTGAACTCTAACCCCGTTTCTAGCTCTAGCACTGACCCTTACCATTTCAGCAAAGACCAAGGGGCCCTCCAACAACCGATCGAGGTGTTTATTTTCACTTGGTTAAGTAGTTAGAGCTACGACCTTCTCCAACAATGCAAACACTATACCCCCATGAACAACATGGGTTTTACCCATCAGGTTGTTCCCTTTGGGACATCATTCAGCCCATGGAGTTTGCCTCATTCATTGGCATGAACATTGTCCGATTTTGCGATCATGTATTTCATAGCTTTATCCTCTCCTTCCCCAGACATTTGTGGCGCTTCAAAACACGACCTCCAATTCAACGAGCCGCTCACCATCCTCGGGGGTTACTTTACATCACCGGATGGGATGCACACTGCTTACTTTGCCAGCTATCTCGGTACCTCAGAATCGATTCCGAATACCACCATCAGCAGTGTCCAGCACCCGAACAGTAATTCTCAGATCGAATGCCTGTGGAGGTTATCCGAACCAGCCGGAGCTCGAATTCGGGTTGAAGTAGTCGAATTTTCCGGGTTCGGTGTGAAGCTGGCCGTGGGGAACGGTGAAGCGCCCTCTGTGGGTACTGCGAATGTTGTATTGAAACCAGACGGGTTTTCTTTTATTACTGAAGTATTGTCGGTTAAGTCCAATGTTTGGATAACGTTAGAATTCAACGAGCTAGATGGATATCTTGGGAAACTCAGAATCATTTTGACAGTCTACAACATAACAGGTGAAAACAAAAACAGTTTTACCTAAACGTACACATTTATGTATTGGGTACAAAAAGACAATCATCTAGTGTTTAAATAAACAAACCATAAGAACCTCATTTTAACCCTGGTGTCCGCCAACTTAGAATATTTATGCGCGTCCCCCAGGGTGCTCACGCGGTAGACGTTTTATGTTGGGGTGTAAATTGACACATGAAACAGCCACAAGGTAAAAAAAAGAAACAGGTCAACTACATTGTATAATTACACTGAGGGTATTTCTGGGTCAGGATTGTAAACATATGTGGTTTCCATTCAGATGACATACAAATGTTGATACAGAGGCGGCAAGTTACTGCACAAATGAACGCTGCCTTGGCTCCACCCACATTTTATGACAACTGGCCCACCTGGTGAATGACCTCTAGAGCAAAATCGGTTCTGCCACTTTGTTAAGGAATGTTCAGGTTTGGATGAAAATCAATTTCAGTGAAATTGAACCGAAACTAAATATTTTAATTAACAACAATTTAAAAAAAAAAGTGCCTACGGCGTGAGCACCTTCGTTGACAGCAGGGTTAACATACATTGTTTTTTATTGTAAATGGGGCAGGACCAAATAAATGGCAAAACATGATTGGGTAGCCAATGAAATCCATTGAAAACTCCTGAACAGGGAGTACATTGATCGAAAGTATCTGCTTCATTTCTTGCATTAATATGTCCGTCAAATCACATTCGTAACTAGATCGATCATTTTAAACATTGATTACTCCAAATAACCCCTGATTCTCTGTCGAACACGGTGTGATTGTTCCCACATAATAAATTGACCAACCGGATAGAAAAGATCAAAGAAATAAATACAATTCAGGATGTTTGGAGCTTCACAATTTAAACGTCCATTCTTTTATCGAAAACTATTTACGTCAACTTTTACATTAAATTTACGTCAAAACACACTTGTAATTTTCCTGATCTTTCTACTGCCGCGGTATGAAACGTTCCACGAACAGATTCAGTGATATTCCTCAATCTCGCAGCATTTCTTTTCAAGCGACTCATTTTTTCTAACGTCTTAATAAATGTACAACATTTTTTGATTGTTAAATATTAGATTGTGACGTCAACGAATATACGTGTCCAACTGGTCAACAGTGCCTGAACTCAACGTCTGTCTGCAACGGCATGCGAGAGTGCGCCGGCAACGGCGATGAGTTAGGCTGCGGTAAGGCACACCGCCATTGCACTTTTGTTTTCATATGTTGAATGGAAAGATCTAGCTCTTGAGTAACGGCAATTTTAATTCAGTTATGAGACCCTATGTAATTCTTTATCCCAATATATTATTTTGAAAACATAATTAATTTGATTTTTGTGTGTGTGTGAAAATTATCCCCGATGTTAACAAGACAATTGGCATGCTGTTTGGCGAGGTTTGGCTAGGCTTGGCTAGGTGAAGCTGGGGAACTTTGATTTATTTAGATAAAAAAAACTAATTTAAATGGCGAGGTACTGTTTGTTTAATTAAAAACTGACACTTGAAAAGTCCTTGATGGCACCACGGTTTTAAGCTAACTTGACGCGCAATAAAGATCGATAACGCACCGCTGTTCAGAGGGGGGGGGGGGTGCCAAAGTGCCACTCTTGAAATTACATTGACATCTGTAGCTGCACTTTGTTCGTATGTATAGCTTAAATTAGCGCAATACGCAGAGAGTAATATGAGCCGTGCAATACTGGTTTGTATCACACTTATTGTTGCTATGGATTTGACCGATCAGAATCGAAGATTCAAACCTGCTCGAAGGTAGCCTGTTTTGTGGGACAACTTATCTACATGACCGCCAGATTATTATGTGTTTTCTCTCTGTTTTAATTAAACAGGGGTGTGTGGAAATGACTCGTATGCATGTATGAATGGGGACTGCATTCCAAAGTACCTTCAGTGTAACAGACATCATAACTGCAACGACTTCTCCGACGAGTTGTTCTGCGGTAGGTAACCCAGAAATGCCAACCATTTCCGTAGTAATCGCTATTGTTAATAATATTATTGGTTTTGTTTTGTTTTATAATAATGAAAAGTAAATAATTTATTATTATTTTTGTTTATTATTATCTTATGTTTGGCCATTGAACAAAAACAATTAAGTTCAAGGGCTGGCTTACATGTACATGGTATAGGCTTGTTTAGACATTTCAAGTTAATTCTAGCTGTTTTTATTTTACTGTTGGAAAACGAAGGGGTGGGGGAGAGAAGAACAAATAAAACAAACAGGAAATCAGAATAAGGTAAAAATAATGCAATGCGTGACGAGAATGTGTAAATTTGTAATACAATGTGTTGTTTTCGTACACCTTTTTTTCAGGACACTGTGAAAACGAGAAAATTCGTATTACTAATGGCACATCATTTTCTTTCGAACAAAACGACGGCGCCATTACTTGTTTTTGGTTCATCACCTCTGACCCCGGGTCGAGAATTCAACTAGAGGTGACTGACGTCCCTTACTGTGATATTACCATCGGTGAGGGTGAGCCAGACAATGGAACCGTCTTACAGAAGATTTTGTCCAGTCAGTGGATTTACACAATTTTCCCGCGTTACTTTTCGTCGAGCGGCAACACAATGTGGATACTAAGGGACGCATGCGTAACACGTGCATCGGCCGATGCTCCGTCCTATATTGATTTGGTGACAACGAGGATCAAAATCATTCAATACGTAAAGAAGGGTAGGGAAACAGTTCTGTTTGATTTTGATTATTTTTTTTTAATATAATAAAGGGGTTTAAAGTGACAATTATTATCTATCGTAACTTGTCTACTCTACTTTTAATGTACACTTTACCAATACTCAATGTTTCTCGAGAAAATGTACTTGGTTCTTTTCGCAATATTGAAAACATAAAGCACTGCGATCTAAAGCAGCACAACAACTGTTATTTTTGTGGTTTTCCGACACTTAAGATGGCCACCTTGCTTTGTTACTACAGGTTGGCTGTTTAGGGTAGTTATTGAAAATAAATGGTTTAATGTTAGCGCTTAACTATTTCTCCCTCAACAGAATGTGAACAAGGCGAGTTTTCTTGCGATTCGGGTCCAAAATGTCTCCCTCATTCCGCTGTTTGCGACGGTTGGGCCGATTGCCCTGAGAGGGAGGACGAGTTTGGTTGCGGTAAGTCAACAGTAGGGAGTAATAGTTAGCGTTGTGAACGTAGGCAACCGCAGTTGACATTAATTGAAACAGCAGAATATTAGCAACAACTATAAAATAAGCACGACAACTGATGATTTTAATGCCAACAAAAGCCCCAAACTTCAAGAGTATTTCGATTCATTCGAAACAAAGCATTATTGGCTACGGAAATCATAAGATAGCAAACCCCAAAATATAAAATATAAAAACAATACAAAGAACAACAAATTACTTAACAAAATAATATTAATAATAGACTTTAACTTTACCAATTAACCCCAACAAGTACACAAATGAATATGCTGCATAAAGAAACACAATAAATACATAATAAATAAATAATTAAATAAATGACATGAATGAAACAAGTATAAACATAAATAAATACAGTAAATTCCACTCATTATGACCATTCATATATTCTTTACCCTGATAACGAACAATAAATTTCCGACATCTTTCCCGGTGAGAAAAGTGGACTAGGCTCACCATTTGACGCTATAACTTCTTCTGAATAGTGTTACCTTCTTGACGTCCAAAAGTATCCCTATACAAAACCCACATTTAGTTCATTGGACAAAGCCGGTGTCGCGGTCTCAGATGTCGGTGTGCTAAAAGCTCCGGACTACCAAATACGGTAGTATTACGTCATGCCATACCTGCGCACAGCAAGCGAAAGTAGTCGATTTTAGTGCCGGGCTAAGTCGACTGTTTTGCTGGAGCTCGTAGTCGTAACTGTCATGGCGGCGTCCACAAGTAAATCGAGTGGTGAACGAGTTAATCGTCTACGACAGTATTGTGAAAAAAAAAAACAATCACCTAATAGAGTATTTGAGGAGCGGGAATTACAGAGAAGGTTCTTCTGAAAGCCAGAAGAGGGTTGTGAACAGAAAAGAATCGGAAAGAACAAATAAAAGGTCTCGGATATTTATTCGCGGCGGCAGCATGCATGCACAGCACGGGAAATCCACGCCCGCATCGACAGCATGCTGAACCGTCCGGCTACGTCATCCGGCGGAAAGCTTGGCTCGTCGGAAATCTGAGACCGTGATTACAGCGTGCCGAAATGCCCGGTGACGTCACCCGGAAATTTTAGCACACCGGACATCTGAGACCCGACACCGGTCCAACAGAGCATTTTTTGTTATTCAACCAAAGTCCACCTTTGCAACTTCTGACACAACTTAAGTTTTCCCCAGGTGTCTTGTGAAAGAGCGCCTGCAGAATCTGTCGGTCATCGTCCTGCCCACATCTACGAAACTCCTGACAAAAATCGATTTACATATTCATTCAGTTGGACTCAGAAAATCGCTGAAAACTCGCCCCCAACGGACAAAGTTTTTAGTAAGACAAGTTCCCTAGTTAACATATGGAAGCTCGTGCAATTGCAAACTTGTTGTTGGCATTATACAGCCATACACATTACCCGAATTACTAAGACAGTGTTCATAAATTCAGTCAGAAACAGCTACCCTAAGTCCCAAATCTATCACCGAATTGTGTGCTGGATTGTCAATAAGTAACTTTGAAATAACGGTGTGTATTTTAGGTACAGACTATGGTGACAAGGTTCAACTTAACATCATTGACCAGAATTACCATAACGTCCATGAAAACGAGACACCAAATCCGGCAAAGAAACTGAACAACAAGCGCCATTTTGTAATTACGCTTACTCAATGTGCAGCAGCCTTTGTCCTTTGAACTGTCAAACACACGTTTTCGTGCAACCTACCGGAGACGGTGTACTCATTTGCATAACAATGACACTTCCACCTGTGAAGTTTACAGTTGGCGAATAGAGTGAGAGGAATCTGTCATAGCAAAGTTGGCCCCGTCGAGTCCATGTGACTTTATTATGCTAACAAAAAATTATAAAAAGGGCATCTTGATGTGGAATGTCCTTAAACACAATGGCTCAAACACACTAAGCAGTTTATTGGAGCCAACATGTTTAGGAAACAGTCTACTCGTTTGCATAACAATCCTACTTCCACCTGTGAAGTTTTCATTTGGCGAATAGAGTGAGAGGAATCTGTCATAGCAAAGTTGGCCCCGCCCAGTCAATATGACTTTTTGTTGTTGTGGAATGTCGGTACACACACTTGCTTAAATAAAGTAAATTTGTCACTTGGGCATGAAATGCGATTCAGAGGGCATCCAGCCTTGGGGCCTACACTTTGAGCAAGGACTCGGGTCAGTTAAATTGACAAGTACTGCCAACCATTTTATTTCTTACTTTTTAGGAAACTGTGCACCAAACAAATTTTCCTGTCGAACTGGAGGTGGCTGCCTGTTCAAAACATCCCTATGCAATAATAGATATGACTGTCTGGACCTATCTGACGAATTCGATTGTGGTGAGTGTTAACTATTTACATAGATAAACCCTGCAACGATGCACCTGTTTTGTCCCAACGGTATTACGTCATCTTGCCAGAGAGGTGTGACAGGCCCATTTGATAGGTTAAGAGGGACGTCTGTTCTGCCTTATATCAATGATTTATGTCTGCTAAACCAGTCTGCTGTCGGCACAAGATCACAAGACCTTCATTCACAAAAGGCCATTGAACCTAGAGCGGTCAGACACAACATGCCTTACCACTAAGCTGCGGTAGTGATCTGTGGCGCACGCGCCGCAGAGATAGGAGTTTGTGCATGAGCTATGGGAATTTTTTTTTTCCATTAGCCCTTCTGACCAAATTGGCGACCCCTGTTGATTGACACTCCTAAAACGTGTGTATTGGGTACACTGCAGGATATCAAGGAGTATCACGGGGTTGGGATCTACCATTTTGAAATGGTTATGTTTTTCTTGATATGTGCCAGTGCCAAAAATGTATTTATTATTTTGTAATTGAATGTCAATACTTGCCGTAAAACCATGTCATATGCCTGCCGTACTTTCTCTTTCGGTGCTCGACATGAGGCATGGTGTATCCCCTAACTGTGTCCCATTGTGTTCTTGGAACCTCAGCGATTATTTAGTGGACATGGGGGGTACTTCTGTACAAGAGGCAGTTATTGTATAATGGGAAATAATGGGGGAACTCTCTGCCCCAAATCGGGCATGATAAATACTATCTTGACACACTGTGACGAAGATGACACTATCGTATAGTCCTAATTCGCTGTGTCATTACACTACGAAAAAAGTGAAGTATTAAACAACAACACAAATTGAAGTTGAAGTTTCTAACAAGCTTTTGCTATTTTTTTCACAGGTGGAATATGCGGCGAAACCCAGCTCAACATCAGCCAACCAGTTTCGTTCACCTTTCGATTACCCGACTACCTGTTGTTCGATTGCCGATGGTATCTCACAAGCCCCGTAGGAACGTTCGTCTACATCGAGGTGGAACACGTCACAGTGAACCCAGGTCAGGCTTTATCCTTCGGAACCTTTCAACGAAATGGATCCTCAATTGTTGCCTCGGATGGCACCACACTTGCCCCGGTACAGCCTAGTAAAACGACTTACTACTTCAGCGGGAACGCTGTGTGGATCGGAGTGTCTTGCAATCTGTACAGAAACGTCAATCCTCTACTACTGAATCTCTCATTGCGGTCAAACACAACATATGGTAAGACCATTCGTACGTCCAGCTATAGCAACGTAGTGCCGAATAGTCTCGGGGAGTCCAGAGTATTTTGAATGTTTGTTTAGGCTCTTGTCCGTTATTCAAGATTAAATAAATACAATATGAGTAAACCCATTCACTCTATGACTCGGTTTTGGGTCCCATGAGGTCTGACCCATTTCTGGATCAATATGACCTGGACTCTGTGCCAAAATTACACAGAAATGGGTCACAATGACACACATTCTAAGTTAAAATCCATTTGTTTTGACCAGTTTCCGGGTCAGCTTGACTCGGTATTGGGTCAGGCCCCCCATGGGACACGGGATCCGAGTCAAGTGTGGCTCTGTTTTTTTTTTAAGAGTGCAAACAAGTTCCTTGAGGATTAGGCAACCCGACTGAGAAGAAGAGTGTAATGTCTACTCATTATGTAAATGTTTGTGCTGCTTTTGTTGTTGTAAAATATTTGTGAAGGGCGGTGAAAGCGCATTTTCTCACGTGTTCACGGTGATGGTGCAGCTGTAATTGAGTCAAGTACTCAATAAGGGCTGTTGGGTCGAAGACTGGAGTTGGAGGGGGTTGATTCAATGACCAAGAACCACGTAGGAAGAAAACTAGGACTAGTAATGTATCTAACAGAGATACTAGTTTGTGTTTGGGATAAAGAATACCATTGTGGTGTCACCACACACTGCTGTAGGGACTAATAAGCCTGACCTTGCGGTAACAAGTCCCCACTCTAGCTATTCGCTACTTGTACGGGATCCGCCATGTGCGTGTAGGGCCTCGACTTCATGCTTCATTTGTGTATCCGTTTGGATGAAAGTGTCATTACATTAACGCGACAATACAACATTATACAATTATTCTATTCACTGCTGTACTCAATTCGAGGCGCTACATGCAAATGGCTGACCATGCGAAACCGCTGTCCTTTTCCTCGTTTACGCTCTGTTAACTTTATACTTGTTATTGTTGTTAGTTTGTTCAAATAGCCCGGAATTTCTCCCTGGCCAGGGCACAAAGATATTCACAGAAAAGCATTGCGAAAAGGCACCCAGTCCATTCTACCATGTCTATTTGTGGCAAAAGGACCACCAACGTCTATAAATAATTATTGTTATTCTGAGAACACAGTAAATGTACATTGGCGGATGGGGGGGGGGGGGGTCAACATGTCACATGCACCAAATACAGTACATATTTCTATTACTCTTCTATTATTCCCCATTCATTAGGTCAATGCAGCTATGGTGAGTTGAAATGTGAAACGGATAGCAAGTGTCTGCCGAAAAGCTCCACCTGTAACGGCGTGGTAGACTGCTCGGACTACGCCGACGAGAATGCATGCGGTAAGATTAAGATTTACTGGGACCCTGTTATTTTGACTAAAAGGCAATAGACATGGAGTTTCATTCTTTTTCGGAAGTGTAGGGAACATTTTACTTTGAAATTGGCGCATTTTGGAAATATTAAAGGACAATATTATTAGATCCCCCCTCCACGCCTTCCCCTGCTTTTCTATAAATTCACCTTGCAAAAAATCTGAGAGGAATTCACGCATTTCATTGTCATACTTCATTGAACACTTTGACACTTTCATAATTGAATTGCTTTCCAGCCGGATTTTGTTTGTAGTGGATTGATACTGGTAGGAGTTTCATAAACAGTGAACTTTAGATTGAAACCAGTCTTTATGGTCATTAATGATGATAGTATCACATAGACGATTTAGAGGGGCATCCTGGCCAGGGTTAACAAGAGGGGCCACTGTCTCCATCATATAGTACAGTATACACCATGTAACCTGTGATATCACTTGTTTACAAAAGCCAGGGCCCGGACTTCCTGCAGGCACGATTTGTACGCAGCTTATTGACGAAAACATAAAATCTGATCTTTTGTGGAGATTGCACTGTCTGATTGTTTTTTTTTATTATAAAGTTTTGATATAAAGAAAGGGGGCCCATCTCGAAACTTGTTCAGTCATTACTTTATAACTCTTGAATTAGAGTGTACTTAAAGACACTTGGCACCTTTGGTAATTGTCAAAACCAGTCTTCTCACTTGGTGTATCTCAACATATGCACAAAATAAGGGAAGAATGCAAAATTTAACGTGCGGTATTTACACCGGTACCGCAGTTTTTTTTTACATCGGTACCAATGTAAGGCTTGTTGAAAGTTGGTACGAATAGATTCTGGTAAACCTGAATAACCATTATTCATGAGAGGTCACTCCAGGCTCATTAAGATGATCAGGCTACTAAAAAGGAACTGTGGCTTGAATGGCTTGAGGTTTTCGGACAATACCCCACCAAACGGGGCAAAGCAGGCATTGTGCAAAATGTGTGGGGATTAAAGGATTATGACCAAAGGGGCACCTGGCGTGAAATTGATCCCTATCGCGGGAAAGGATTAATGCAGGAAGCTTGGAGCCCTGCAAGGACAACACCTGACAATTTACTATGTATAAATAAATTTGAAGATTTTTAGCATTTCCCAAATATCTGAAATTTGTTTTTCAACTTTGTGTTCTCTTTATGAATTCTTGGGAAAGTATTGGCAATCTAAATTTTAATTAAAACAGCTTATATTTCCCACAGCGACTTGAACCATTAGTATTTAAAATGGGGCCGTGGTAAACTCCATTAATCTAGAAAATTCACTGAATGCCAAACAAGAAGTCACTTTGAGTTTCAATAAACGATCTGGTTTATTCAGATTAAAAAAAAAATACAAAATTATACAAAATAAACCGCAATTAAAACGTGGTAAGAAAATACAAAATGCATAACAGATTTGAGGCAAAAGAAAACGTCGTCAAACAATTTAAGAAAAAAGAAACAAACAACTAAAATCAAAACTTGGAAAAAGGTAAGTTGGTGGGTTAACTATGTCTGCATTTGTCATTGATGACTGCTCTGATCTTTGCGAACGATTGTTTTCCCTGAACTTGGCCTGGAAATTCAAGTTCCGCCTGGTCAATCATTGAGAGAACCAATCGTCTATCAAGCCGATCTTTTTTCACCATTCCATCTTTTGTCATCACGGTGGACCCTTGAAAGTTTGATCCTCTCATAACTTCTGCCTTGAAAAAGTAGCCCATGAGACCTCGAAGAAAGGTCGTCACTTTGTCCTATTTTGAACGATGCATGCCATATTCTTCAGCATCATCCTCAATGGGCTTGTATACGGCACCGGGGTTCACATTTTCGTGCCGAATGGGGATTGTGACCTTTCCCCGAAGGATGTTCAGAGAGGAAGCGGAGGCCGGATCTTGTGTCTGCTGCCGAGGGACGACTGGTTCACGGGTTTCAAGATTGATTGAGAAACTTCTTTCCCTTCGTTCCTTCATGTCCACTCTCTCTTTTACAAACCTGCGAAAATTTGAACTCAATTGGTCGTCGAAGTTGCGAGATCATAATGGAAGAAAAAACACAAATGTCACACGAAGATGTGTGCTTTTTTATAGATGCTTGATTTCGAGACCTCACGCGTGAGGTCTCAAAATCAAAATCAAAATCAGCTCTCCATTGTTCGTTACCAAGTAAGTTTTTATGCTAACACTTATTTTGAGTAATTACCAATAGTGTCCAGTGCCTTTAAGTATCTCCAAGGTCAGGGTTTTGAAAGTAAAATGGGTACAAATACACACACAGGAAACTTAACTCTGTCTCTACTTTTCCTTTCGTTTCTTATTAATCTTCTCCAGAGATATGCGGTCCTCCCAGCCATGAGCTTGGGTTCGACGAGGCACTAACGGTACTTGGCAGTTACCGCTGGGAACCGAGCAACGAAACGTATACAGCAATCTTTGCCATCTACACGGGAACTTCAGTATCGATACCCGAATCACCTACTAGCCATGTGGAACACCCCAACAGCAGCCTCAGAACCGAATGCTTCTGGAGGTTCTCAGAGCCGCCGGGGAGTCGAATCAGAGTGGAGGTGGCGGAATTCTCAGGCCTGGGGGCGACGCTGACGGCCGGGAACGGCAACAACCCATCGTCGGGTGTCAAGAATGCTGTTTTTGTCTCGGACACGTTTTCGTTTGTGTCGACGGAAGTTTTATCAGTCGGTGATGGTGTTTGGATTACACTTGAGTTTGCTGAGTTGAACAGTGGTTGGCTCGGCAAACTTAGACTTGTCTTGACAGTATACAATGTGACAGGTACGTGAAATGTTCGATTTTTTTTTTTAGTTTTCATTAAAGATATTAGTTTTGCGGTTTTCAAATTCAGTACCATCACAAATCAAACAAATTTTGAAATTATAAGAAATGGCGCGATGAAAAGCATACGGTATGTGTTTTGGGCCTGCTATTTTAAACCAGCTTTGATATTGTTAGATGCATCGTGTTCAAAGGACGTTGACAGTAACAGCAACAGTAAACAAAATAAAGCAACAACACAGTATTGTTAAATTCACCTTCTTAAAAAAAGTAAAACGTCTGAACAAAGTACAAAGGAGCTTATCTACTTATCTCAATAATCATTTATTATTTATTTTTAACTTATTTAGTTTATATTGACTTTTTATCTTACTTTGAAAGTCTCAATTTTCAATGTTGGACAATATACTACTAGGTAGCATGGACGAAGACAAATATTGTGAACAAGAAATAGCAATGAACTTCAAAGGCTGATTGTTTTTACAGGTTTAACAAAAGAAAATAAGTTGGTATCATTTTTCTACAACCTGCCCTTGCTATGCTTATTGGTACATTTTGGATTGCATCGCCATTTTCGATACCAGTGCGTACCAACGCACTGGTATCAAAATCGTTGATTTTTGTTCGAGCTTTTTTCTGTTTTTTTTTTCCCAGAATGCGTCGTCGATGAGTTTGCATGTCCGACTGGTCAACAGTGCCTCAACACTTCGTCTGTCTGCAACAGTCTGCGAGAGTGCGCCGCCTACGGTGATGAGTTAGGCTGTGGTAAGGAGACTACAAAATATCTTTGTCAGCTTTAATTCTAAAATGACCAAGTTGAGTAGACCTACTATGTCCTTGGTTTATTGTTGCAAGTTATAACCTTCTCAGACAAGTACAATCCAGGGGACTCTTTTCCAGACAAGCCAGCCAGTATACCTCTTTATTTTCCTGTGGCTACCACAGGGAAATTTTAAAGCATTGACAAGAGAGGCGGACGCTGGCGAGCATAAAATACTTCGTGTCAGTTTCGCTATGCAGGACCGCTGGGATGGGCTAATCAGCTTGCACAGATTCGTGTTCGGGAAGTACGTCATGCGTGCAGTGCTTGCAGTGTGAGTGTGATGCATGATGGGACTGAGCATTGATGTTAACGATACGTTTGCCCATCCCAGCGCCTTTGGTTTTAAGGCAAGGCGCTGGGGACGAGCGAACGTGTCAGTATCATTTCGTCATCATTGCCTTCGTGGTATAGACCACATGCGCACCCGCGAGTGGCGAAACCAAGAGATCTTTTACAAATTGCTGTGGCCTTTTGTGTTGATGAATTATTCATGAAGACTCAAAACATACTCGTGGTACCCGCTGCTAATGTATGGGATTCGAACTGCCTCAAGCTACCGGGCAGTCTCGGTGGTCTCAATGGTAGGAACTCTGCTAGCTCTACAATGGCAAAGATGGGTTCGAATCACACCCGCGCGAGATGCTTGGGTAATTGTTTGCACAGGACTCGGATTAAAGTACGGAGTGTTAAGTTCTTGACACGTACGTATTATCGGTGTAATGGTAAAAACCAAACAAGATTCCATCAAGGATTCACAATGTGTATGCAAAAAAGAAGTCTTCGAGAAAGACTCTGCTAGGGTCGAAACGTCAAGCCACTAACTAATTGTTTGCATGTGTACTACTGGTCCTTTTGGTTGGTAAGCAGTTTGCAACAGCTAATTCTAATTTCTCAAAAATAAAGTGCTGAAAGGTTAACCAATCACAATGCATTATCGATGAATGTATGCCAACCCCATCACTTATGAATGTTGGGAATTTTAAGACACACAACAAAACAGTATACGATATTGTATTATGTAATCGCCATTAGCGCGTGAGATCTCCGACTCAAGTCGCTTGCTGGCGTGGCTTCACATCTGTATAAGCTACAAAGGCTTTGTCAAAAGACTAGCTTGTCAGTGGACCATTTTGCTTTTGCTCGATTTAACTTGAGCAACCCCATCTCTTTACACCAAATATATCGACCTTCAAAATGCGTGTGTTTTCCCCTGCAGCCTTGAAGTATAATTTTCAGGGTGTGCGACTATCTCAGACAGCCAAAAATATCAAACCTTTAAGTGTTCAACTTTGTCCCATACACTGTTTCATCACCAGGAGAATGTGATAATGACTTGTACGCATGCGCGTCAGGAGACTGCATTCCCAAGTATCAGCACTGCAACAAGCATAAGGACTGTGCCGACTTCTCAGATGAGCTATTTTGTGGTAAAGTCAATATCTATTTTTTTTCTTTCACCAGGGAGAGTAAGATATTTTCATTCCTCGAACTTAAAGATCAACTTTAACGAAATCACTCAATATAGTTTGATTTTTTTTATTCTAGTTTAGTTTGTGTTGAGTTATTATCAATAAGTCATAAGTGGTAATTTTCTTGAAATTTTATTGGAAAAACAAGACATCCTTTTCCCATTAAAGACCCCCTCCCCCAACAAGTACCAGTGAAGTATCAGTGCTTCAGAAAACCATCATTTAACGCGTCTGTGCTGTGACGTAAAGTACGTCACAGCACGGACTTGATGAAAGTCATTTATCTTGGTTGCTATGTATTTTCCATGTCTTGTTTTGATCGTGTCTCTAGTTTGACATTACAAAAGATTTTTAAAAAAAATGTTTTTTTTAAGTTGATCTTTAAGTTATGATTTTGTCAGTGTTTAGGTGTTTAGCTATTTTACGTTGTATTCGGCGAGTCATGGCCAGGCGTTTTAGCGCATCTGACCCAAGTTCTGGTGGCTAACTCGTTTTGGGTTCGAATCCCGGTCATGACACCTGTGCCCTTGAGTAATACACTTTATTATAATTGCTGCTCCTCAACCAGGGTGTAAATGTACACGTGCGAGGGCAGAGATGTTTCATGTAACTTATTCAGCTTGTTTTGTCATATTATATTTGGCAGCACATTACCAAAGAAGCTTATCTTAAATAAGGAATTTAATAAATAAATGTTCCAATGATCACAGGGTTAATACTGTTTGATCACCATGAGCTTGACGATGACAAATTGGAGCGCTATACAAGAAGCCACAGTTCTAGTTTTTACCGTTCTTCTTCTCATTTTCCAGGTTTTTGTGAGAACGAACTCATCCAAATAGCAACCGATCTTCAATATTCGTTCGTACATACCGAGCTGGGTCACCTGTGCATCTGGATCATCACCACAGACCCCGGCTTCCAGTTACAGCTCGAACTCGTCACCCTCCCTAACTGCTTCGTCACCGCCGGGGAGGGGCCGCTGGAGACCGGCCAAACCCTCCGGGAGATTGACACCACTCAACACTTCATTGTGGACTATCCGCGCTACATCTCGTCTGCGCTGCCATCGATGTGGATATTGAAGGACAGATGCCTGGGCCCGCTTTCACCCAACAATACGTACACCAATACGTTTGCATTTAGTGTAATCCGTTACAAAGAGAGTGGTATGTCTTTTCAGCTATTACTGTAGAGGATTTCTTATTTTTATTTTGTTATGTTCACCCGAGGATGTATTCAATAAGCATACATGCACTGCAGCTGTTCATAGCATAGACCATTTTTAGAAAGTGTTCCATTCGAAGTACCGCGGTTTTGGATAATTGTTGATACCCCAAAATATATGAATCTCAGAAACGATTCAAACATAAAAAATGTTCAGGTTAAACCTTTATTGCACTTTTTGGTAGATTGAATCAATCTTGATTATTTAACACAAATCATATGGCACCGTACAGTATCTTACTTGGATCCCCATCTGTTTCCAAAGCCCAAGCTTTTGTCCTTGCTTATGTTTGTACTTTGCTGTTTGTTTTTGGCTTGTTTGCTTAAACTGTTATTTATAAAGCGCTTTGAGGCTCTGCGTAAAGCGCTTGATAAGAGTGTGTTTTTATAATTAAGATAATGTTGTAAATGGAAAATATTTGACAACAAATTATACGTTAATGACACTCCTTTGCAAGATAATCACTAATCAGCCATGCAACATTTGACCCTTTTTATTGCTCTGTAAGCAGCCATTTTACATCGTAAACTGTGACACCGAGAACTTTTTAACAACAAGACCGGGGACATCCTCAGCACTCTGTTTGTGTAAACATTGGACCATTTGAACGAGCGCCATTTTAAGAATATACCACAGTGCACTGTGAGAAACCTAGTACAATTAAAACAAACAATTCAAGTTGCCAAGATGGACGCCATATGCTGTAGCTTACATGCAACCATGCTGGGTTCTATACTTGGGATACCGAGCTACTTCAAAATCAGTACGCTATGGTGGTTGCTGATGTTACTTGGACTCAGATTTCACCCAGAATCCTTTGCACGCGGATCATGGGCGATGGGGTATGTCGATTGGCTATCGGGCTTCACAAAAGGAGTTAAACATTATTTGATGAACATGTTTTTCTTTCTTTGTTCACTATCAGAATGCGATCAAGGTCAGTTGTCCTGCCCATCGGGTCCGAAGTGCATCCCCCAAGCAGCTGTCTGTGACGGATGGTCAGACTGCCCTGAGAAAGAGGATGAGTTTGGCTGTAGTGGTAAGTAAGCTGTGTTTTTTTTAATGTAGTCGGTGAGGCAATTTTTGCAAAACTCTTGACGGTAAATATGACAGTCTGGATGCCAAATCCAGACTCTTATCACGCCTGTCAAGACTTAAAACCGGGTTTAATTGCTCCTCCAATTTATGAGAAAGGGGACTCGGTAGAAAGGAAAACAAACTTATTCTGGCATAAAAAGGTTAGTATTTTTAAACATGAATTATCTCTAAAACCCTGGAAATCTAATTTTATCAAATTACACTAATTAAAAAGGGCATAGCCTATGTAGCCTGTATAGTCATCAGGAAATAAGAAAATAGTTAGCAGTGCATTTCATTGTTAATATCTTCTTATATGTCTATTTATATGTTAATTTTAGTTGTTTTTTTTAATTCTTTGTATACATGCATCGGCAATTCGGCTTTTTGGCTGCCATGTTTGCATTTTTAATAAACCAATAATAATTATTATTTAAGTTGTCTAGATAGCAAACAAAACAGGTGTATATATTTAATATATCACTTCATCTTGGAGGCTAGCTGTTTGTTTTGTTTTTGTTTTTGTATAAAGTAAATGATCAGTTATTTGAGTCAAGTTTTAACACAGCTGAGCATGTTCATCAAAGTATCTGAGACAAGTGACGTTTTCCTGTTTGTTTGTGTTGATAGAATATACCATTATTGCTATTATTTTATAAGACTATGATAAGACCCCTTCCTACCACCAAAATTGTTCAGTTTATTAGAGAGCCTTTTAAAATGTAGACATCCCACTTTTAAAACATCATCTGGAGTATCCGGGGTTCAACCTGTAGTTACCTCGAGTTACCGCTTGGTCAATTCTGCAATTCTCCCCAATGGGCTTGGATTTCAATATGCCTGTCATTTTTTCTCCCGCGGGATCTGTGAAAGCACCTATTGTATACAGCGCTTTCAACACATCGTTGGTAACACGCAAGTTAACTGTGCTTTATTCCCGCTGCAGTATTATTATACTCTAAACATTTACAGGAGCAGAATTGACCAGATCCGGACCCCGTGGGGCTTGACCCATTTCGTGTTCACTCTGACTCGGAATATGTTTCAAAATAACCAAGACATACCATAATAACGCATAGAATTCAAGTTAAAATCCCATTTCCCAACCACTTTCCAGGTCAGCCTGAAAATGACTCGGGCTCCCTGTGAGCGTCAATACTAACACGGGAGTTTTTAGAGTGTACATTTATTTGACAATTTACATTTTATTGGGAAATCCACTGTCTGTATTTCAGCAATCTGCGGGGACAGCCATTTCTCGTGCCGTGGTGGGATCGGATGTGCAGCCCAGGCGTCTGTTTGTGACGGCCTCTATGATTGCAACGACGGCTCAGATGAGTTCGATTGTGGTAAGAGATTCTTTAGTGAGGAATAAAACTAGGAATCGAATAAATGCAGAAATGTTCCACTAGTTACTGGCTCCCCGAAGAGTCGAAATGTTTGAAATGGCAAAGACGGGGGGGGGGGGGGGAGGGGGCGTGTAAACATAAAAAACTAGCATAATGCAGTCGGCAAGACATATGAAAGCCTACAGATCAGATCACTCCATTCTATCAAAGGGTAAGATCTGGCTATGGTTTTTATGTCTCTGCAGTTTTGTGCACGAAGTGTAAAAGTGTAAATATTGTTCAGCCCCATGACATGACATGACTTATAGCGCTCACTTTCAGGGCTTAGTTGGTATTATGAAACCAGAGAAACCCCGCAAATGCACAAATGCCCTGTATCCCGGACACCCGAGATACATGTGAAAAGTAGCTATTTAATTCATCTCAGTTTTAGATGTGGGGGAGAGAAAAACCCCAACTGGGGAGACCTACGTAATCATTCCACATAACACCACCATTGAGACACGAATCGAACCGGGGTCTCCAGAGGTAAACAGCAGTGAACAAATTTAAACCACTAAACTGAATGCCAATAATTATGGTCTGACTCCTTCTTTTGTGCCTGCTCTGTACCTCATTTATTGCTCCTTCAAAAAGGGAAATTAAAAGGGGGAAAAAAGAAGGGGGTTACTGTCATAATAACATACCTACTAGTATATTTAATCATTTTCAGTTGCATTTTGTCTTCCTTTCAAAACTGCAGGACAGTGTATTGATGGCCGAGTTAATGTAACCAAACAAGCCCTAGTATTGATTACGTCCCCGCTCTGGCCAGATCCATATCCAGAGCGTACACAGTGTCAGTACATAGTGGTTGCAGAAGTGGGATATTATGCGGTCGTAAGCTTCTTGGATTTTGACATCGACCAAGGATATGATTTGCTATATGTTGCAAACAGTCGTGATTTTAATACACAATCCTTGATTACTACTGGGTAAGAATCTAGCCTTTGTAACTATCTTAATTGTTACTTTTGTTTGAACATAACGGGTTCTAACATGCACTGTGCTAGTAAAACAACAATATCAACCTGTTTGATAATGAGATCAACGTTGGTAGTTACAGTCCATTAAAAACAACCAAAATTGCTTTATATTTAGTTATTTATGTTCTTCTTAGTTTGATTGCTGCAGAGATTTGAAAGGAGAAAGAAGAAACAATCAATACATATATTTATCGGCCAGCTTCGGACTTTTAAAACAATCACTCTAAATAAAATCGTCACTGACGCCACAAACTGTCAAACACAAAGTAGCAATCGGAGAAAACGGCGGATGAAGTTGATACAATCCTGCTTTTCTTTATTATTACCAACACTTTTGATGATAGTGGAGACTTGATGCTTTGAACGTTATAAAGATATGGTGCTTTTGACTGCTTTTCGTCCCAAATTAAAAATACATTGAATAAAGGAAGGTTTGCGTCAGTTCGTGGAAACGAAAGTCAAGGCAAACATACATTTTCCGTTTTTACGAACTGACACCATCCAATGTTTTTACAACAGCTGGGTGTTTGTCAATACGTGAATGAGGTTTGTACACGTATGTCAGTTCATTGTGTTGGTGACGAAATGCTTCAGTTTGTTGACTTTTTGGGAAAATAAATCAAATACTAAATGCTTTTTCTTCTTCTTTTTAGAGGCCAGTACCCAATCACGGCAGCCTCTACCGTGAATGAAATGACAATCATGTTCAGATCAAATAATTTAGTCCAGAAGGGAGGATTCCAGCTGCAAGTTAAACAGGCAAAGGAAGGTAAAGACATGACACAAATATGTGCTTTATTCCACCTTTGCGGAAGTTAGTGTTCACGAAGTAATACACAAGTAGCGGATTATTGCACCAATTTGGTTCTTGTTCTAGTTGTGCTTTGTTTATTATGTTATCCAAGCTTACTTTATTTAACACATAGATTGTTGAAAGGCAAATGAGTTACAGTGGAATTACGCCGTACTATTACGCCACACCTATAACAAATAGTTCCATTGTTTGATTCCCACCAGGCAAAAGTTCGCAGAACTTTTTCATCCCCTGCGGGTTGTTAACAACCTACAAAATGTGGTAATAAGAAATTTAAAAAAACTGTGGTAAAAAAAGTAGTTCGCTATCATTATTGCGACAGGTCTCTTTTGCATTGTGTTTGTACAAAAAGTGACGTTTATGTTTAGGAACTAATTACTAAATAAAATAGTTGCAGGAATGAAAACACATTTGGCATTTCTTTCCGAATAAAGTAGTAAGCTTTATTTTTATATTAATAAAAAAAAAAAAAAAAAAAAACAGTAAACAGACTCCGAAACAGCAGTTTGCAAATAAGTACAACTTCAGTCGCGTTTTTCTTGAAACATTTTTTTATTTTTTATTTTTTTGCTGTTGACGAGATAGGTCACTTAGTGTTACGACCGACGAATAATTACAATATATATATATTAGAGAAAAAATCAAGTAGTAAACCACAAGATAAACTGACTGGGTGAATTTAAAGGTAGGCCTAATTGTGGTTTAACAAAGAAAAAATAACTCAAATGGGATCTGAACCTGAACCTACGACCCGTATTAACGTGCCGGCAAGCTATTAACTGAGCTATCTTAGCCATTTTGGGCGGTCTCCTTCTTTTGTTCGGCGGCTACTCAGTAGTGAATGGCTTCTGACTGGCAACCCGACAGAGGATAACGGCAACATAGGGAGACCGCGGACATATAGGGCTGGATAGCTCAGTTGGTAGAGCGCCGGGTGTCATGGGGAAATCTGTCCCCGGAGATTCTGTCACCATATGGGAAATTAACATGGATGAAGGAGGATGATTAAAAAGAGGGCGCTATCAGAAGAAGCTTGTACACAGTTCGCCGTATGGGGGGGGGGGGGGGCAGCGTCTCCCGGGGGGGGGGGGGGGGCACAATCTCCTTCCACACCGGCACGTTAATACGGATGTCAAAGGTTCAAGTCATGCTCTGTATTAAAGTATTTGTTTCTTTGTTCAACGCAAAAAGTATAAATAAGAATACGACACAAAATGTAAAACTGCATTATAAAGTTTGTTTTATTTGCAGTTGTATGTGGAGAAGAGGAAGCATATTGCGTGATAAAGGATCTACAGTTATGCGTTCAGAACAACACATCGGAGAGAGGCTTACCTCTCTGCTTCCCCTCAGGTACTTAAGTCAAATTTATTAAAATAGTTGCATTTAAAACAATCTTCAGGTGTGATTGAAACTGTGTGTTTTATGAAGTTTTTGTAGTTAAAGTGCTAACTATTATGAATTTTTAAAATTGAAACAAACATCAGTTGTCAATTATTGAAAATAATTAACAAGTTAATGATAACGATTGTTTTGATAATTTCAGAGCTATGTGGGCCAGCTTACGTCTACATGAACCGCATCACTGAACCTTACGAGGTGAAGTCGCCGCATTTCCCTCTGAGCTACCCCGCAGACGTCGGCTGCTGGTGGCAGGTCTACTCCAAAAACTGGGAAACGCCCGTTCTGATTGAGATTCTCGAGTTTCTGACAGAGACACTGCGGGATGTGCTGCTCTTTGAACCGTACGGTGGAGTCGGGCAGTCCTTCACGCTCCACGGTCGTAGCAAAGTGCGGTCTTTGGTATTCAGCAAGATGTATACTCTGTATATCTCGTTCATCGGGGATTCAACAGTGGAGTACAAGGGATTTCGTTTCAAGATGACAAATGTGGATGTCCCAGGTAGACCTTGATACTAGTATCAACATACTGAACAATAGATATTAAGTCCAGTTCCAATCAATAACACAAAGTTATGTTCTGCCCCTGTATATTAACTTGTGTACCCGGTGACGCACTGGGAAGGGGTGGGGGGGGGGGCTGGGGACTGAGCCCAGCTAAGGGTCTGATGGTAAAAAACACACAAAAAAACACAATGCATTTGTTGACTGTATTCATACCCACACATACCAAATTGTAAATGGAGGAAAACACTTCAACCATAATGGATACTTACGGAATTAAATAATGGTGGCCGGTGTGGCAGGAGATTCTGTGCCCCAGCGAACCATGTACAAGCGTCTTCTGATAGTGCCCTCTTTTGAATCATCCTCCTTCAGCCCATGTTAATTTCCTATATGGGGGACATAATTTCCGTGG
Source organism: Pycnopodia helianthoides (assembly GCA_032158295.1). Taxonomy (NCBI): domain Eukaryota; kingdom Metazoa; phylum Echinodermata; class Asteroidea; order Forcipulatida; family Asteriidae; genus Pycnopodia; species Pycnopodia helianthoides. The sequence goes on along the minus strand of CM063257.1, from coordinate 12,794,313 downwards.
GACAGATTCCCCCCTATGACACGGGGCGCACCCCAAAACATGCAGTTGTGTATTAGATTTGATATATGTATTTTACATGATGCCTGCACCCTCCCCCTTCCAGCAATCGCCAGTACCCCCAAGGCTTCCACACAACTTACTTGGAAGTTAACAACTAAACTTGTGATGATAACTCTGTTCTGTTAAAGATGATGGAAGTGTCTGCCGAGATGACACACTGATTGACTGCGGGGATGGATCGTGTGTGCTGGAGGGCGCCATCTGCGATGGATTCAAAGACTGTCAGGGTAGCGGACTGGATGAACACCAGTGTGGTAAGACCATTTTCGATTTTCGCGCATATTTCAAGCGTGTTTCAAGTCATCAATATTCAGGAGGCACTGAATCATAAACATTCTTAGTATTTGCAAGAAATTATCCCAGAAAACCATGCAATAATAGTGCAAATGAACCCGTTTCTAGTAAACATTTTAAGTTTTAACAATTTATGAGTTGTAATTGTGGTTAGAAAATATATCACTTTGTATTCCCCCAAATTTGTATCTGAGAAGCGTTTCTGTCAGAAACGCTTCTCAGACTGTGTATTCCTATGGGGAATATTCTTCCTGCGTGAAAATATTCGCTCCGTTTTTTCGGTGAAATCTCAAAAACGCGACTACCTTTTGAAGTGAAATTTTCACAGGTTAGTCTTATTGTATGTACCTACATTTATATTGGATTAACACAATCAGTAGGCTCCAATTACCAAACGTGTATGTGCCTTTAACCTGGCCCGTAACCTTTTTTCCTCTAACATGAGCAAATATTCCTTTAAAATACAGTGAATGTTAGTTGTCCTGGGTTTTATCACTGCCAGAACTCCACCGTGTGCCAGTATCAGTTTATGGTGTGTGATGGACAGCAGGACTGCCACTTGGGTGACGATGAAGATAACTGTGGTAAGTCAATAACAGCGATGCTGTTGATATTCCTCAGCCCTTATACATTGTAGCTAACCATAATTATCACTAAACCATGTTCATATACGTGAGCGTTGTGTCCTCGACATTTAAACCGCGGAATTGAACTCATCACCGCATCCTTGATTGTTGACCTTTATACCCCCAAAATAATCCCAACTTTCTTTGTTCTAAGAGCAACCCCACCCAAGTTACAAATCCAAATTTCACTTTTAATTCAAGTTAAGTTCCGGAAACCATTTAGATATGACCCATCACCATTATGACCTTGACCTTTGGCTTTTTCACCCATAAAACAGTTCCAACTCTTTCTCTAAGAGCAACTACCCACCCAAGTCCAAATGTCACTTCTAATTCAGCGGTCCGGAAATGACGGACTGACGGACGACCGGACAGACTTGTATTGTATCTTTATTCAATACTGTCGCTTATGAACAAGCATTACGTGTACACAAAGCAATATATGACCATACATTTAATTAAGTTTAATTTCAATACCCTAGCTGTTTGGAGGTTTTAGGGAGAGAAGGTTCAGTTGGGCACACGTTTCCTTCCATCTGTTTGTCAGTTTTATACAAATTATTGACAATGTTGGTTTCACTTGTATTTACTTTTATCATTTTGTACCTCGGATCTGCTATAGATAAACGGTGCCCCAAAGTATGTAGGTGTTGGTATGACGACATGGACAATCTCAAAGTAGCCTGTGAAGACGGCTGGAACAAGACTACTGTTGAGAACATCGTGCCTATATCAGAAGCCCTGTAAGTATGCCAACCTGCTTGCATGGGCGTCGTTTTGGTGTTGGATTGGGGTGGGGGTGGGCGGGGGTACATGTGTGTGCAACACCCCCCCCCCCCACACACACACACAGACATGTCTGTAAATTCCGTAAATCAATGACTTCAATTTGTCCTCCCATTGTTTGGACCTAGTTTTTTTTTTTTTGCGACGTACCCATTGGTTTTGTACACGAAAGCGAAACGACTATGTCCTCGCTCTGACAAAAAGCCCAGATCCCTTTTTTTAAAGTCCTATTTCTTAATGGGTAGACTTTTCTTGATTGGCAATGCTTTTTTTTTTAGTCACCGGTAGAGGGCGCAACATCGCCCTGCTCGGATACAGATATCTCTTCTACAGTAATTCGTGTTGCGTTATCGACGACTTGTACGTTAACGAAACGAACGTCGCCAATCAAGAGTATAGGAAGACACGCTCGCACACACACCTTTTCATCGCCAATTTAAAATATGAAAATAAATAAAACAAAGACAACTATTAATGTATTATTCTAACGCTATCAACGAATCATTACTTTGATATGATAGGCCTATGCTTTATTTTGTTTACAGTACACTGTCCGGAGGAAATATCAGTACTCTGGAGGTTGGAATGTTCAAAGGATTCACATATTTAAATGCGCTGTAAGTTCACCTGAGAGAACTACACAAATTATCTCTTGCTTGCTATTGGAATTGTTCTCTGTCGTTCTCATAATTATCTTCTTTTTTTCCATTTCGATTTGTGTTTTCTGCTCTCCAGCCGTTCGTCATGTACTTTTTCTTTCGTGGTTGTGTTTAGGGGTTTTGTTTTTTATATTGGTTTCTTTACTCCTTTTTTAAACCCTGTCATCTCTAGTTGTATATTTATTTTTGTTTCACCTTGTTTTTATGTTTTGATTTGATACTATTGTTATTGTTATTAGTTGTTGTTAAACTTAAGTAATTGTTATTTATCGCTTTTTTGAGGGCTGGTTGGTTCAGAGGTGATGGTTTAGGATGGTTAGGATCTTCAATTTTAAATTATTAGCATTTTATGTTTCCTCCTTTTTCAGATCATTGTCAGATAATGGAATTACTCATCTGATTCCAGAAACATTTGCAGACTTGGACAACTTGACCTTTTTGTAAGTTTCGTTTCCCCACTACTAGCAGTCCGTAGAATTAGCTTGATATCCATCAGTAAACATTGTTGTAAGATCAGTTTACATAATCATTCCCTCTTTCTTATAATTATTTGCTTTCAAGAGACATTTCAAAGAATCTTATCCAAACTATGGAGGCTGATTCCTTCTCTTCGCTCAGCAAGTTGGAAACCATGTGAGTGACCTATTTGTTATGTATTACTAACTAAAACCAACTGCAAAACAGGTGTTGCTTTCTGACTCCATGGCTGTTGCTTTATATATGTTGGATTTGATATGCCCTTAAGGCTCATTGAAGCTGAGCTGCTTTTGCACAATTAGGTCACCAACAAAAGAACCATGTGACAAGGACCATTTGCGTCTGGTATCTTGCTCCCATATGCTAAATATCCTGCTTAAGCAGCTCTATGCAATGTACATTTTGAACATTGAGTAGGGCGCCTTTGGCTAGAGGTCAACATAAAATTACTCTTTGGCCGATTCTGTGCGCCGCGCGTACTTAGATGTGCGTTTTCCATTGTTACGTCATCTTTTTGCCTCTAAGATGGCGGCATGATGACGTCAATGCATGAGGTACACTGTTAAAAATGTCCGTAAATTTACGGACTCCGTAAAGTGAAATATTCCGTATTTTCGCCGTAATTTTACGGATTTTCTGTAAATGCAAATATTAATTATGGTAATTAGCGTAATTACAATCAACCTTAACACGAGTTTGTACATGTGTACACGGTTGTAGGTGAAACAACAGTATGTACTTACATGTACTATATTATGTGTAGGTATTTGGGCAAATGTGGTTGATTGTAATTACGCTAATTAGCATAATTAATATTTACCTTTACGGAAAGTCCGTAAAATTACGGCGAAAATACGGAATATTTCACTTTACGGAGTCCGTAAATTTACGGACATTTTTAACAGTGTACATTGGACCGTGGTCTTTTTACCACTCTTTTCTTTTTCTGGCAATGGTTGCCGACACCCCCTATGTTCGGACACCCCAAGTGTGTTTTCCCAACCCTAACCCTAACCCGTACCCAAACCGTAGTTTGTAAATCACGAAGTGGGTTGTCGGAACATATGGGTGTTGGAATAAAGAGCAGTCTCCTTGTAAGGTGCTATACATAAATGAGTCTGATAATTCAGAAACTTCTCTAACAGTTACGTGTGTGCGCTTGTTTGTTTTACAGGATTGCAATGGATGTTCCACTTCGGAGAATAAAATCCCTTGCTTTTCAGGGCCTCGGTAGTTTGAAAACTTTGTAAGAATGCGTTTTCTTTTCTATTTATACCAATTTCAAATTCGCAGTTTGTATAGTTTGTGTATTAATAAGTGATGTTGTGTATCTTTGCATATTGTTTCGCTCAATGTTTGTTTTATCACTTCGTCACGATAATGTTTTTATTGATTTGTTTTGTTAAAGGTATTGTACACTTTTGGTAACAGCTCAATATCAGTGTCCACATTTTGTGCGATTAAACATATATGCATGAACAAACAAACCTGTGAAAGTTTAAGCTCAATTGGTCATTGAGGTCACGAGAAAATAATGAAAAGAGATCTTTTGTGTTTTCTTTTTTTTTTTCAAATTATCGCGCGCGATAATTACTGTTGTTTTACTCGTTTCTCAGAAACGATAGCATTTTAGGTAGAAATATTTTAAGGAACCCTTTCTACCATTACTTACTTTAAATCATGTAAGTTATGTGTGAATCTGTGAACATTGTGTTTTTCGATCTTACCAATAGTGTACAGGGCCTTTAAGAGGGAGCTCCGAAGTCGAAGTCATTGTTTTGATCCACTCATTTCCCAATTTTACACAGAGTCCTTGTGCAGTTGGAAACAAAATTACAAGGCTTTAAAATTATGACCATTTGGTGTGAAATGCCATTGTATTTTGATTACCCTTCAAGTGCAGTTTTTTGTTAAAATCCAAACACGTTGGATGACGTCACATTTTCAATGAATGGTTCGTACATTGGTCTATCACAGCGAATTTAAAGTTCATTCCTGAATGTTGTTGATATCTAATCATTAATTCCTTTTTTGCTTTTGATTTCCGATAACGTCTTGTTTCAAATGTCAATATCCGTGAGTTGCTTTGACTGAATAATACCTAATACCTGTCGTTTTATGTGGTCCTTCTGAAGGTAATATACAATATTCATTATATTTTATTCGGTAACTTTGTACTGCTCTGACTGTTAGTTAGCCATTATATCTTGCCGAAGGTTACTGGCTTCTGTTTAATACATCTTGCTTTTATGTTATATTGACCCCTACATTTGCCTGATTTGCTTGTAACTGCATTGCGTATGGTGTGATCCTTTGTGCATGTTCACGTATTAGGTTTATTTGTGTAGTATTTTTATAACTTTTCTCTTCAGCCAACTTGTTATTAAGTTTCTTTGATTCTGAGATTTGTGTGTTTGATTATGGGTTTTTCTTTGTTGCTTTGTATTTTAATAGTTTTATTTTTATTGTTGCTATTTTATGTTCACTGATTATTTACATGATTCTTAGGGATAGCAGTTACGTTACTGATAACTCTACCCTGTGTAACTATAACAGCAACTAATAAACACAGTATAATCGACTGCTTTGTAGCGAGGTTTTTTATGACATGCTTTCTTTTTAGTGAAATACTCATGTTTGTACCAGTCTCTATATATTCACATTTTTTTCAGGGGGAAAATGTTCTACATCGTTATTTGGTTATTGACGATAAAAATGTTTTCTACATTTTGGGAGCAAAAAAATAATACTGCATAGAAAGTTACAGACGCCTATTGTTTATGTTCTCTATTTGTCTTGACAATTGACATAAAAATCGGATGTGTCGTCATGATCAAATTAGGCCTTTGGCTGCACGTGAAATCATGGATACTCGCCCAGTTACTGCATACGCGCCATTCCTCTGTATCATGGAGAAAGCGCGCATGCGTGCTGTAACTGAGTTTAGGTTCGTTCATAATACCATGCACAGCCCCAGGCCTACTTTGATCATGACGACATAGCCCCTTTAAGAAGGACATGTGTACTTTTAAGTAATAGAGTAGTTCAAGTTATAACATTAGTCTTTCTCTTCAGGGTTCTTATCAGAGATCAACCAAACGACGACCCTGTCTACGTCGATGGCGGCGCCCTAACTGATCTTGTCAGCTTGGAGAAACTGTAAGTTTCTTAACCGCTAGATCAGCCTACCTAACTGACATTAATGGGATGATGACCTGGTTTTGTTTTCTGGGCAAGTGGGGAATCAAACTGGAGAAAATTGCCACTTCTGTGGGCTTTGGTTTCAATATCCACCATAGAACGAATTAGGCGCATGTGGATTGGATTTTAAGTCACAACAACCCGTTTCAAGTCCGAATCCGATTAATACTTGGGTTTCCCCGGGTAGCGTAGTGCGTAAAATGCTCGATTCTCACCAAAGTGGCCCTGGTTCGAATCCCAGCTGAGGTCATATTGAGTCAGTTGAGTTGTGTGCTGGTTCTCTCCTATGCCACAAGGGTTTTTCAACGGGCCCTTCAGTTTTTGAGAACAAAACAAACAACAACAACAACAAAACTTTGGATCTTTGGCAGTGCTCCGTGTTCATTCTATGGGTTTGATGTGGCTAGCTGCCTAAGGCGCCCTTTCATGCCTGCGTTTTGAGCACGTTGTAACTGAGTCTTTCGCAACTCAGTTGATTAACTGCTAGTGAGGATGATTAGCCTCCCAAAATATTATTATTTGATTTAGGGGACTTTCCCCACATATAAAACTGAACATTCCTTCACCAGGTTCTCCACAATGTCCGTATGGGCCTTTTGGCTTAGCGTGTTAGTCGCTTTATTTCAGGCATTTTTCATAAACAAATTAATAACTTCAACAAAGAACTTTAAAACCCATCTGTCAAAATGTACTTTTTTTGACATAAATCTACTAGATTCATATAATCATGATGTCAATTGCCATTGAGCCTTAGTTCACACCACTGCGTAAACACCCATGTTTACTAACAGGCACGTTTACCCTTTGTGGGTTGTCTGTTCTAGTCAATGTAGTGCTTAGTTAACTGTCCTAACCTGATAGTGCTTTCGTAACACCGTTTCATACCACCTTTCAAGTGGTAAGTGTAATGGTCTTCCTTTAAGGTGCAGGTGTCTTCACTACTTAGCCTTTCATCGCTTGGGTGAGGTCGATGATCTAGTGGTGAATACGTTTGTATCTAGCTACCGGACAATCTCCGTGGTCTAGTTGGAAAGACCTTTTTTCTAGAATGGAAAAAGGTAGATTCCCACCTGGGAAATTTGACTGTGGATTTTTATTCTTTTATTTTTGTTCACAGGACTCGGTGAATGTACTGAGTAGTTGTGCTTTTACACACATCGGTGTATGGGTACAACCAAATAATATAACAATGTTAAAGGTATTATACATGATTGATGGGGATAACATCATAATGGTTAAAAGTTTAGTATGATAAAATACTGATTTGTGTATTTTTATTGTTATTTTTTTCTTTTTCTGTGAGATATTACGCTCTGAAATAAAGTTATATCGAAGAAAACTATCTGAAAACCTAAAAAGAAAAAAAAAGAAAGACAACAACAAAAACACGCATATAAAGCTGATTTAAGTTGTTACAACTAAAATAATAAACATTGTGTCTAATTGCCCCCCCCCCCAAAAAAAAAGCGCGTGGTTTTTAATTTGTTTGCTCCTAACTCACACAGCGGATTAAGCTCAATTGTTCACAAATTGGTTATTTCATGTATGATTGAACACCCAAAACGTGAACATCGCCTGCGACTTTTTTTTGTCAGCTCTACCAATCCTCTATAATCACTTTCATATTAGTTAATTTGATGTGAGTTTTGATTTTTGATTTGGTATCGCAGATATGTTGATGACTACCGACTATGCTGTGAATTCGTTAAAGATTTAACGAACTTTAAGGAATCTTCTTGCGAGACGACCGAGTTGCAGCCTCCCTTGAACCTCTGCGGCAGTCTGATGCAGAACACGCTACTACGCGTGTCTATGTGGGTTCTGGGATTGAGTGCCCTCATCGGCAACGCAGTGGTCATAGTTCAGAGGTTGAAGGAGTCGAGCGATAGAAAAGGTCACAACCACCCGTCCCGGGTCAGCCGTTCCATCATGGTGCTCGGTCTTGCCGTGTCTGACCTTATGATGGGGGTATACATGCTGATCATTGCCGGGGCGGATCTGTATTACGGGGAGAGGTACTCGCAGATCGCCAAGCAGTGGCGCTCAACCGTGGTCTGCCAAATAGCCGGCGTGCTGTCGGTCATGTCGAGCGAGGCGTCGGTCTTCATTGTCACACTGATAAGTGTGGATTGCTTCACCAGTATAGTATATCCGTTCAGTAAGTGGAAGCTCCGGAGGCGGTCGACAGTCGTTATTGTACTGTTCATCTGGGCAATATCGCTCGCGCTTAGTATTGGACCCACGGTCTTTATTAGTGGTGGTTCTGACTCTGATATTTACGGTTTATCCGACGTGTGTATTGGCCTACCGCTCATCACCAAGCCAACTGATTTCAAGCTCAAAGAGGGCGCTATCGACAACCCACTCGGAAGCCAGACGGTGTCGATCCCCGTGGGAACGGGACAGAAGCCAGCCTGGATCTTCTCGATCATCCTCTTTCTCGGGGTCAACCTCGTCTGTTTCCTGGTGGTGTTCCTCTGCTACGTCGGCATCTTCATCAGGGTCAAGCGCACGGCGGACAAGGTCCGCGTTGCCGCACACCGTGAGCGGGAAATCAAATTGGCGATCAAGATGGCGGTCATCGTCGGCACTGACTTCGCCTGCTGGATGCCGGTCATCGTCATGGGGATTCTGTCGCAGACCGGGACCGTAGTGATCGGTCCGGACATGTACGCCTGGATCGTGGTCTTTATTCTCCCCATCAACTCGTCACTGAACCCCTACCTCTACACCCTCTATACGTCCATTACAGAACAACGCTCACGAAGCCAGAAGATGTCTGCCCACACACGCTCCTCCAATATGAGGTCTCTTGACACGTTAAACTCCAGTATATCAGAGAGCAAATTCAAGCATGATAAATCCGTCCCGTCCATTCATATGTAAAACCATCAACATTGGCAGCCATGTTGTAGCTGATCCACAACATCACTAATTAGCAAAATAACTAATGATAATTGTTGTTGTCAAATTTATTGTTTTGCGTGGTCCATCCTCATAATAATGCACGCATGTTTGCGAATCCTGTAAATCGAGGACTTATCTTTGTTCTCCAACTGGTTTGTTATTAATAAGGAAAAGAACTCAAATCATACAAACATACAGTGTAGCGAACAACACGTTTCATTGTGAAACCTTTTTTGTTTCAATATATTAGGTGGCATCAGACTTACCGTGGAAATTAATTGTTCTTGGAAATGTGCACATGTTTAGAATAAAAGTTATCTGTGTAAACTTATATTGTATCTTTGCTGCCACAATGAAGTCCCTAAATCCAAGTCAAAAACATTAATTGTTGTTTTACGAGTGATATTCATCGGTGGAAACTACATTGTAGAAGAAGGCACTTATAATATTATTGTATATTTTCACAATATATTCTCTATGTAAGGATACGCTCACAAGCCTGCATTGAGATATGGTAATTCAAAGTTTGCTAACGCTAATTAATGAATTCAAATGAGCTAAAATTGTACAGAAAACGTTGCTGCTCATTAACCCTGAAAAAAAAAAAAAAATACAATTGGCATGCCTCAGCGCCTGTATGCTTTTGTGTACTGTGTGAAAAAAATTAAATAAAATAAACAAATCAGGCTGTTGCTTTGTCGTGGCTTTGGAAACAACATCCATTATCTTTATCTGTTGCAACTACGGATATTCTCTTCTGCAGGATACAGGTTGTTAGTTAAAAAAAAATTGTTTAGCGTCTTTTTTTTTTTTTTTTTTTTTTTTCTCTTAAATGGCCGCCCGACACATTTTCAAAACAACTGGCCGGGGCTATTTTTAAAGATGGATGCCATTTTTTTTTGTCTATGTGGTATATACATTAAAAAAAAACCGATGTTTATGTATTTTAGAATCAATTTTTAATGTCGGAGATCGTAAAAAATTGAGGCGGCGGCCTTTAAAACGGACGCAGGCAGGGACGCTAAACATGTTTAGTTTGTGCATATAATTATCTCGAGTTTAGGTTGAAATGTTAAGGGGGGAGCTTAAGTGCAAGAGTGTATGTCTTCTTCAATCGTTCATAACATGAGCTTGCGATGAAGGGGAACAATGCCGTTCATGTTTTACTATTCCAGTATTCCAGTTTACAAGGGCATGACCCATTTCCGGGTCAGGTTGATGGGAAACTGGTAAATAGAAATGTGAATTTATGTCGAATTTTTCGCCAGTTTGAAACATTTATGTTTTAATTTTGACACACATTCCGGGTCATACTGATCAAGACAATTGGGCCAAGCCCAACGGGGTTCCGTCAAATCTGATCCGGGAGTTTTCCAAGTGTCCCTCTGAAGGATTTTCGGCAGCGAGGCACCCAACCACAGTGCTTTGGCATATATCAAGAAAAACATAACAATTTCAAAATGGTAGATCCCAACCGTGATACTCCGTGATACCATGCAGTGTACCAATACACACGTTTTAGGAGGGGTGTCAATCAGCGGGGTCGTCAATTTGGTCAGTAGGGGTGTGCGCCACAGATCACTACCACAGCATAGTGGTAAGGCATGTTGTGTCTGACCGCTCTAGGTTCAATGACCTTTTGTGAATGAAGGTCTTGTGATCTTGTGCCGACAGCAGACAGGTTTAGCAGACATAAATCATTGAGATAAGGCAGAACAGACCCTCTTAACCTCTTAACCTATCAAATTGGCCTGCCACACCTTTGTGACAGGATGACGTAACACCGTTGGCCCAAAACAGGTGCATCGGTGCAGGGTTAAAACGTTGAGATTGTTTGTTTTACCGCGGTATAACACTATTTCAAAAATAAATAATTTCACACTGCATTTATTATATTGTATATTTTGTGTATGTTATTACTATTTTTATTTATGTTAGTTTGATTTGTCTCACTTGCACGTGGGTTATTCATTTTGTTTTACCAGTCAAGTCATATTCATCACCTAAAGGTATTACACAGGAGTTGTAAGGACAAACAATGGACAACAAATCATTTGTTTGTTTGTCTGAAAGCTTAAATTTTGAAATTTGTACTAGAACCTTTTTTTGTCTGAATTTTTCCCTCTGTATTGATATTCAGGAAAACGAGTGTGTTTACATGCTGAAAATTGTGCATGGTTTCACTATTTTCTCCTGACTCACAGTAAGGAATAAGCCCACATTTTGACAGGTTTGTTATTTCATGTATTGTTGATCACACATACCAATCCTGTATAATACCTTTACGTTATTCATAACTATTTTAAATGCACTCTTATAAGTGATTGTTTGACAAAAGTACTTTGTACTGTGCAATACTGTTAAAAAGTTGTGTTTTCCGTTGCACGTCAAAAGTGCTGTCTTAGAGGACAAGTTATCATTTTAATTAAAACTAATAATTTGAGAGACTTGTATGCGTCTTAAATTATTCCAATGTGTTGGTCGAGTTAGAAATCTCTATTGCAACAATTTTATGCATGGTTACTTGTAAATATTACAATCACCTTTGTGAATGTGGATTTAGTTTTGGAAAGAGTTTTACATAATTTGTCCAACGTGGATATCTGTCAAACCAATGAACATTGCATACACTTCGACCTGTGTGAGTGAATAATATTTAAACTCAGATCTTGATTTTTGCCATTATTTTGACACGGACTTGTATACACGTATTATAACCACACTCCCCATAAACTCCCGGATCAGAATTGACGGGGATTCCTAGACCCATGTGGCCTGACCCGTTCCCAGGTCAGGCTGGACAGGAAAGTGGTTAACAAATGGTATTTTAACTCGGACTTTTCGTCAGTTTTAAATTTGTTGGGTCGGTTTTAACTAAGATTCAGGGTCGTACTGACCCAGCAATGTATCGAGGCCTACGGGACCTAGATGCTGGCCATTACTGACGTTTTAAGAGAGTGGGCCTAACCATCGGGGAAAAACAGATCATTTTTGTGGCTTGCTGTCCAGTTTCAAACAAGCAACAAGTAAATAAGGGGGAGAGGATCGTGAACTGTTTTTTTTTTTTCATTACTTCTACAGTAACTTCAGACGAAAGTTTTTCTCTGGTGGGTCGCGAATACTCTCATCGTTGAGTATTTTGATTGTAAGTAAGATGTCTCAGTTGATTAAAACACAAATCCCGTTTTTGTTTTTCTCTCTTAAGTCCATCAAATGAATGCGATGTTTGCTTGAACCCTCCTCAAACGAGCGTTTGTTTGTTTTAAATCAAACACTGTTTTCGAACACTCACAGGGTCGTGTGAATCATTTGCAATGTTCGCTACTGGTGCTCCACATTGAATACAGAGAAATCTCATGCCTCATCAATAGCATGTAAACGCACTTTTTTTTGCAAATCAAAGTTTTGAAAGTCATACCTTTTATAGATTGTTGAACTAGCCATTATGTCCGGTTGTTGATTTTTATTTTGGTGCTTTTGGAGAAACCGAAGACCTCTAAAATTACCGAGTTTTGCTCAACCCTCCGATGGCCCACCGGTCTGCAGCCAGTAGACCGAAAACACATTTTAATAAATTACGCGTTCAGGTTTTTTTTGCAAAAACAGGTGAAACCCTTTAGGTTCTATCTTCAGACAGACCCGATTGACATGGCCTATGACCGTTTAGGCAGTATGACCCATGGACTCCGAACCCCCAGTTAGAAAACACATAGGGAGTGTACAACAACAATCGCGGTTCACAGTGAAAAAAACATAATAATAAAAACAAAATAATAAATAATAACATAATTATTATAATTATTTTGCCAAACTATCTCTAAAAGTCTGGAAAGGTTGTCAGCTTTGAAAAAAGGTATGACATCAACATTGTAATTGGGGTATACACGTTTTCCCAACGTACTGCACGCTGCAGTAACCCATGGCACTCGTCTATATCTGACAGGGCATGACATCGCAGGGTTTTAAAGGTGTAGGTAATTTTTTCAAGAGTCTGGCCAGTCGATCGGGGGTGATTTCTATTTTGGATGAGCCTAGCTCAAAAGCTAAACGGCTAACCTACTACACAATTAGAAAATAAGTTTAGTTATCAGTAAATTTATTCTATTATTTTCAAAAGGCTGACAGACCTTTAAATATTGTTTGAGTATTTTTGAAGATTTATTCATTTTCAACATTGGTTGATATGGGGGCTTATTTATCGTGGTCCTGCGAGGGGCGCAGCGGCATACCGCTCTCATTCGGCTCTGTTTTATTTATGATTTGTGTGTGTGTGTGGTCCCCCCCCCCCCCATCACTTTCGGTTGACAACTTCTTCTTTTTTGATAGCCTTTAAATCACATGAAACTGTGTTTAAAATAAGTCCTTGTTATTACGAATAATCAGTGTATTCTGCAATCTATTCCAATGAAAAAGGCTTGTTTTATCCTAGTTTCGTAAACTTTTTATAAAACTGGTTTCCCATTTAAAACAAAAACAAAAATTAGCATTTAAGTTGTCGTTGTGCCCTGGCAGGAGGGTGAGGGCTTTATGTCTTTCTTCAATGCACACAAACAATGTTTGTCCGAGTAACGGGAGGTCGCACGCAATAAAACACTTCAAAATTGTGTTTGCTGGTATTACCTCTAAAAACATCGTTTCCCAAATCCCATGCAAAAATGAACAGGGGTGGGGGGGGGGGGGCTTCCTAAACACCTGGACCCACTCCTCGATCAATGATAAGTGCCCGAGTTTAGTTAGTTTAATTTTTCTTCATTCCGTGGTTAATCTTTTTCCACCTTTACTTTTGGTTGTTGCCTGAAATCCGCAATGGTTTTCTGCATAACAAAAATAACTGATAATAATATTGACAACAAAACAACAACAACAAAATAATTAAATAAATACATATATATATATATATATATATATTTTATATTATATGAAAATAATTTGAACTATGACGGTAACCTGGGGAAAGGAATGTAACTGTAGTTGTCTCGGCAAATCACGAATTAGTGCACAACTCTGCATAACCCGATCCTTCTAAACAGTCCTATTCTATTGCATGTTACATCGGTTCAACGGATCAACTTAGAAACTACCCCTTCAAATTCAACTGCTAATCACTTATGAAATACAACATAGTTTTTAGTCTGTCAATTAAATTAAAATATTTATAGAGCTGAATATTTGAACACTCCACAGGGGCATTTCATATGAATAGTTGCACGAGAAAAGTCAACTTTATTCCATTATGATTACAATTGAACCTGTTCGTCCCGGGCAGGGGATAAACATTTAATCGTTTTAATTAATGTGCTTTAAGTTACGTTTTATTATTTCCGTTAGTAATATATTTAAAATGTAATTTGCATTGCTATTTTACTTCACTCATTTAAATATCAATCAACTTCACATTGATTTGCTGAGTGTATCGTACTTCTCTGTGTTCATTTGATCAGCATATTGAATAAAATAGTTGTATAAATTCAATGCAATAAAAAAACATACATAAATAGAAAATACATCAATGAATTTAAAAAATCATAAATAATACATAAGTTATTAAATAAATAAATAAATACATAAAAAAATACAAAATATTTTAATGTATAAAGACTAAGTGAATAAATAAACAAATACAAATAAATAACATAAAATTGCGATAAATACAAGTAAATAAATATGTCTATACAAAAATAAGTAACATCTAAACAGTTGATAGTTCCATCAGCTAAGAAGTTGAACAAATGAAACAATAGTAATTCTAATAATAATCTAAACATACGGTTCTAATCCCGGTCATGACACTTGTGCCCTTGAGCGAGGCATTTATCTATAATTGCTTTGTAACACGTTGGGAAGGTAGTGCATTCTGCTATTTTCCCAAATGTAAACTGCGCCCTCATTAGGGCAGTGATTTACCATTGGTTGCTCGCTGCCTGCGTCACGACAAGTTTAAGCCCGCGTCTTTCGCAAGCATCCACACGAACGACATCTTCATCCATGGATTCCGACATGGCCGATCAACATTTTAAATTTTTGACGAAATCTTTGCCGATAGCGGGTCCGACATGCCCTCTGACGATGATTCACCATTATGTGTCGGAAGACAGGGAAGGGACTTGTTCACATGCTCGCCGCCCAGTTTACTATAAAGTCAGTCATCCGTAAGTTACACACCACCCATCCGATTGTGGGGCTCCAGGCAAAGTAGTCTTGAACCTTTTGCAGGGTAGTCGTCAGTCGAACATGAAGGACTTTGCATTTACATGATTGATACACTAGCTCGGCTCTGGTCCCCAAGTTGTCTGAGCTAGGATTCGGAGCTTGTGGAACTGTGCACTATACCACCCTAGGGATACCCGATGTTGCAAACCCCAAGACGTTCCCCATGAAATGCGGATCAGATCCCCAATGTTATCAGAAAGCAGGCCAACTGTGCATTATGTGGCAGGACACAAAGAGTGTCACTCTCCCGATTATGCCGATTGCAGTGTCACTATAGTAAACAGATTCGCAGCCTGAACGGGACATCGTGATATCCCAAAACCGTGCATTAGTCGACAACTTTGGGAGGTAAGACAAATAGCAGTTTGGGAGTTCTTTAATTACATATATTGGTTCGTGATAGAAGTAAATTTGTTTTGTTAGTACAGCTCATTTCATTCGATATTAACAAGTCAAGTTACATGTCATTATTGTGCAAGTCCAAGTCAAGTCACAAGTCATATGGTCCAGTCACAGGTCAAGTCGTTTTGGTCACAAGTCAAGTCAAGTCACAAGATCTTCGTCCGAACACAAGGCATCCCGGTCAGGGCAGACTTCGCTCGTGCCCAGCGCTCTTGCCTTATCGATCGCAGCTACGCACATCAAGACGCTGGGCACGAGCAAAAGGGCAGACCAGACTCGAAGTCGGAGGTCGAAGCCGCGAGCCAAACGAAATGTGATGACGCAATGCGTAAATGTTTATAGTTTATGGAGTCGCCTGAGTAGCTTCTGACCTGCACGGAAGTGTATATAGGACGTGGTAAAACAAAAACGCTGTTCCGCCCGGGCGGATTACTATTTCGCCCGGCGGATTACTATTTCGCCCGGCGGATTACTATTTCGCCCGGCGGATTACTATTTCGCCCGGCGGATTACTATTTCGCCCGAGCGGATTACCATTTCGCACATTCTATAATTTCAACTGGTGATATATACTCAAAATTACCAAAATAAAACACTTTTGATTCCTTATTTATAGTTATTACTATTTACATTTTGTATTACAATTGTTCACTAATTCAATCAATATTCTACTCCAGAGCACTTATGAAGTCAGTTCTAAATTCTACTCCTAATCACTTATGAATCCAATTCGAAATTCTACCGCAATTCATCAATATTCAATTCCAAATTATAATCCAAAATTACCTTTTTTATATTCACTCGCGACTTCACTTCTTTATTAAATGATTCACCGGCTTTGCCAAATCCCGGTGTACAACAACACATTCAGCTTTATATAGTGATTAATATATCTCTGTTCTGTTGCATCAATTGATGCTCTTGGCCAACTATGTGGCCTTCCGTACTCTCCTTGTTTTCACAACAGTTCACATAACTGTCTCGCCTCTCGACGTAGTGTCTGCTTCACACTACAGCAATATCGGCTGTCCCTTGGCCATCTTGGCGGTTACTCTTTGCATGGGCGTCAGTCCTGGGGGGGGGGGGGCATACGGGGAAACGTCCCCCCCCAACTTTTTGAAGGGTGAGGGACACTATATAACATGTCGCCCCCCCCCCCCCCATTTAAAAAAAACTCATATAGGGCACTATAATGTGATGGCTAAGGGCGATTAACCATCGCTTCTGCTGTTTCTACATAAATGGCAAGCTTGTGTGCTCCCCCTATTATGTTAGCCGACTAATTTTTTTTTTAAAGCAAACCAATCACATTGCTAACAGGCAAATAAAGCATAGTTTTTATAAACCAGGGTAAAAAATAATGTGTTAAACGCCTCTGAAGTGTCTTAGATTGCACCAGAGAGCACCCAATGTAAAAACAACCCCGGGGTCCTAAAGCGGGCCCGGACCATACGCCGTAAGGCTTTGCGCTTCGCTTGCTGGTTGGTCTCATAAAATGTCCAACAATACACAGCGCAAGGTGTGGCACACGGTTACATGTTAGGCGTACTTGGACCAGCACCCTCTCCAGTCATAAAGAGGATCTCTGTAATCGGTGTTACTGCATGCAGTTAACTTAATATGCATCCTTGTCCAGCCGAAAAGGATCAAACTTGGTCATGTAGACACTTCTAGGCATACGTATATAAACCAATGGAACATTGAGGTCACGTCACAGCCAATAGATAGGCCTATGTTGGTCAACATTTGAAAAAAATTAGGAATGCCCCCCGCATAAGATTAATATATCATATATGTTTGGTTTTTATTAGGAAGTTTTATAACAATGCTATGTAAACATTTTTTTTTTTTTTTTTTAGCAAGGAGAGCTTTTCAAGGCTATTCAGACATGCTAAAACCAAACAACTTCAGGGGGCTCCGCCCCTTGTACACCCGCCGAGGGCTTCGCCCCAGGACCCCACCAGGTGCCCTTCAGCGGGCCACTGGACCCCACGCCGTAAGTCCCACGACCCCTGATGTACCCCCCCCCCCCCACACACACACACACATGACCCTTTGCCATCTAAACAATAGAGTTTGTAATAAAAAGATAACAAAAATTAATATAATTGACTATATATGGCCCTCGAAATAGTAATCCACCCGGGGCGAAATAGTAAACCGCCTTGGGGGAAATAGTAATCCACCCGGGGCGAAATAGTAAACCGCCTTGGGGGAAATAGTAATCCACCGGGCGAAATAGTAAACCGCCTTGGGGGAAATAGTAATCCACCCGGGGCGAAATAGTAAACCGCCTTGGGGAAATAGTATCCACCCGGGCGAAATAGTAAACCGCCTTGGGGAAATAGTAATCCACCGGGGCGAAATAGTAAACCGCCTTGGGGGAAATAGCAATCCACCCGGGCCAAATAGTTTTTTTTTTTTTTTTTTTTTTTTTTAAACCATGTTCTTCATACACTTCCGTTGACTTGCATTGGTAACGAGTAATTTATTTGCAAGTCCAAAGTATTGTCACAAGTCAATGCTGAAAGTTACACGCCAAGTCAAAATTACAAATCGCATGAATCGAGTCAACAACTCTGGGGAAAAAAAAAGTAAGCGTCTCATTCTAAGTTCGAGACATAAAGAGCGAGGGAAACAATTCCCTTGAATTGGCTGCGCGTGCTAGGAGTAATTCTAGACACCAGATCACCATTTCAGGGGTGAACTTGAAGAGAGGCACTCGTCTCCATGTTGAGATAATGTGACGGGCTGAGAGTCAATCAAAACATGCACGATCAATAAACGCGTGTGCGTCTCGCACATTGTCCACTTCATTATGACAGGTACTGTTTCAAACAACTGAAATATCAATGTCTTCATTACACCGTTTATTTTTTAGTGGGCATGCCACACAAAACATCACGTAACGTATGGATCTTAATACTAGCCGTGACAGGCGGGTGTATTTTTCTTGCAAATGTAGACCAGTGTAATAGTGGCTGAATGCCTATTGAAATTTTAAGCCCCTGAACTAGCGGGCGTGCGAAAAAAATAAAAAAAATAAATAAAAATGCGATTTTGTTTTCCACAATGCCAGATACCCAAGTCATCTGACCGATCGATTATCGGGAGAGGGGTGATCGATGGTAAGGGGTGAACATTATATTGCGGAAGGGCATGCGTCTCGGAGGAGCTGCAGTGTTTTTCTTCTTGGGTCGCGTTGTGCCGATAGTCATTGACAACTTCCCCCGTACCCCCTCAGATGACACCGTCCTAGTTAGACTATAAGGTCTTCCCTTTCACTTCTGAAGGAGATTGAACTCTCGCTGGTTGTCGAGGAGGAGCTCATGATATCCGCCACGGAACACTACCAGTGAAGAAAACAGCCTGTTCGCATAATATAGCTTGTTGATTGAAGTAGTAGATTGTCATCGTCTTACCGTGTCACCGTGGAGCTAACCAGTCGGCAGAGAACGAGGTCAAAACTTTAGGAAAGAGGGTTTCTTCTCCAATGTCGAGTGGTTTTTCTCGGGTGTCCACGGGAGAAGTGCCCCCATGTCTCCCCGTCCTCCATGCGTGTAGATAATTCATCTTCTGTCACGAAGCCAGTGTTCCTGCGTAATATGTTCACATAGATCAAGTTAACTCGACCTAGTTTGGCTGGACCTTGCATTGGCTCCCCAAAGCACAAGCTTGCAGACTGGACGCTTAGGGTGACGATATTACAGTGCCCTGCAAGCTTGACTCTTCTTGCCGTTCTTTTTACGGTCAGCTTATGTTGCCAGTGACATCAAAATCGCGTTCGCTTAGAGTATCACTCCTGGAAACCAGTCCGTTGAAATTACCGGTAGTGATCATTAACTGACATTGACCATCAGTCAAAGATTATCGCAATCTTTACAACCGACGTGTGAGTGATTACCGGACGGTAGCTGTCGATAAGCGAACTGTCATTTCCAACACGTGGTCACTTTTTTTTTTTTTTATGAGAAGCGTCACTGGTAATAGACAGTTACGGCTGAAGCGGAGAGCCATCGGCGATTGCGCAATAAAAATGACAGGTCAACAATTACTGTTCAATTGTGACAACTTACAGGTGAGCAAATTTCGATTTTTTTTTTTTGCGAAAATTATAATTTCAAATGTTGTGTAAAACTATAGAAAGATTGCGGCTAGCGTAGTCATTTCATTCCATCCCATCCCTATCTCTTCAAACAATAATACTATTCGAACTATTTGATTGTATGACTTCACCCTCTATGGACGACTCTGTGGATGATCCTCCACACAAACATGAATATTCATGGTTGTTTTAACTTCCACGTGGTCCCGAAGCACATCCAGCTATAGATGGGCCTGCATTGTCAATTGATGGATTGCATATGACGTCATTGACCGCCACCTTTGATGACAAACAAATGAGACGTGCGCGCGTGTACGCGCTGCGCGCAACTCTCAGCCGACGATATCCCTTCACCCGTGCACGTTTAATCAAAGATGGCGGCCAATGCAATGGGTCTATAGGTTAGCACGAGATTCGGGAAGCTTCTACACCCTTTGTTTCACAAGGGATTGTTTGCAATGACGCTAATACACATGCATTGATAATCTTCCTGTTGTTGATGTGCTGGGTGTCATGGGACAAGGAATGGCTATAGTGTAGCCATAATAATATACGTTCACGCTTTGATTTGCTGTGCCTTTGGTTTGTTAAATATGGAGAACAATCAAATAATAGGAGTTTAACAGTAGGCGAATTACCCTAATTATAAATGTGGTGGTTCTTCCACACACGCATGGTTTAGTGTAAATATTATTTGAAAACTTTCGTGACCAGGGTTTTAAGAAGAGAATGATGACGCATAGAGGTAACACCTTGTCAAGAGTGACAAAACTAAAACACCTTTTTTAAGTTGGCACATGCACCAAAGTCCTGAGAATTGTTTTTGTTTTACTGAGCTTATACAATTTTTGAGGGACTTTTGACCGAATACTTTGTCGCACCCCCCCCCCCAAAAAAAAGGGAAAAAAAGTAAAATAAAATAATAATACAAATAATAATAACAAAAAGTAATGATAATTATTATAATAATACACATGATATCGGTGCTTAAATCAAACGTATTGTCTAAAAATAATGTTGGTCCCTTAAAGTTTGTCGAGTAATCTGTTTTATATCCCACAAGGGCGATTTAAAATGCTTAGACACCAAGTGTTCCTGCTAAATGAACGTCCACTTAGCTTTTCGGTTACTTTATATTTTAGAAGTAAATCGAGCTCATGTCGAACAAGTGTGTTTTTAAACGTCTGGAAATTGACACACTTTTCGTATTTCTTTGAACTTCCGGGTTGGACCAGAATGAAAGGTCAATTGGAGTCATGTCTTTGTATGAGTCGTTTATACATTAGTAGCTGCAAGATGGCCTAAATGCCATCAGTTCATGTTAAGTGGTTCAATTTTAAGACATTTTCAATATATTTATTTTTGTGTGACAATTTGATGTCATTCAATATCAGATGGCATCATGATGACGTAAGTAACATTGTTGCCTAAGTTACGTCATAAGCTACACTAACTTGCAAAAGCTAGGTTGTTCAAATAATAAATAATACATTTTAAAATACACCATAGGTGTCTAACAATAACCATTATTTCGGCCATCACAGTTATATTGGTGTTATTTTAACACCCTTTGATGATAGTTATGATTCTCCTTTTGCTATGTGGCAACACCCAATGTGTCAATTTTAGCAGCCTAGTGTTTGTAGTGTATAAGATTGCGATGTTTTAATGTACATTGCACAAGGAGGGCGGCTATCGATTTGTCAAGTCATACGGCCTTGCATACGATCAGACCTCGGGGTTAAGTGTGGAGCAAACCTATCCACTTTTAATAGTCCTCTTCAGCTCTGAATAGTTGTCTTCCAAACCCAGATATATTTATATTTAATGCTCCTTCGCTGCGCTCATATGCATGAAAAACAGTTTTACCCCTAATGAACGACCAACATAATCACAAATATAAACGTTCGATTGTATACTACAAATGTATTTGAAAACATGGGAATAAGGCCGGGATTCGGCCGCTGAGTACATGTTCTACCTTGAAACAAATCTCGCAAATGATACATTTTAAATTAACACATTTCTTGATAACACATTACAATAATCTCAACAATCTGTTCTTTTTCTGAACTCGTTATTTTGTTATTCATATCGATTTCCACAAAGGAAAAACTATCCCTCTAGGCTCATCAGACGTGGGTCTGGATGGTGTCTCTTGAAAACCCAGAGATATTTATATTATTATTCGTTCTCCTGGTATTGAAACCACATATTATCTAGTGAACATAATCACTGTAGTTCGGAAGCCTGGGGAAACCTGTGAACAAGGGGGCTTGCTATCATGCTACGTGAACCGGAAACACCGGGTTCACGCCTACTCTTCCACGGTAAGTGTTCTGGGTTATTTTACGTGCGTTTCCAATCCCTGTACAATAACGGCTTAAGTATTTTACTCTAAAACACAAGTGTGCGGACCCGAACCAACACACTGCTGATCACAAAAACATCCGAGCTTTATTCCGGTGTTCTTCACCACCCAGCCGAAATTGATTGATCTCAAACCAACGATAAATATATATGGTGTTTTACCGTCCGTCCTCAAAAACGAAACAAAATAAAATGAGAGCTAAACTCTTTGGGTGCATACAACCCC
Organism: Pycnopodia helianthoides; assembly: GCA_032158295.1. NCBI lineage: Eukaryota > Metazoa > Echinodermata > Asteroidea > Forcipulatida > Asteriidae > Pycnopodia > Pycnopodia helianthoides. Next base: position 12,771,990 of record CM063257.1, on the reverse strand, counting down.
AACTGCTTATATAATCGCGAAAAGGGGTACAATTTAAGTTCCCGTTTATACACCTGGGTTGAGAGAATCAATAATGGTTACGTACCTCCCCCAAGGACACCTTTGTCATTCCCGGGACTGGAACCCACACCCTGAGTACACGAGGTTGATACAATGTACTGCTTGGGCTCGACACGCAGGGGGTCACAACAAGAAAGGGTATAATTTGAATGGGGAGAGGGGATAGGTTGAATGGGGGATGGGTAGTTTGAATGGGGAGAGGGGTAGTTTGAATGGGGAGAGGGAATAGGGAATAGGTTGAATGGGGAGAGGGAATAGGTTGAATGGGGGATGGGTAGTTTGAATGGGTAGCGATGATAGGTTGAATGGGGAGAGGGAATAGGTTGAATGGGGAGAGGGTAGTTTGAATGGGGTGGGTAGTTTGAATGGTAGAGATGATAGGTTGAATGGGGAGAGGGAATAGGTTGAATGGGGATGGGTATTTTGAATGGGTAGAGGAGATAGGTTGAATGGGGAGAGGGAATAGGTTGAATTTGGGAGATGGGTAGTTTGAATGGGTAGAGGATAGTGAATGGGGAGGGATAGTTGAATGGAGAGGTAGTTGAATGGGAGAGAGTAGCTTGAATGGGTAGAGGGCATAGGTTGAATGGGAGAGGGAATAGTTTGAATGGTGAGAGGGTAGTTTGAATGGGGTAGGGTGGTTTGAATGGGGATAGTGGGTAGAAATAGGGAGATGATGGTAGTTTAAATAAAGAGAGTGGGTATCTTAAATCTAGAGAGGGTATAGCTTGACTTTGGAGGGGTAGTTTAAATATGTGAGAGTGGGTACTTCGTACGGGGAGAGGAAATGAAACACACCTTTATTATGGTTGACTAGACCGCCCAGGAACGACACCCCACGGTAAGGAAATAAATAAAGAAGTGACGTGTCATCACTTTAAGATGGAGTCTGGTTGCTTGTTTAGCAGATTAGCACAAAGTATGTAACACGATCCCACTCGGGATGTTTAAGATCAATGATTTAAAATCAATTAAATAATAATATTACCTAGCCCCAGTAATGCCAGTAGAAGTGACTTCGATCTGTCCAGTTGTGCAGGAATGGTACAATATATATATGTTGTGATATGGTACGTCTAGTCATGTTACTCAGCATTAGTAATGCCAGTATGGGTTACTTCGATCGGTACAGTTTTGCAGGAACGGAAATAAAAAAAAAATAAAAAAAGAGAAAGAGAGAGAGCAATTTAATTACAAAAGCAAAGCTTCGGCGATATGGTGCATTATTATAGTTTGTTTACCGACCCCCAGTACAGGTGACTTCGATCTGTATGGTTTTGCAGGAACGGGGGGGGGGGGGGGGGGGGAGCAATACGATGAATAATACAACAAAATAAATAAATAAGCTTTTGTGATATGGTACGATTAATCTTGAAGCCCTATTTAACTCTGGGCTCTGGGGCTTGAACACAACAAACATAAACACACCCGCTACCGGTACCGGCCGGGGGGGGGGGGGTACAGCAGGCTCGTTCTAAAGAGTTTAAACAAAAGTAGTTGCTCAACACAATTTCTGTCTGAGAATTACACAAACTAAAATAAACAATTAGGAAAAGGCAATGTTAGTTTGTAGCTTGTTAGTCCTGATATTAATTGCTGTACCAGCCATGGCGCTCTTGGTGACTGGTTATAGGCGAACTCGGTTCACTGGCCTCCCCTTGGAAGAAAAACACCCATCGGTTAAAATTATTCTCGCTTCGCTATCGTGTGTATCTTGATAACAAAAAAATAAATATACTAGACCCCTCGAGGGACGGCTACGGAATGGCTTGATCTGTCCGACCACCCCCCCAACCATCATAATTTTAAAACGTGCCGACACTGCAGGAACGGGCACTCGTACCGGCTAGGCTGCCAATTCCGCTTCGCTGATTAAACTGTGCAAATCGTGCAACCGCCGGCGTGTGCACCATCACCAAGCGATCCGCACAATGTGGAGAAGTCCGGAATGCTGCGGAATACCCGTTTGTTGTATAGTTTGCCCGGAAGATGCTTAATAAATCAATGTCACTTAACAAAAAAAAAAAAAAAAAAAAAAAAAAAAAAACCTCATCGTGTCGATTTGCCGGTTGTATGGATGTCTTCTCTTGACAGTGGGGAAACAGATTGAGTTAACTTTAACACTCGCATACAAGTAATAATGTGCTGATTGATGGCATTTTTTGAGGCACAAAGCTTGTTTGAAGTCTGGTAATGAGTTTAGAACGTGTGGGCAGAGTTGACAGACACTGTTCCACCTTGCCATTATCTCCCCGTCTCTTTTTGTACACTATAAATCCACTCAGGCAACCTTCATCCTAATGTGACATTATTTTTTGTTTTAAATATAAAGCCGTATGGAGAGATGGAAGTAATTGGTTATCGATCTAATCTATATAAGTGGGGGTGGTTTCAATCGTTTATCAATATACCTTAAAGGAAAGACAATGGGTTCTTGATCCAAAACATTTGAGTAGAGACGGTTTCAATCTTTGATCAGTACACATTGAGTGAAAGACAATGGGTTATCGATCCAATCTATTTAAGAAGAGGCGGTGTCAACTAACAGACGGCTGTAACTATTACATAGCCTACATGTATGTGTTTAATGTCATTAAAGTTTATATACTCCCCCCCCCCCCCAAAAAAAAAAAATAAATAAAAAAAATGAACAGTTCTTCTCGTTTCAATTAATTTCATTTCATTTACTGATTCTGGTTGTGAAGTCAATGACTCTCAAAAAGCGAACTTAATCACTATACTAGCCAAGAACCCCGTGGAGAGAAGACAATGAAGGAATTTTCAGTTTTAGGTGTAGGAGGAAAACCCCAGAGAAATATTCCAGGGAAAACCCACGCAATCAGGCAGAGACGGAAAAAACCCAATCCACGTAGTGCCCAGGTGGCAAATTTATTTTCTACAGCACACGTCGGTTATGGAGTCAACAGTTAAGGGAAGATAGGGAAGAACAGCCTATCTCTTAACTGTTGACTGTATTGGCGAAGTATGCTGCAGAAAAAAAAAATCGCGCCCCGGTGTGATTTGAACTGGGGTCCCTAGAGGTGGAAGGCAAGGCAAAATACCACTACGCCAACCCGTTAATGGCAAATGTCCTGTTGGAGGTTTAATGAAGTCTCCTTATCACGATCTCTACCTTCAAAGACGCGACCGATAATCAACAGTTTTATCCTAGGGGTAACTGTGCCCCCCCCCCCCCCACAAACACACCCACACATTCTATTTTGTGCATCCCTGTGGAGACATATTTTGTTCTTTTCTTGTCCCTGTAGTTAAGAACCTCCCAAAGACTTTGTACACAAAATTCTGTGTGGAGCAACCCAGTCTTTAGAATTTCCCTATGGAGACGCTTTGTTATCCCTTTTCTGTTTTGTTCTCGGTCTCCATAAGGTAGTGAAAATGAAATCACCCACACACAGAAACACACACACACACACACTCCCCCATTTTGCTCCCATCATCACTCTACTTCTTTCTTAGAGTTTATCTCCGAGTGTTATCTCCGCTAAGGAGGTGGGGTGTGATGGATCGTTAACACAACTGTACGGGTAGTACATTGGGGTTAAAGGGGCTCATTGCCTTCCAATCAAAAAGAAAACAAATTAAATAATAATAGCAATAATTTTCAAGAGTTGTCTATGCTCAAAAACAACCACGTGTTTGGTATTTTGTGAGTATTGATCCCCATCCTAATTTGTATTTATTTATATATGTAGGCCTATATACAATTTGTAGGGTAGATGGCCTTAGCTTTCGATCCAGTCCGGACCTTCGTCAGAGGCATAAACAAGCACAAACGAAAAACATATCCATTTATAACAAAAAAGAGAGGCAGAGAACAATGGCATGGTATCCAGAAAAAGGAGGGAAAATTACAACCAATCAAAGTTACAGTGGGCTGGGAAAATTATAGCCAATCAAAATTATTAGTTTACAAACAATGGGGCGGCCAAGAACCAATCAGAGTTATGTGGTGGGGACAAAATGATGGTCAGTGAAAGGGAGGATTACTGGACCAAGCGGGAAACATGGAAGGACAGGATTAAGGGGCACGAGACATCGGGTATGATGCAGCTCACAATAGGGAACAGGACCAAAGTATATACAACAATGTGAAAGGGAGGTAATTATAGAACAAGTCTGTGGAGAGAAGGGGTTATTAGGAAAAGAACAGGTCGATTTCCAAAAAAACTTATTGAGAAAAAGAACGGTAACAGTTAGCCAGTGGAGAAAATATGATTTTTAAAACAACTTAAGAATGGAAAACAAATCAATCATTGAAAGAATAGGTTAATAGCAGTAATTGTATTTATATTACATACAATAAATAAGTAAGCAGTAAATGAAATGGAGGTGATGGGAATTTATTTGACACCGGTATTGATGTTTAGTCCAAAGGGTTGGGCTGTCTTACGTTGGTGAATCCAGTGCGATTCTCTGAGTTAGCGGTGTGTGTCATCACCATTGCAAGCCTCAATCACCATAAGTTCAACATCTTTGACGTTGTGATTGGGGCTGTTCAAGTGGATGGAGACGGGGTACTGTTTCTTGGTCTTTATGGAAGAGACATGGTTCGCAAAGCGAAGACTAAGTTTGGTCTTAGTCTCTCCCACATATTGTAGTCCACATTTCTTACATGATATAACATAGACTACATTAAGTGTGCTACATTGGGAGTCGGTCTTGATGTTGTAAGAAGAGCCAGTGCTATGAATCTTTACTTTAAGTGCCGGTTTGATGTAGAGACATGTTCTACACTTGGAGCGGGTACATTTGTGACAACCTAGTATTTATGTTATGGGTGGTGTTTGGCATGTACCTGGTGGGAGTTTAGACCTGACTAGGATGTCTCCCAGGTTTTTAGGGCGGCGGAATGCAACCATGGGGAGAAATGTTTTCTTTCATCATGATGAAACTGTCTAATGGCTAGCAATTAATCAGCCTTCAAAACTTTTGTGTTCATGTTAACCTTGTGAAAACGATTAACCTCCATGAAACTTAGCGAAAGCCGTTATTGTACGGGATGCACTTAGTGTTCCCTTGGGACTTAACGCCTCCAAAATTGAAATGATAAGTTAATCATATATGGGTTTTGAGGCATTGCATGGTGAGGTATCAGTATATATTCGGTTTGCGGTAACACCATGTGTCTCCTGACAATAACTAGGCAAGCTAGTCGAAACGTTGAGACCAAAAGAACTCACTCCGCGGCAGTGCAGTTAATTACAAGAAGTCCCCCGATCCACAAAGCTAAAGTAGTAGTCCAGGCCGATTTCCTACCTCCCGCCCAGGTAGTAGTTAATAAGCAGGACAGTTCTTTTCAGAACTGAGAAGTCTACCGAATTCCGAAAAACCTACTCCGCGGTAGTAGAATAAATAGCAAGACAAGTTCTCTAAAGAACAAATCTACACAGCAAGTAGATATTTTTTACACATGGTGTTACCGCAAACCAAATATATACTAACAAGTTAATCAGTGATAATATCGTCGCGCGTACCACGAAGTGACCTATCTCGTTCGCAGCAAAGAAAAAAGTGAGTTCCGAGAAAAAAGGGATTGAAGTTGTACTATTTTTTCCAGCTGCTGTTTCGGAGTGTGCTTACTATTTTTGTTTAATTTAATAAGATAAAAAGAAAGCTTACTACTTTATTCGTAAAGAAATGTTAATGTGTTTAATTCCTAAACACATACGTCACTTTGTGAAATGTAAAAACTTGTTTTGCCCGCAGAGCGCTGACGTATCGAGATAGGTCACTTCGTGAAAATACAAAATGGCAAATCTAGTGATAAGTCGTTCATATTAATTAGTGTAATTACGCTTTAGCTAGTGAAACTTGCTGAAAATATTAACAGTAATGAACACACTAATAATTTGAATAAAAACCGATTCGCAAAAATGTGAGATTTTTGACAGATAGGTCACTTCGTGGTACGCGCGACGATATGAGCGACAAGGACGAAAATTGTACACGAATAACAAACATTGTAAAGGGAGACGTTTTCACAACGTGTAGCACCCTGCTGTACTGTAGGGCGTCCGAAGACAATTTTAACAATAAATGACAGCCCATGATTTGAATTACTAGAAGTATTTAAGTTATTTGTTATCGCAACCCCCTTAAATTAAACACTCAGAGAATAATCCTTTCATTTGTAAAGTAAATTCCTGGGCACAATGACCACTGGCACCAACATTTGAGTATAACTGGACTTCAAAGCTAAAAAACATGCAGTAAATTAGCGTGGAACGTACTCCATTTTTTTCTTGAATTTTGGTTCAATCCTTCAATGGCCGTCGGGACGAGAGGTCGACTACAAGGAAAGGTTATGGGCAAGTTCGGGTGGGCGACTAGAGTGACTAGACTAACCAGAAACAGTGTGACGTAGCTCTCGAATTTACTAAATCGGCCATGCTCCAGTGCATGGTCGAGCTATAGTCAATCTCCCTGTGCTCTATGGTTTCTGGTAAGTCTAGTCACTCTAGCATTGATATCAAGGCTGTGTAGACAAGTACTCTAGCCAAAACCATAGAGCAAGGATACTAAAACCTCAGCCGCCCGAATGCGATACAACCCCAGTCCCCCGACTGACTCTAAAAAAAATAGCACACCGCACCCTCACCATGTACACACACACACAGCGCCTCTAAGATGTAATGTACGCAGCCCCCCCCCCCCCCACACACCGCTATTCCACACACCGCTATTGCCCACAATCCTAGCCCGTGAGCAGTCAGGAGTTGCATTGCATTCGGGCATCGCATTCGTGCGGCTGTGGTTATGCACATTTTTAGCTTTATAGTAAGCAAACTATTACACAGCCTTGCAATCAAGGCTAAGTCACTCTAGTCGTCCATGCGAACTTGCTCAGTGTTTCCGTTTCTTTAGATCGTTTAGTTCGGCCCAATTCTTGTTTTGTTACGTTGCGACTTTGGAGACTAAGTTACAAATAATTATAAAGAATCCCCTGCAACAGTTTAGGCGAAGAATTCAGGCGAAGAATTGTTATATCCCGACCACCAACAAGGCTTAAACTCTCACTGGTTACAGTATATATTTCCAACCATAATTATTTCAAAACAAACGCTTTCTATAGCCACAAGCGCCCAATCATTTAAAGTTGCATGGTCTAATTTCCGCAGATTCTTATAGGTGTTCGGAAACAACATTTTGAACAACTCTTGTTTTGTGTTCTTTGTATTAATGTTTTGGTTATGTTTTATTGCAAATATTCTTTAATCACCAAATGATTTGTTCGCCAAAGAGCCACTCTACAATCCCGGCCATATCTCGTTGGGCTCCTGCCCCTTTCAATGTTGAATCACATTGTTGCACGGTCTTCTGCTTGAATCACATTGTTGCACGGTCTTCTGCTTGAATCACATTGTTGCACGGTCTTCTGCTTGAATCACATTGTTGCTCGGTCTTCTGCGTTCCAGACAACATTGAGCGGGGGGACGGGGGACGGGGAGAGAATGTTTATTGTGAGACAGGGAATGGTTATTTTATGGTTATTGTAACGTTATAGGAACGGGTGGCCCAAGCATTTTGGCCGGGATTGTAGCTGTAGGCTACCAAAAGACAAACAAGCATACGTGGAAAAATTAAATGGAAAAACACAACAACAACACAACAACAACAACAACAACAACAACAACAACAACAACAACAACAACAACAACAACAACAACATCAAACAAACAAACAAACACCACAACACCCCAACAAAGAAACAAAGAAACAAGAAACAAACACACCAACAAACAAACAAGAAACAAACAATCATAAACATAATTCAAAATTACATAACCACGGAACCCGTAAGAGACAGTGTTTTTTTTTTTGTTATTTCGTACCCTTGAATTACTGTTTCGTTTAATGAATTACTGAAATAAAATACTAAATAACTGACCCCGTACTGGCTCCGAATAGAGCAGACACAGACACAAGAGGAGAAGATGGGACGTGACAAGACATATTTAAATGGTTATAATATCTGCAGCTTCAGTAGAACAAGATCAACGTATGAATTGCAACTATTGAAAGAGGAGTCCCTGGGTAAGGTATTGTTTGTGGAAAAGGCATCTCATCAGGGTGAGATACAGTGACTATGTCTACCTAAAGTTATTTACATAACAAACGGGCTGACTGTCCAAACAACCCGTCTGTCTTCTTCGTTTATTCCCCTTAAGGAATTATTTTATCCAATTCGAAATCAAGCAAAACATTAGTAAAAGCTAAAAATAAGAAACTGCAGAATTGTTCTAATATTGACCGTTATGACACTAAAATACAGGTTTAACCTAGACACAGTGTTTTCGTCCCATTTTGTATGACAGCACCTTGGCTATCATTTTGAATCGTTTGACTCTTACTAACTATCTCAACACCTTTCCAAATTAATATGTAACACATAGAATCAATATTCGTTATAAATACTTTATGTAGTGTTAAAAAGGTAAGCTAATACAAAATAAGATAGTTAAAGGAACATTACATAATTGGTTTTTGCTAACAAAACAGTTGCTGGCAGTGTAAGCATTTATGTAATCCACCATATACATAAACTGACAAACCTGTAGAAAGTTGAGATCGATCGGCCATCTGGGTCACGAGAAAATAGTGAAAAACCGATTACACATTTGCATGAAATCATATAGATTCAACAAAATGAACAAAACGCCCACTGAGCGATACACTCCAATCGGAAAATTAGTTTATTTATTTCTCATCAAAAAAGGACATTTCAGACAGAAATATTTCAGGGGATGTTTTCTACTATCATCATCATTAGATCGTGTAAGTTTTGTGTAAATCTGTGATCAAAAGTATATTTAACAATTTTTTTTTCTTCTTACCAATTCTGTAATGTTCCTTTAACTACTGTAAATTTAATGGGTCGTCACAGTAACTATTTGGGTGTCGTGTTCGAGCGGTCAAACGCACCGGACTCGAGCTGTAGTGTTTCTTATCAGCAGGGTGTGGATTGGAGTCCCAGTATTGATACTTGTGTCGATGTCCTTCGGCGGACAGGATGTAGGTCACTCGAGTTAACAGTGTTGTTATTTTATACAATTTTCAGCCAGCTCAATAAAACAAAACAATGCAACAGTACTTCCGGATGGGCTTGGAGAAACAAAGCAAAACACTTATCGTGATCCGTATTAACCTACTGCCCCACATCTTGTTGTAAAACAAATATAAGTATATACTAAATAACAAATTATGGAAAAAAATAAAAAATAAATAAATAATATAATAATAATAATACAATGTTTACCAAAGCAAAATCGATTAATTTTTCATTGTACTACTCGATGTATACACTTTAAGTTATGTTTTCTTTGTATAAGCATCCTGGATACGGGGATGAACCTAACCTCTTCAAATTATGGGATAAGAGCCTTTGTATTTAATAAAAACAAATTCAACCCATCAATCCATCTGGAAGCATTTGGCGAAGACATGATTGGATTACAGCCAGGTGCGGGTGTAGAGCGTGCAAGTCTCAGCTTATCGAAGACGAGAAAACAACTCAAACGAAGACCATATTTTTATATGGGGGAAAAAAAAGAAAAACTCCTTTAAAATGACATTCAAACAAAATGATTGAAAATAAAATACCCATAGCAAGTTGGTATAAATACACTTGTTATACTACAAATAATTTGTTAACATTAACATTGAAACCAAATTTTAACTTGGGATGAGGATGCTTGGTTTTTAGAAACTTGTTGTTTGTTTGCCAATCACTCCCGAATTTGTGCGTACATCACATAGGTTTAATGACAGGTGACCGTCAACTAGGAAACATTCTTAATGCTTAACAGGTAGCCGGAATTGGAGTTCATTTATTTATTGAGGGTATGGTACAAGATGGATACAAGATAAAAAGTTAAAACAGCGATTTGAAATTGATGAGAGTGTTGACCAGCTCTGAGCCGTGAGTTCAAGTCTGAATATCGGGTTTTCTTTGTTTTTTGGGGGATTGATTTTACTTTCAGTTTGTGTATCTCTGGGTATTACATTCCTAACAACATGCACGATTTTCCATGAAATACCTTGAAATAACATAAGTGACAAAACACAAAATCTGCTCACGTAATGCTTCGTATGGTTTGGCCCGCAATGGTCCCGGAAGTTCGAGTACGCGGGAGACTTACACAAAATATTAGCCCCAGGCTAAGAGCTAAGTTTACCACCCCTTTGGGAGTGTTTAAAGGAGAAGTCATTTATGTTTTTTTTTTTTTTTTTTTTTTTGGTTATCGTAGTCGAAGGATCAACCAAGAATAAAGTCCCAATATTAATACTTTAAGTGCCCTAATGTTTTTTTTTAAGTAACCGTATCAATAGTAAAGAACAAATCGCAAACAAAAAATAACTAAATAAAATTTGGTTTTAATTAAAACAATAATGTTGTCAAACACGATGACCAACTTTTGGAAAAACTATAAAAAGTGAAGGGCCGGCCTGTCACAAGGATTATTTACTTTGTACATGCTGTTTGGCAAGATTTGAAGAGGGATTGTTGAATTTTTGAATATGTTATAATAGTTTGCGTGTAAACCACATTTTTTAACAAACAGACCGTTGATAAAATAACCATGGCTTAACGCTATGTGTAAAATGGTCCCGTTAAGCCCTTCATGCGAAAGCCAAAGCGAGTTATCTTACGTCACAATTACTAGAAAAACAGCGCGTACCGATTATTGCGTGCGTCACCAAAAGTCGCCTCGCATTCGCTTTTGCGTGAGGCATGAACTGGTTTCTTCAGGGGCTGATTTCACAAACCACTAAAATTCATCTTAAGACGAGTTGTCAGTATCACCATAGTTAGTTGATCACACTTTGCTTCAGCCATTAAAAGTGATTTGCAGTTAAGATCCATCTTAGCTCTTTTTGAAACCTAAGCCATGGACCTGTAAGCACAAACATGCAGTGCCATATGCATATTGAGGAAGCTCACAGCCATAACTCCCGTATGAATCCGTCTGTTTGATGTCCAAACAACTTGATGTTCATGTTTAACTAAAGTGAACCCATTTGGGTTAAAAACAAGAGGCTAAGACCTAGAGAACGCCGTAAGAAATAACTCGAGCAATTCCCAAGTGCTGTTAAGTTAACAACACTCTGGAAGATCTAGTGTTCACGTAACATGCCAAGATTAAAGGTACAGTGTCGTCTACGTGTCTATCAGTAGGTATAGTAGCATCCATATCGGGAAAATATTTATAAAAAGTATGGATATAATGTTTATGAGCGTTTCTTGTGCGTTTTACTGTTCAGTTTGTGAGAAGTGATTTTGTTAGGCAATGCAACGTGTTGAAAACGGCGTGTTTGAGCCAAGTGCCATCAACGAAATCATGTTGGTCAACAAGCTTGCCATTGGGTAACAGCATCGGTAGCGTCGTCCGTTGAGATAACGTATTCAAGCTGATTCGTTGCTATTCTGTCATAAATCACAAGTGCTGATCCCTTGAAGCGGGGATTGAACGAAAAATGCACAAACAGACGGATAAGCTACTTTACTTTGCAGTCCGTGGGATGAAGAGGAGGGATTAAAACCGGTTGTTGATACTACGGAAGCCGGTGCCTCTGGCGTGTACACATTATACGGCAGTCTTGAAAAGATTTGACCGTAGCAAAAATATTTGCCGAATAGAACATATCGACTTGTTTGATAAGTTGCCCAATACATGACACCAACAAAAAAAAGACATGAGGTTGATTATTCCAAAAACTAAAAGCACCACCAACAACATCAACAGTTACAGCAACAGCAAAAGCAACAACAACGACGACGACGACAACAACAACAACAACAGTAACACCAACAACAACAACAACAACAACAACAACAACAACATCAACATAAACATCAGCAACATAATCAACAGCTGAAGCAGTAGAGTCAAAAGAAAACAGTTGGGAAAAAAACAAACTAACCAACTAAAACAAATACAAACAAACCAATAAACAACATCACAAACACACATACAGACTGGGAAGGACAAACAAACAACAACAAAAAACTACAAACAAACAAACCATTGAAAACGGAGCAAAATTTGTATTTTAGTAAAAGGTGATCTGAAACCTTGCTGTTTATTCAGTAGCGCCTCTTCCTGAGCTATTCCGTCTGAATTGCAGCTGTCATCTCTAATACAATTTTAATTGACAATCTAATCTTATTTTTACCGCCTGCCGCTTGTCAGTTTTTTGAGGTTTTTATTTAAGGGATGCATATTTACGCTGAAACTGATACCATCTGTAGGTTTTAAACTTTCAGTGTGCTGGAAGTGAGTAGTTACATCGTGTACGTCGACATATTTAATTAATTAATGTACAACACAACGAACTAGGAACAATGTATTTTCTTGGTGGTTATTTGTTATGTCTGAGAACACCGATAAATGTTTTTGTTTCGTTTCAGAGTTTGTGTGTACGACCGTAATGGGCTTAGTTTCGATGGCGATTATTATTTCGAAATATTGCACGGGTGGTTTTAGTTGTGTGGGAGTTGTTGCCAGAAAGGTTCAAGTACAAACAAAAGAGGAACAATACGAGGTCCCAATTGCAGTTTTTTGTTACACACTTGTGTGTGTGTCCACGTATTCACACCAAACACTCTTTAATAAAAGGGATCCGTGACATTTTAAATTGATTTTTTTTCTATGTGTTTTGTTTTTGTTCTGTACTCTGTATAGGCAAATATGCAAACGCCCACACGAATAAATCCTACTTACGGGGCAGTCTATACTCATTTTAGCATCACCTTTAGTTACCCTGATTTTAATGCATTTCCTTTAGTTCCTTTAATTAATGTATTTGATTGATTGCATTGATTAAATATGGTTGTGAGTCCAATGACTCTCAGCATTCCTAATCGCCATACTATATAGCCAGGAACCTCAGTGAGAGAAGAACGAGAAGGAAGTTTCAGTTTTAGATGTGGCGGGGGAAGGGGGGGGGCAGGAGAAGTATTCGAGGGAAAACCCACGCAATCAGATATGGGCTGAAGTGCCCCGACTGGATTCGAACCGGGGTCCCAGGGTGGAAGGCAAGAAAACGTTACAACTACGTCAACCCATGGAGGAAAGACATACATCCCCGATGGTCAACCCGACCGCCCAACATATGCTCAGGCGCATAACCGTGCCGCACCTAATGAGCTGAAATAATCACATAATCACCGTGAACATATTACGCACACCAACTAGGCGATTATTCCCGATGGTGTTTCAGCTCTCGCTAAACGCATTATATAAATCTCACCCGCGGCATTATTTTCAATAGATTGGCGTTAAGTGGTTGGCTTCATCTGAACGTTTAAACATGATCCGCTGGTGGTGTCTTCCCACCCCAAAGCGATAGTTAAGTATCGGGCACTGAGGTTCGGACAGCCTTTGGTCTGGGATTGGAGTGGGTTTAGGGGGCTGTTTGGCAAGCATCACTGAGGTTTAGAGAGCCTTTGGGACTGGGATTGGATTGGGTTAAGGGGGCTGTTTGGCAAGCATCACTGAGGTTTGGGGAGCCTTTGGTCTGGGATTTGATTGGTTTTAGGGGGCTGTTTGGCAAGCATCACTGAGGTTTAGACAGCCTTGGGACTGGGTTTGGAGTGGGTTTAGGGGGCTGTTTGGCAAGCATCACTGAGGTTTAGAGAGCCTTGGGACTGGGTTTGGATTGGGTTCAGGGGGCTGTTTGGCAAGCATCACTGAGGTTTAGAGAGCCTTGGGACTGGGTTTGGATTGGGTTCAGGGGGCTGTTTGGCAAGCATCACTGAGGTTTAGAGAGCCTTGGGACTGGGTTTGGAGTGGGTTCAGGGGGCTGTTTGGCAAGCATCACTGAGGTTTAGAGAGCCTTGGGACTGGGATTGGAGTGGGTTCAGGGGGCTGTTTGGCAAGCATCACTGAGGTTTAGAGAGCCTTGGGACTGGGATTGGAGTGGGTTCAGGGGGCTGTTTGGCAAGCATCGATAAGGTTTAGAGAGCCTTGGGACTGGGTTTGGAGTGGGTTCAGGGGGCTGTTTGGCAAGCATCACTGAGGTTTAGAGAGCCTTGGGACTGTGCTTGGAGTGGGTTCAGGGGGCTGTTTGGTAAGCATCACTGAGGTTTAGAGAGCCTTGGGACTGGGTTTGGAGTGGGTTCAGGGGGCTGTTTGGTAAGCATCACTGAGGTTTAGAGAGCCTTGGGACTGGGTTTGGATTGGGTTCAGGGGGCTGTTTGGTAAGCATTGATAAGGTTGGATTTCATGTGGGTCTTCTAAGGCCCCTGTATGTTGTATAAGTGTCCGTGCCGTGAATGATTTGATTTCGTGCGTGTCTCCTCCTCACCTATGTGGACACCAAGACAGACCCAATTTCAAAAAGGTGCTTAGAGGCTTTTGTCAAAGACCAGTGTATTCACTTGGTGTATCCCTGTATGCATACAATAAGAAACCTGTGAACATTTGGGTTCAATTGAAGTAGCACGAAAATACCGAAGAAATCAAAAGAGAAAAAAAAACAAGTTGCTTAGAATTTGTGTGCTTTCAGATGCCTGAGAAAGGATTCATGCCTAAAGCATTTAATTAAAAATTCAGATTCAAATTTTGGGGTAAAAAAATTACCTCTTTCTCTAAAACTACATTACTTCGTAGGGGGTTGTTTTTAACCGACTTTTATGATATAAACAGCTCTCAAAGGCTCTTTACCAAGTAAGTTTTTTTATTTTTTATGGTCATTAACTTGTGGAGTAATTACCAAAAAGTACACCCTCTCTTTAATAACAACATAAAAGATACTGCTAAGCACAATTTTGAAAGATACCGGTCACATACTGTACTTGCGAAATGGATATTTCGCTGGTAACCATATTCTGGTAATAATAATGTTGTCGTGCTTAGCTACTTTATGTTTTTTTTTTCTTCCCTTTTATCCACACCAGGTTCACATTTAACTACACTTTTTCACACTTCACATTTATTTAAAAATACATAGCATTCGTTCTTAAAGTTGTCTCTAAAATGTAAACATCATGCTATTTTTGTTCATAAAATATTGCTGGAGGCACAAAGTTAGAACCTGGTGCACTTTAAAAAAAAAAATATTTACAGTTTTTTGTTTAATTCATTTTTGTTAACAAACAAATTTGAAAAAATGCGTACTCATACTTATTCCTGCATCATACAATTTAAAAAAAATACGCACACCTTTTTATTAACAATTATGTACTTCACTATTGAAAAAGCTGACAAAAATAAAAGTTTAATTGTGGTTCGAATTGATATAATTTAGGTCAAGGGATAGAATTTTCTATCCCTTGTTCCTCAGATCCAGCAGAAAAGATGAGGGGATAGAATTTTCTATCCCTTGTTCCTCAGATCCAGCAGAAAAGATGAGGGGATAGAATTTTCTATCCCTTGCTCCTCAAACCTAGGGAAAGTTTTTTGTATCATTTGCTGCTCAAACCAAGCAAAAAAAGAGGAGGGGATAGATTTGTTTTATCCCTTGGACCCCAAACATGACAAAATGTGCGTTATATTGCCAACAAATAACTGGAATTTATTAACTTTTGAATTGTTAGCTTTAAAAAACTAGATTGATTTCTAAAATCTGGAGCATGTTTTTCACAATTTAGAGGGAAAAATGGTAAAAGACAAATGTGTTGCTTTAAAATCCTGTTTCGATTGAAATTTTCGGACTTTAATGACAATTTGAAGCAGTAAATTTGAATGTGAAAAATGCAGTTAAATGTGAACCTGTTCCACGTATTGTATATGTTTTTATCTTTGACAAGGCTTAACTCTTAAAAAAAAAAGAACACATTAGGGCAAAATACATTTGTAATACCGTGAAGTTTTAAGTTTCGAAATACGACCGTTTTTTGTTTAATGCGATTATCCCAAAGCGATATGTTAACACGTTTTGACATGCTCGTCTATTCTTGAAAACGGCGACGACGTGTATCTTCAGACCTTTGGGGTTAATACACTGCTATAATCAGTTCCGATGGTCCTTTGGTTTCATTACCAGGTGTTATATAAAAAAAAAAATACATGTACATATATAATAAATGCTACTCGATGCATCAATCAACTTTCAGCTTGTGGGGGTGATTCGTACTCGCATGGCACAGCTAAAGCTGTTAATACTTCATCGAGTGAATCGAATCTGGTTACTACCCCCCCCCCCCCTCACTCTCTATTTCTGTCTGGTTTTGTATTGTGATGTTGATTGCTTTTTGAATCGTACGTTTATTTATTTTACATGTTGTCTGATGTTGTTATTTGTTCATTCTCTCAACTCTTCTATAGTTGACAATTTGTTTTAACTATTTAATCGTTATACAGCATACAAAACAAACATAAAACAGCCCAGTATCAAGGTCTGCGTCTTTACTATCATGACATCTCAATTCGTTTGTATTTTGTTTAAAGACACTGGACACTATTGGTAATTACTCAAAAATAATTGTTAGCACAAACACTTACTCGGTAACGAGCAACGGAGAGCTGTTGATAGTATAAAACATTGTGAGAAACGGCTCCCTCTGAAGTAACGTAGTTTTTGAGAAAGAAGTAATTTCTCAGTGAAATATTTGAATTGATTTTGAGACCTCACGCGTGAGGTCTCGAAATCAAGCATCTGAAAGCACACAACTTCGTGTGACAAGGGTGTTTTTCTTTAATTATTATTTCGCAACTTCGACGACCAATTGAGTTCAAATTTTTAAAGGTTTGTTATTTTGTGCATATGTTGAGATACACCAAGTGAGAAGACTGGTCTTTGACAATTACCAAAGGTGTCCAGTGTCTTTAACTACAAAAAATGATTCAATACTGGAGGAAAAGCTCTAAAGCGGAAAATCTGTACACAAAGTTGCCTTTCTTCTATTGGCTTTATTATGGTACGGTATAAAGTAAACACACCCGTACTTCCTTACCCCCCCCCCCCCCGCCCACCCACCCTTCCACGCCAGCCACACCCATACTTGGTTTGGTGTCAACTGATTGCTTCATAATGGCCCCTCGATGTGATGATCAAGCAATGACTAATTATTCCCTATTTCTTGTAAATCCTCGAGGCTATATCGAGGCAAGTACACAGGGAGATGCACATTAAGTCAGGGTTTTTAACCAACCTGTGAAAACAAATAACAGGGTTTGACAGCCCCTAAAGCGATTTAAGTATCTCGGGTGCTCTTAAAAAGAACAAAAATTGCCTTCGAGGATATTTGAGGACAAAAAAAGTTTTTGGTAGCCCGTCAATACAATAAAACAATCTCAGAGGCTCTCACAACAAAGAACTTGCCTTCAAGGACCTCTAAGACGGGAAAAAAGGGAAAAAAGAGAGAAAAAAATTAAGATATAAGATATGTTTGACGAGGACCACTGGGAATAAAGACGGTCTTAGCTTCTGGAGACTGCCGGGGATCAGGCCAGGTAACAAAGAGCGCGCTTTAATGCCAAGCTTTTGAAGATCTCTGGCAATAAAGATATACTTTTTATGAACTCTGAACAAAAAGTGTTTTTATGAACCTAAGAATCATGACATTATGTCGTATATCTATGCGAACAAAATGACATATTTTGTTTAAAGACAGGCTTAGGAAGGATCCTGATCCACCCCCACCCCAACAAAAAAGGCTTTCAAGGACAACCTTGGAGCCAATGACTTGGTTTCGAAAAAGGTTCCCCTGGAATAAAATTACATGCCATCGAGGACCTCTGATAGAAACAATGCTTTTGATGGCCCATTGGGAACAAATACAGGCTTTAGAGGAACACTGGACACAAATTGCATGCTTTTGAGGACATAAACCGATGACATGTGGGAATACAGTCGAGCTTTTGAGTACACCTGACCCAAGACAGGCTGTCAAAGACCTTTGTGAACAAATAACATGATGTTCAGGTCCTGCTGAAATGAATGTAGGTTTTTGGAGGACATTTTTCATGATAAAGGCTGGATTTTGAATACATCTGACGATAAATACGGGCTTTCGAGGACCACTGAGAAGCAAGCGGTTCACTGAGGGAGAGGGAGAGAGAGAAAGGGGGGGGGGGGTGGGGGTGAGGAGCGAGTGGAAAAGCTGTCGATGACATCCGGAACAAAATACAGGCTTTTGAGGACCCAGAGAATCATCAAGAGAGGTTATATCGAAGACTGATGAGGACAAAGAGCAAACTCTCGATTGCGTGTTTTCCCTCTTGTCAAAATGTCGTCCGAAAGCGGTGTTTTGGTTTAAGTGCACATTCCCATCCTTGATCTTAAGATCGATGAAACCGCAGCTGGCCCAGGACAACAATCTGTAACCATAGCAGTATATCATCATATATATATGGGATTGTTGTTGATTTTGTTTTTCCAAGAGAAGAGGTTTGACCGGGTGTTAATGGCAGGGCTGCTCAACGCGCCGCAGCACCATGTAAATCATTATAAGGTGTTACCTAAAATGGTTCTCATTAATCAAAAGCTTTAAAAACTTGTCTGGAAATAAATAGCGATAAGAGCTCTGAGACGCCCGTAGATAAAGCGCTATATATAAACAAAAACTTGAATCATTACTATTATATTCTGACCTACGGGTTACACTGCTATAATCATCTCTGATTGTCCCCTGGTTTCATTGCTAGATACGATAACTAATGTAAATAATAAATACCGCTTCTTCTGGGCCCTCTAGGGTGATTTGTTTGTTCGGCTGCAGTTTACGCTGCACTTCATCAAAAGTGGATCGTCTATCATCTCTGTATCTGGTTTTGATTATCTCGTTCAATTACTTCTTTCGTTTGGATAGGGGCTTTTGGGAAAACTTAGGTAATTGTAAGGCTCTACCATAACTTTGCATTGTGACAATGACTGCATTATGAATCGTCCGTTTGTATAATATTCATGTTATACCGTTATGTATGTGTTTAGTTGATTTATTCTATGTTATGTTTTGTTAGTGTTTCACCAATACAAACCAACTGTCCGAGGACTGTTGTTTTACTCGAGTGACTTACCGATTGTTATTTTAAATTAAAATGACAAACTTCACATCAACATTGGATGGAAGAAGAACATCTTTACAAAGTGGTGCTCCTCTCCTGATGGCTTTATTGAGTAACGGTTTTCTACACACACCAGGTCCGTAATAAAGCTAAAGCTGGCATCGTATACTTGCTTGCAACGTAATGCAACGTAATGAACAAAAAGGTCATGGTACTTTCACAAGAACTTCGAATCCATCCACGTTGAGCGAGGTAACAGCGGGCACCAACCGAATCTCAGACCGTATAGCATTCTCGAACAACCCTTAGGAATCTAAGAACAATTTTTTGGAATCAAAGGTTTTGGGAAGAAAAACAATCAAAACCATATTTCTTGGAAGGGAATCCATTCTCAAAGTAGTTTTTACTGTCAACAGCTGCAGTGCTTCGCACCAAGTAAGGCCCTCAAACATGCAGCATGTTTAGCGTCCCCGCCCTCGCCCTCTTCATTTTTAGAGGCCGCCTCTTCTTTCTTGTTTTTTTTTTTTTTCAGGATGCATTTTAACAACCTCCAACGATTTGTTCATTTTGTTTTTCTATAAATAAGATCGAAAAAACACCGAAAAAAGCTGGCAACCGACTTGAAAAATAGCCCTGCCGTTTGTCTAGGGCGGCCATTTTTGAAAAAAAAAAAAAATAAAATAAAAAATGGCCCTCCTCCTTTCTTAAAAAAAAAAGCAGGACGCTAAACATGTTTTTGTTCTTATTATTATTTTGCCTTACCGATCTAACACCCTACATTCAAAGCATTGTCCCCCTCTTTGATTATCAAGTAATATTGTCTCATTTTCTTGTCAGTACTTAATTGTCTTACTGAGGCACACGCAGCATGTAACTAGCACACTTCCAAGGGCCTGCCTGTTTTATGCCTAATGTTACATAAGCAGCGTTTGAGTTTAAAATCCTGCGTGATGCCATCGTACTGTGATCAACAGTCCGTTTTTAATTAAATAATCAGTACTCCGCCATTTTTTATTTGTGCTTATCTAACAAATATTCCAACTTCCCCCATCTACACCTAGCCAAATAGCATGGTAAATGTCTTGCTACTATCCGGGGTCTTTTTCCCAAAAAGAAAACCATCAATGACCAGCTCTCCCGGAATTTACATAGGAATTGTACTGCAATTATTCATCATTGGGGCTAATGGTCACTGCTAGGTGAATTGAACCATGTGGTGTAAAATCTACAAAGAGACAAATGTAGGCTCATCTAGAAAACAATTCGTGCTTGAATGTGTTTTATTTAGTCAAAATGGTCTATATTTAAAAGTGTGTGGCCATTTGACAGTGATTGGGTTCTCCACAAAAATGAATTACATGCTAATACAAACGGACAGTATAGCCTACAGTCCGATGGCGTAATCGTGTGGATTTGTTTGTTTGTTTGTTTGATGGTGTCACGCAGGGTTTGAGTGCACGTTCCTATCGCTGATAGTAAGATCAAGGAGACCGCAGCTGGCTCAGGTAAACATCTTGTAACAAAAGCATTATAGCATCATAATTATATAGATACATGAGATTGCGTTTTTCCACGTGGGCTATTTCAGACGAAGCGTTGCATTAATCATTTCTTTATAAAATATAATGCGTTCCCGGCCATGTCAGTTTGATGTATATTATTATATGTAGAATGTTCAAACGAGCGTAATCGATGACAAGTGGCCAATCAAAGGCGGTAAAACACAATGAGTAATCCGTGAACAAAACCTCTGTACGAACAAATTAATAATAAGAAGAATAACAATATATAAAACAAACAAAAAGGTCCGGTCAGGTAAACATGTTTATTAACAATTCAATAATCTAAAATCTGAAATCAAAAATGTGTATGAAGTGTTTCCATATACTTATATACAAAAAATCATAGAAAAAATATTTGAAGAGGGTCCGGTCTGATATATATGTCTATTCAAAAATCAAACAAATCTAAATTGTGTAGGGAAATTTCTAACAAAGTTTCCATTGTTTCATTATCATTATAAATTGATAAATAAATATATATTTATATCGAATTAAAAAGCAAAAGTACGGCTTGGGTCTCGCATCCTTGTTGGCATTATGCCGAAGTATTCTGCACCGATGGGTTTCTACTCGGTCTTCTAGCTTCCTAGATTCCCTGTCAACAGAAACACCATGACTACCTGCCCCCGTCAAATAAAATCAATGTTCATACAATTACCATAGCAAAGCTGAATTGGGGAAAGTCGGTCAGTTTGCAAAATTTCACCAAGGGACTGCAATTGAATGATACTTCTGACCTTTGAACGTTCGGAGGTGGACTACTACTTTTTGTTGTTATTATTTTTTCCCCCTTTAACCCAGCGATGTCAATAAGTGTTAAATTGTCTTTGGATGCCCTGCAGGGAAAAACGTGTAAACCTCATTCAAAATGTTGATTTCAAACTTGTTTTCAAAACGTTGTAGAGATAGTTTTGAAAAAAAAAAAAAAAATCACTGCAAAATCGCGATTTCTGTTGTACACTACCCTACCTAAATAAAAGGTGTTTTATATCTGGGGATTCAGAGTTCATGGGTCATACTGCCATAAGATGACCAATAGCCTTGTTAGACCATCGTAACAATGAGATACACTTTGATATACGGCTTATTGTGCGTTCAAAAGGAGTGTGTCAACCTCCCAGAACGGTTGCGAGTGTATTGAAGCAGTAACGGGCTGTTTCGGGACCAAAGGGTTATTCGCCACTCCAGTTCTGCACACTTACTGGCACTTTTGCTCATACAACAATATACACAAAACTTGTTGAAGGGACACAATGGCTTTGGATTGGGCGCTTTTGTGGCTTTAGAAGTGTTTGCTGTAACATTAATGTGGTTTAAAGAATGTTGAAAGGCACAACATGCGTATAAGTGCAAGAGCGCCGTGTTTAGATTTTTCAAAAAACGTCGCGTCTGGCAAGAAAATGTTCTTGCAAATGTCTGTCTACTTGGTTTGTTGTGTTGTACATCCGGGCAATTTTAAGCAAGATACGACCTCTTTACAAAAGACCCTTCCCATGAAATATGTAAATTGAACATCGCGCGTGCGCATCTCTCCCTACTGGTTGGCAAAATGAGTGAACATCGTGCATTTATGTATGGGACATAGATATAGAATATAATACCTAGATTGGCCGCGCGTACATACGCGGGTTCTGGCATGGCGCAGCCATTGGTACCAAGCGGTCACGTGCTGGTGGCAAAACATTGAACGCGCACTAGACGTGACGACGCGTTTACGTTTAAAGTGGTGTTATAGTATAGCAAAAATCATTTTGGTTTAATTTCGTGACTTTCCTCCAGCCGAATATTCAACAATTTAATGTAATTAAACTTTTAAGGCTTAAAGGATGGTTGCAAATTGCTCTCGCAATGTCTCAGCAGAGAAAAGAAAGGGGGCCCGGAGTCCTTCGTGAGCTGACATACCATAGGTAAGTAGGTCTATACATATTATTATTTTATTTTTTAAAATTTTAGCAATTAGCTAATTACCACTGATGTGTATGAACTTCATTTGGTTGTTTATCAGGTTTACCTTTTCTTTCCTCCATCGTATGCTGTAATGATGATATTCACTGGGACTTTGGGTCTAATACTACTCTAGGCTATAGAGTGTTTATTGCACGGTAATGAATGGGTTTACACGGTGCGATAGTATTATTGGGTAGTGGTTGTGATTTTAGTCGTTGTTTAATTAAACTCCTCTCAAGTGATTAGTACATTGTTTTGTTTAATGCTTGCAAAGAAAAAACTCAATTTAAATTTTAAATAATTGTTATTTCACTCCAGATTCCCCCATGAAGACTCAAAACTGATGCGCGAGTGGGTTCATGGATAAAAAGGATGCTCCCGAACGGTGAAAAATGGAGTCCCACTGCACAAGACTGGCATTGCAGCGACCATTTTGCTGAAGAATGCCTGGAAGTGCGGTGGGGCAGGATGTATATTCCATTTTTAAATATTCTCAAATAATTGTTAACATCTCACTTATATTTATAATCTATGATTGATTTATATACACAACACAGAACGCGCCTCGAACAATGCGCGTAATTGTGGGTGTCAACTCTCTTTGTGCATGTTTGTACACGATTTTGACACCCAAAATGACACCCAGGATAGGCACATGTGAGTACGCTGCGCGTTGTGCAAGGGGGTCTATAGCCAATGCGCCCAATCCGAAGGCAAAGCGTCCCTTTACTGCATCAGCTCTCATGAAAAAAAGAAGCCCACAAGGAAGAAACCAATCCCATGTATCTATCTATGATGCTATAATGATCTGGTAACAAATTAGTTTCCGATCCAGCCGCACTTTTCCTGATCTTATGATCACCGCTAGATAGCAATGTGCACTTAAACTACAAAGCAGCTTTCAGATGACAATTGGAAAGAGAGAAACATATTATACGCACTCCAAAGCTTATTCTCTGTCCTCAGCAGTCTCCGGTAGCCCCGTCTTGATGTTTCCAGTGTCCTTAACTTACCCGTCTATAATCTTAGAGGGTTCTCGAAGGTCTGTCTTATTTCCGGTTGTCATCGAAATATTTGTTGTGAGCCAGACTGGGCGTGGGCGTGGCAGACTATGAATTAGGGGAGTTTTCGGCATTTATGCCCAAGCCACTGCCATAAAATAATTCACAAAATTATCTCAAATTTTGTTTTAAACATGGTGCTCAATATTTAATCCTCATGGTTTAGCTCGTTCGTCGTGGTCCGTCTTGGTATTTGTGTCTTTGTTTGTTTGTTTGTTTGTTTGCGCTTGTTACCCGTCTCGTTTTGA
This sequence comes from Pycnopodia helianthoides, assembly GCA_032158295.1. Classification (NCBI taxonomy): domain Eukaryota; kingdom Metazoa; phylum Echinodermata; class Asteroidea; order Forcipulatida; family Asteriidae; genus Pycnopodia; species Pycnopodia helianthoides. Next base: position 12,748,141 of record CM063257.1, on the reverse strand, counting down.
TCTTTGTATGTTATGCAAAGTTAATATGCAAAGTTGTTTAATTATATAATTATGCTATTTTATTTTACTTCTACTTTTAAAAGTTGCTTAGTTGATTTTGCCATGTCAGAAAACATATTATTATACACTAAAATCATTAGAATCGGATAATGTTAACTGTTGCTGAGTTTGACTGCCACTCAAAAGTGCAGTTGACCTTTCAACGTTTTTGACCATAGCGCCCTCATTTATGGTCGGAGGTACACCAAACCTTACATGTTTGTAATCCTCATGACCAGACGAGTAATTTGATATGTACATCGACACGATTGGAAAATATATACATTTTTACCATTGAATGACCTTTGTTGACCCCTCCCGGAAATGCCTGGCATTTTTAAGGGGGCAGCCCAAGTCAAAATTTTTCCGGGTTTTCATCAGGGAACACAAAAACACTTCCCATAATTTGGTCACGGGACCTACAGGCTGGTCTCCTACTACTTTTGTTTGGTTTTGTACAAGGCATCCCAGCCTACAAGCTTTTGATTTATTGGGTCATGCCTCCATACAGTCTCACTGTCTGTTTATTAATTAAGTTGTATATTTATGTATGGAATTACATGTTGATTGATTGATTGATTGATTGATTGATTGATTGATTGATTGATTGATTGATTGATTGATTGATTGATTGATTGATTGATTGATTGATTGGATAAATTCGGACACGGCTGTGCATTCTCACAACGAAGGTGAATCAACTATAAATTAATTGTAACAAATCAATTAATTCGTTATTATTCGGAATTTTAATTCATAAAACAGAATACGCTTTTCCGCTGATGATAACATAAACCTCAGGAACACGATTGAGATTTCATACATGGGAGGTCCTCGAAGGCTATTTCTTTGTTCTAAGAGCCTCTAAAATTGTGTTATTGTCTTAAGGCTAGGGGTTACCAACACATTTCCTTTGTTCTCTGAGATACTCGGAGTCCACTTATTTTTTATCTAAGAGCTCCAGAAAGACTTGTATGTTTCTTGTTATTATTAGTATTATTATTTAACGTTTTTCCTTATTTGTTAATGTTATGTTTGTCCTTATGTATTTATTTATTTATTGATTTACATTTTTTTTTTTTTTTTTCGGGGTTGTCAAAAGCCTGTTCTTTGCTTCCACAGGTTGGTTCGAAAGCCTTTACCCATTCTCTGAAATACCAAATTGGCCAAATTCAACTATCAAAACAGAGAAAACAAAATCCCTCTCTAGTAATTGGACTCCCCAAACGTCATCCTGTCCTCTTGACCAATCCAAAGTTGTTTCAGATAGACGACAACATAATTATCCATGGTTTAATCATCCACAATGCGAGATTGGTCCTTACGTTGACTGAAACTAGTTCCCCGTTCAGTTTTGTTTTCTCGATAAAGAGCGAACCCACAGACAATTATAGTCAAAGTCGGTTTGAACTCCATTGGAAATGCTCGTTTTAGATTTTTCTCTTGGTCTTGCAGTTAACAAAAAACAAGCCCTATGTAAGTTCTGGGCAGCATTATGTTTAGTTTCCAATACCGTTTTCTGGAGAGTAAGAATAAAGCTTTCAAATGCCGCACGAGACGGCGAAGTAAACCCACACTATCTGTTTATAAAGGAAACTTAAACGAAATAAAATAAGAACAAATCCATTATAGGGCCTTCCATTTTTTTGCGTAGAACTGTGCGCTGTTCCTATTCTAGCAAACACACCCACGTTGTTCAACTTGATTGTTTTTAACTAAATCATGTATATGTTGGTTCAAGCATGGTTCAAGTAACAGTGTTGTGGATTCGTGACAATTTGTATGTTCTCTACGCCTTCTGTACCCCCCCCCCCCCACACACACACACTCCTTCGTCGAAAGAAATCAAATCCAGTCCGGATAGGGTTAAACAAGTTGATATGAAATTGGAGACGACTTTTTCCTCGTGTATCGTTACACAGATTTCCCCCAGTCTCCAATTTCACACATTGCTGTCGCCGTCCTGTTTGTTTTGTTTGTATCCATACTACTTGGTGAAATCGCATGGCATACACATACACATATAAAGACATGGATAATGTATAATAGTTATTTCTTAGAGTAGACAAAACCAATGTTTGTCCACACGCTGATAACGTAAGGCCATTTAATTTAAAAAACATGTTCAGCATCCCGGTCCGCTTTCTTTTTAAAGGCCCTGTACACTATTGGTAAGATCGAAAAACACAATGTTCACAGATTCACACATAACTTACATGATTTAAAGTAAGTAATGGTAGAAAGGGTTCCTTAAAATATTTCTGCCTAAAATGCTATCGTTTCTGAGAAACGAGTAAAACAATAGTAATTATCGTGCGCGATAATTTGAAAAAAAAAACAGAAAACACATCAGATCTCTTTTCACTATTTTCTCGTGACCTCGATGACCAATTGAGCTCAAACTTTCACAGGTTTGTTTGTTTATACATATGTTTAATCACACAAAATGTGGACACCGATTTTGAGCTGTTTACCAAAAGTGTACAATAAATTTAAAGGCCGCTTTTTTATTTATTTATTTATTTATATTATTTAAACGATCTCTGACGACAACAAATCGATAAAAAAAATGACAAGATAGTATTTTTAAACTTAACAAACCAAAAAAACACACACACAAAAAAAAACACACAGAAAACAATCTTGAAAATTAGCCCGGCCGGTTGTCTTGAAAAAATGTGTCGGGCGGCCAATTAAAAAAAAAAAAAAAAAAGGCCCCCCTCCTTCCCTTTTCCAAGAAGGCAGGACGCTTAACATGCTTTCATTTTTTTAATTTGTTATATGGTTATCCCTTAGAGTAGACAAAGCCGATGTGTATCCACACACTGATAACTATTAGGTTTTCTTCTATTTTTTTTTTCTTCTCGTCTTTCTATTGGACTATCTAGATTCGTAAATCTTGACTTTTCGGGAAAATGCATACAAAAAGGCAACATTTTCCAAACTCACTAAAATGCGATGAATAATTAAACAATCCGGCAAGGTTATGTGTTGTGATTGAGGAAATGTGGAGTTTTATATGTTGTACCATTTTGTAGACGTATGTTCTTGGTCTCAAATTTAAAGGTGCCGTGTCGTCATGATCAAAGTAAGCCTGTGACTTTGCATGAGGTTATAAACTCTCACCCATGCAGTTACTACACGCGCGCGCCCTCCCCTACGTATCATGTGCAGGTGTAGACCCAGTTACTGGGGCGCTGTACTCCTTTAAAAAAAAAAAAAAAAAAAAAACTTTTCAAATGTTCGAAAAAGGAGTACAGCGCCCAATTAACTGGGTCTAGTGCAGGTGCAGTAACTGGGTGAGACTTGATAATTCAATATACATGTGCCACAGAACCGCTTGTATCTTGACGATGTAGCCCCTTTAAGTACGATGTACCAACGCACGTTTTCCTTACAACAGACAACATGATTACTCAAAGAACAAGCTATGCGCCAACATTATCGATTTGTAATTCTAACTTTCAAACCAATAAGCGCTAAGTTTGACCAACCCATTGAGGAGTTATAGTATTTTTGTTTTCCAAAGTTGAAGGTTTCTATGTTCCGACACCCCTATATATATTCCGACACTCCTAGTGTATTTTCCCAACCCTAACACTTACCATAACCCTTAACATTTAGCGTGGAAATCACGAATGGGTTTTTCTGAACATTAGGGGTGTCGAAATATAGAGCAGTCACCCTTCTGAAGTGCCAGTGGTTGGGTAGCTGAACAGGGTCACCCGTGTCATATTATTGATGAAGAGCTGCAGCCAGTGGGTTGGAGTCCGTAATTCCACGTATGCAGCCACACAGGCTTGCTTTGACCATGACGACACAGCCCCTTTAAAACCCAGTTGTCCAGATCCTGTTCTATCTCCGTGTATGAAGTCATTGCCCCATCGGCGTCATTCGTTTTAATGGGTGCATTTTACTCATACATCGGAGATTGAAAGAAAGACAAATATCGAAATTGCATGAAGCTCTCAAAACATTACTGTCTCTACTTTATAACAGAACAAAACACATCCACATAAAACATTTCCTGACTGTATTTTCTTTCTGTCTTTAAGTTCGACGTTTTCAATGTAGAACAACAGTTGAAGATTGTCACATTTTGTTGGAACACTCCCAAGAGGTTCGCGCTGTTGCTGTAAATTGCCGGGGTTGGCGTCTTTTTTCAAAAGATGTAATTGTACTTTTCTACCCTGCCGGATTCAGACTTTTTTGTTTTCATAATTTTATATGGTTATTGTGGGAGACAAGGACTTGCCGAGTTTGTTTTACAGAAGCTAGTGCGAACTGTGTGTTTTTGAGTTCAACAAAAAAAATCCCTTCTGTTGAAACTTATATCAAAATGTCAATTTGGAAGTTGGCCATCTATAAAGTAACCTTATAGGTCTACTCTCAATGTCCTTATACTTTTTCGAAAACCCACTACTATATTGTTCGTGGTGCGATCAATTTTGATCGTTAATATTGTTCAACGTTTATACAAGTTGTCATGGTAGAGTTAGAAGTAGACCTCCAACCGTCTCAAAGGGCGATGGACTTATATAAAGGGGGACGCTGATTAGCTTGGGGAGTTAGTGGCACTTGCGGCTGTGACTTGCAAGGCCTATCCACGAGTGACTTCACGAAAGCAGCTCCAGCAGAACAACGTCGAAGCAGAAACCAACCATTGCGGTCCTTCGACAGCGTTTCTCGTTGAGGTAACCATCACGTCTGACGTCACCGCGAGTGGTTTCGATGACGACGGTTCACTTCCAAGACTGCCCGTTGAAAAGGGGTTATGAAACATGGTCTCTTTTGCAGGCAACCTCGGAACGTCTGCGTGTTGATCCTGATGCTCTCATGATGCCATAAGTACTGCGTCGTTGTCGTCGTCATGGCGGTGGTCGTGGTCTTAGACATCGTGGTTGACGACGTCGTCGTCGTCGTGGGCTAGTCATTGTCGTATTATACGTCGTTGTCGTCGTCGTCTTTATCGTTGTTACTGCCTTGGTCATTGTCGTTGGCGTTCTCGTCTTTTGTACACTGTACTACTAGACGTTTGTTGATTTACAGTACTCCTATTTTGAGTGTATTTTGTAAATTAAAAGTATTGCCAATGGTGAAAGTTATATCTTATGTTAGTGTTACCACCGTTGAATATCCAGTGTAGAATGTACGCATCGATATTCAGGATTAATTGTATTACAAGGAATTCCATATCGAAAAATCTTACAAAAACACACAAAAAACAACAAACAAACAAACAACAAAAAACAAACAACAAACAAACAAACAAACAAAAAACAAAAAAAACAAACAAACACTCCACACCCCAACAAAAAAAAACAAACAAACAAAACAAACAAAAAACAAACAAAACAACAAACACTCCAACACAAAACAAACAAACAAACAAACAAACAAACAAACAAACAAACAAACAAACAAACAAACAAACAAACAAACAAACAAACAAACAAACAAACAAACAAACAACAAACAAACAAACAAACAAACAAACAAACAAACAAACAAACAAACAAACAAACAAACAAACAAACAACAAACAAACAAACAAACAAACAAACAAACAAACAAACAAACAAACAAACAAACAAACAACAAACAAACAAAACAAACAAACAAACAAACAAACAAACAAACAACAAACAAACAAACAAACAAACAAACAAACAAACAAACAAACAAACAAACAAACAAACAAACAAACAAACAAACAAACAAACAAACAAACAAACAAACAAACAAACAAACAAACAAACAAACAAACAAACAAACAAACAAACAAACAACAACAAACAAACAAACAAACAACAAACAAACAAACAAACAAACAAACAAAACAAACAAACAAACAAACAAACAAACCAAACAAACAAACAACAAACAAACAAACAAACAAACAAACAAAACAAAGACCCCCAACTTAAACGCAACAGCTGATTTCGATTGTTACAACCACAATTAAGAACAGTGTGTTTAAATGCTGAAGACTGTGTTCGTTTTTTTTTTCACTATATTTGCTCCTGACTCAAACAACGGCTTGTGCCTGAATTTGCACAGATTTGTTGATTTCATTTATATGTGACGGATCACACAAAACGTGAATACTGTCTGCGAATATTCTGTTTCCTCAATCAATCCTTTATAACACATTTAATATCCCAAACATTAATGGCTTTTCTCGGCTGCAAATTGCCGTCGCTTTGTATTACTGAAATAACATCAACAATAATAAAGGTTGCGCTCTTCATATGACCAGTTTGTGTTATGATAGGCCCATCATTTCCCTCCGTTCAGCGGCCAGACTCCCTGGTTACACCGGATACACCGATATTACCTCCTCCTTTAGAAAATGTTTCAGAGAGTGAGATAAAGATTACATGAAGACGACAACGAGATGGGGCTTGTTTTGACAAGCGCAGATCGTGTGAGAATACTGGTTGACTGCGAACTATAACATCGCCTATAGCGGAGCATAGACAGTGGTCTCCCGCCATGAATGATTTATTGTAGCAGTAGGGATACACGTTCGGTCATGTATGACATTTTATTTAGTAATTGTCCTAGTTTTAGTCTGTATTAAAGACACTGGACACTATTGGTAATTGTCAAAGACCAGTCTTCTCACTTGGTGTATCTCAACATAATGCACAAAATAACAAACCTGTGAAAATTTGAACTCAATTGGTCGTCGAAGTTGCGAGATAATAATGAAGGGAAAAACACCCTTGTCACATGAAGTTGTGTGCTTTTAGATGCTTGATTTCGAAACCGCACGCGTGAGTTCTCAAAATAAATTCAAATATTTTACTGAAAAAAATTACTTCTTTCTCAAAAACTAAGTTACTTCAGAGGGAGCCGTTTCCCACAATGTTTTATACTACCAACAGCTCTCCATTGCTCGTTACCAAGTAAGTTTTTATGCTAACAATTATTTTGAGTAATTACCAATAGTGTCCAGTGCCTTTAATGCATTAGCCATTAAGTGCATAACCTGGATAACATGGGAAATAACATAATATCCGTGAATTAAAGAGGAATAAGAGGAAAGGCAACAAACACAACAAAACAATAATACTATAAAATAATACGATAATAAAACTTAATTTGACAAAATCACAACTTTTCATATTAAAGGGCACGTTGCCTTCGGATTGAGAACTTTGTGCGATAAAAAAAACGTTTGTATTCAAATGAATTTGGTTGGAAAGATTTTTGAAATGTATAATATAATAATTCTAACAAATATACCTCGACATTTTGTGAGAGCGAAATTTCAAGATATATTTTGTGTGGATCATTATATTATACTTTTAAAACATATTTTCAACCATATTAATTTCATTGAAAAAAGCGCTTTTGTACAGCTCAAAGCGCCCAAATCCGAAGGTAACGGGATCATTCAAACTCACAGTGTTTTTAGTAATTAAGTGCATAACCCGGATAAAATAGAGGAGGTAAATGAAGGGCAATTATTAAAGTAGTAATAGTAATATTTAAAAATGTATATATATTACAAAGTGAAGCAAGTTTAATACTTTACCTTTCATATTTCAAACATAGTCCAATCGGCCATGTTTGATTCATAGGACATAAAGTGACATAAAAAGTTATATATGCAAAATCTTTGAACATTTCTTGTTTCAGTCTTACCAATGTTGTATACACAATACACATTGTATACACAATGTTCACACCAGCAACATCAGGACAAGTTTTCCTATCGTGGGGGTGGGGTGGGGGACAAATAAAAAAGAGAGATAAATGTGGATACCCAGCAAGCATTACAGCTAACTTCGATTGCAAAATTCGAAATAGACATGTATGTCTATAATGAACGTGCAGAAAATTCACGACAAAAGTCTCAACCACTTCGTTTGATTGAGGCAATAACCGTGTGATGACACAGGTCTACACTGCGTGGTAATGACCGGACTAAAGGTAGACAAGTCGTTAATGTGTTTGTCACGGTGCATGACTTCACGCGATTAAACCACTCTCGCGATATTGCTGGCTCCTGAATACTGCCCCGTATAAATGCGAGAGCAGCACTGTAGTCTCGCGCGGAGCAGCAGTCTCGCTAGAGTATAGCTGCGAGGCAGCCTCTACGCTATCACAGCGGAAACAAAACATTCAACGACTTGTCCACAAGTCTAGGTTGGTGGCTGGCTGCTTTAAAGGACCGAACCGAATGGGAGGTCCATTAACTGCGACCAGCCACCTACTAAGATTATTACCAAGCAGTGAAGACCGGCTCATCACACTGTTATTATCCTTAATAAATGACTGTAAAGAATACAATTTTAAAAACCATCAACATTTTGCAAACCACAAAATGGGTCAAAGTGACGTTAAACTTTGGTCAAAATTCAAATATAGACCAAGTTGCGGGTCAGCACGACCCAAAAAGGGGTAAGGGATCTGGAATGTTTGGGGGCCATTATTCGCTAGTTTACAGAGCCGGTCTGTATGTCACATAAAACAGCCGCACACGACCAGTCTTTGGGCAGTCGTAGTGCACCGGAAGTTGTGCCTAAATAGACACAGAAATGGGTCAAAATGACGCATCGCAGAATCCCTGTAAAAAAAATCAAGTTTTGACCAGTTTCCGGGTAAGTCTGACCTACAGTTAGGTGAGGCCACTTAGGACCTAGGAGTTTTTTTTATAGTGTAGTACAAGATTTCATGGAAAGTTTAAACACAACTTCATTCATTTAAACACCATGCTCGTTCAACCTCGTTTTGAACATGAATGATCCGTTACCTCAGCATTCAACAGTCAAAGGGGTATTCAACTTCAACTGTTCAGCACTAGCCAGATAAGATCTTTCGAGTTAATTTGGTCGCCAAGCATCAATCAATAGTTTCGCAAAATGTTGTCAGCAAATCGAATTCATCGGTGATGGAGCAGCAATTCAGAACGAGGAAAGGTCACAATGAAGTCTTGGCTGTCTAGCAATGTAATTAAAAATGACTGGAACGAACTTGAATTAGAATATCGAAAGTTAAATGCAAAGGTAGCTTAACAAGAACCCCAATTAAAATGAATAGGCAGACTTGCGGGAATTTGGATTTTGAAAATGACCGGAAAAATATATACATATACAAAATAGCATTTATAGTGCATTGCTAACCGCAAGTCCTCGTTGCGTTTGACAAATTAAAACTACTTTAATCCTGAAACATACAAAACAAAACCATGAAGTTAAGAATCCTTTGCAGACACGTTCTCGGACAAACGGGCCGTTTCACTTTGCATCGAGATTGCAACAGAGCCAAACCGTGTGAACCCATGCCTACACGGCGTTAAACAGAAGCAATAATCATAGGCCAAATAAAACCACACATATACAGCCAATGAAACAGTACTAATATTACCATCGATACATCAAACCGGGGAAACAGAAACCCAATCAAAATCAAACTAAACGGAAATAAAAATATCATTTCAAAACATAATATAAATGTAAATTGTTCCGTGTTGCACCCCTCCCTCCCTCTCTCTCTCCAATAAGAAAGATAAATGTTTACATTCGGCTGTTATGCCTTCTCTACCCCACCCCCTGAGTTATTTTTCGTTTTTTTTTTTTTTTTTTTTTTTTTTTTTTTTTTTTTTTATTTATTTATTTATTTATTTATTTATTTATTTATTTATTTATTTATTTATTTATTTATTTATTTATTTATTTTTTTTTTTTTTTGGGGGGGCAACAATCACATTGTATTGTTTTTAGCTAGCTGTTCCCTTTTAATTATATTATTTTGAGTACTTTTATTTTATGGTATTACTAATTTTAACTAGACTGTTGGAAAGAATGCACGATGTAATCATGTGCTGTTTTCGAGAAAAAAAATGGATGCACTTTTTTTCCCCTTTAGACGTCTTTGTGTCAATTTCATCTCGTATAAGCTCGGTGCCAATCGAGTTAAGTTGGACTAAATGCTCTCAGGACAACAACATGTCATCGGAGCTGACTGAGAAGGACAAAAAACCACTTGATTTATGTCTTCTATGTTAGCCAAGAATCCTAGCAGACAGGACGAGTTCATTGATACTAGTCCACTTCCTGGCGGAACTATCTGTCCGCTGTACGTGCTTGTTGGAGTTTGACCCTGTGGGATACTCGCTTACGTGGTAAACAGCTTTGTGAATGTTGACCCATTTAATGTTGCCCCCCCCCCCCCCACACACACCACACACGTTTGTGAATCCTGTAAATCGATGACTTAACTTCTGTATCACTCTTACATGCAATAAAAACAGTAATTGTAATTACAACCATAAATGTAATAAAAAATCACCCATACATGTAGTAACAACCATAAATAAATGTTATAACAATCAACCATAAATGTAATAACAACCATAAATGTACTGAAAATCATAACATTTAATGTAATAATCATGTGACAACAGTATACTAATCGTAAACATGCGCCCTTGGTCCTCGTGCTCACACCCCCATGTAACTTATGCCAACTAGACTTGACTCAAGTCTCAATCCCCTGCAGAGACCTTTTATGTTCAGTCCCATCGCTTAACGTCAGAATGTGTCCCCCCCCCCCCTTTTTTGAGAAGTTACCATTGGTTTTGTACTCGAAAGCGAAGCGATGACATCCTCGCTCTGTCAAAAATAAGCCCACTGTGAACGTGCACAAATTCCTTTATAACTATCATTTAATTTCCACAACCGATGTTTCTATGTAGATTTCACAGCTTGGTTGCATAGTTAGGTTTTTGAAATTACCAAAGGTATACACTCCCGTAAAGACTTTGAGTGCAGATTAGATTTTTTTCAAGCCGAGTATCGAATATAATATGGACTTTGAGTACGAGTATCGAATAATATGGCCTTTGAGTCCTAGTATTGAATAACATTGACTTTGAGTATCGAAAAATTGGGACTTTGACTACGAGTATCAAATAACATTGAATTTGACTACGAGTATCGAATAATATGGACATTGAGTACAATTATATAATTGAGCCGAGTACGAGCCCGAATACCGTCAACACGGTATTCGACTTTGAAAAAATGTACTATTTATCAAAAGAAATATCCCTCCCAGCTTTCAAGAAAAACAAGAGGGGAATAAATAACTAGGAAATGCCCTTTAACTATTGGTTGGTACTTGGCCTTACTTTGAGTCAACGTGATTTTGCAAACTTGTATACAATTACTGATAAACAAATCTGAGTGTCAACGTTATTTATAAAATGATAATGCTCGCAAAACACTGTAAGCACAATTACTGGGCAACGTCTTGAGAGAAGGTTACATCATTCTTGGCTGAAAATTGCTACAATATGTATCCATTTAAACCGTAATGGTTTTCAGTCATCCCGAGGGCACACGCAGACTAGTCCACAGCCCTTGTTATGTATGATCTTAATGTGGATAGCCTAGATTTGTTTCTTCTTCATCGATCCAAACCCATCGTTCATCTTCTCACGTCTGACATTTTTTTTTCTATCGTCGTTTAATCAACGCGTGGAGAGAGACGTGGGACTTGTCGGCGTGTTCCGTGTCGTCCCAATGCTGCCCCGATGATGTGACAAAATACACGGCAGCCACGATCCGTCAACACACGCCTGTTTGGCTTTTAGTTTGTTGTCTCCATCGACAAGTAAACTGTATAAGTTTTTTGACTAGTTATACTTTGTTCTATACGATGGCCAGCTTCCCAGATCTGAGTTTGTAAAAAAATGTTTTCATCGTTGCCTTTACATGAATCATTTTATTTGTATCAATGTGAGGACTTCCCTTTGTCCCTTTAAAACCTTGCAGTGATGCACTCAACCACAGTTCCCTGGCACATATCAAGAAAAACATAACCATTTAAAAATGGTAGATCCCAACCCCGTGATACTCCTTGATATCCTGCAGTGTACCAATACACACGTTTTAGGAGTGGTATCAATTAACAGGGGTCGTCAATTTGGTCAGGAGGGGTGGTGGGAAAAAAAAAATTCCCATAGCTCAGGCACAAACTCCTTTCTCTGCGGCACGTGCGCCACAGATCACTACCACAGCTTAGTGGTAAGGCATGTTGTGTCTGACCGCTCTAGGTTCAATGGCCTTTTGTGAATGAATAACTTGTGATCTTGTGCCGCCAGCAGACTGGTTTAGCAGACACAAATCATTGAGAAAGGCAGAACAGACCCTCTTAACCTATCAAATGACCCTGTCATAACCTCTCTGGCAGGATGACATAATACCGTTGGGCCAAAACAGGTGCATCGTTGCAGGGTTAACTTAAACACTCTCCATAGACTTAGCGCACGAAAGAAAATGTGAAGACACAAAAACACAAATGATTCCAATGTGAGGGCAGCATTGTTCCTTGTGTGTTAAATATTTTGGGTATTATGCTGTCCCCACTCTGCCGGTAATACCGTGCCATTATTATCATACCGGTAACAGAGCTCGTCGTCTTCGATGGTGATTCATTGCCAGAAATAACTAAACATGTATAAAATACACTTGAGGACAACATTTATAGATGACGAGAGGCTAAATTTTAAGAGGTTGTACCTTATTCTGAATCTAATTCTTTAGGCTAACACGAGGCCATCGTTCTGTCAACGCATGTTCTACGGTTAGCATTTAAACACAAGCTTTACCTTTGATTGAACAATCTATCGACGTGTCAGATGCACTTTGTTTGCAGACATCACCGGCGTCATTTCTTATTCGGACTCACGGAGGAAGAAGCCCACAGTTGGAGTGTACATTTATGTGTCACCAAGAGCCATAGTGTTGCATCGGGAAAGTGTTTGTTGCTGGGTGACTTTACACAAAACTGTGCTTTGTAAAATGTTCAATCCCTTGGTTCACTGCACTTTGCTTTATTAAACAGTTTATTCCCCCTCCTGAAGTCAATCCTTTCATGTTGATGAAAATTAGTGGTTTTTATTTGCAATGCTGGGTTTATTTCCAGATTGCAAAATGCTACAGAATCAACATACACCAAATTAAAGCATGGCCAATGACCTTTTCATCAGAACTCAATAGAAGACCAAACTAGCCTAATTCAAATCAATTGTAGAATCAACCATGATGCATGGCTCAGATACACGAACAGTCACGAGCGAACTGGAAGAGACACTGGACATGCTACACAAACATTCTACGGACATGCTGAAAATAGAACACTGGAGTCAACATATTGACAAATGCTGAACCGTATGGCAATTAACCCAAAAAATATCCACTAAACTACAACATCGTCGTCTGAGACTAGCAGGGCACTCATACAGAAACATCAAAGAACCTGTCTCTCATCTCAGCGTATCACCAGGTCACCAAAATATGGAAGGAGAACAAGTGGAAGACAAAAGCTCAGCTGTACATATGTAGTTGCCAGGGACATCGGGGCTGCTTCCTACTGATCCTCCTAACTTAATGAGGTATAGACAAGAATGGACGCATATTGACATGATTCCGACCTCGGTCGACTAGAGAAAGAAAAAGAGGGGGGGGGGTATAACTCCAAAGTCAATGCTGCGACATAAATAACAACCACTACAGCAGTTTGGCTAAATCATTGACAATGCAGAGCCTTTGCTGGACTAACAAAGAGCAAGCATACCGACAGCTTCAATTTTGACAGCGTTTACCAAGTGCAATTGATTCGAGGTTGCAACATTTTTGCCGTGAGACGTGTTTTTGGCGGTCACGATCACAAACACACATAGGTTTTTAAGCGGCACTGAGACAGAGAAAGAAAAACAAGTCTAGTTATGACTACTTTCCCATAAATTATGAATTAGTAAAAGTAACAATTACGACATATGAAGATGAAGTATGTCATAACTAAGATAACTTGAACATGTCATAAATATGAATTAATATAAGCACAAGTAAAATGATGATCTATGCCAATCTATATAGAGATAGAATCAGTGTGACCGGTTCATTTTTGAACTGCACATTTTCATTTTAAAGTTACAATTAAATTCCGAGTATTGCTACCAAAACATGATTTTAAAGGAATACATGTTTCCTTTCCTATTTTCTTTCCCAAAATATCTACATAAATAATGCCCCAGATTTTACAAATACATCTCATTTTGTAAGGCCAGCAATATAAATATGAATGAATTCCTGGCCTATCCCCCCTCACCACTTTAGCTGGGTTGGAGGATCAATGGATCCAAAGTTGATTCCCTCCTCTTTTCGGCTGCGTTTGAGGAACAGGAATACAAACTATCCACTCCACTTGGTAGCTAAGAAAAGTTGCTACATATTACACAAAAAAAAGTGAAACATGAAGAAAAATTAAATTAGTTACAAAAAACCTGTTGATGTATGCTTATTCATAATTATGATAACAAAGTTATATTTAAGAATTATGCAAATTTTGTGATATGAGTCATGGCTTTGCCTCATACTTTTGGCTATCTTTCTGATGTCACTTAAAGGGTGTGTACAACATTGGTAAGACTAGAAATATAAATGTTCACAGATTTGCATATAACTTACACGGTATGAAAATGGTCATGGTGGAAAACTTCCCTTGAAATAGTTTTGTTTGAAATGCTATAGTTTTTGAGAAATTAGTAAAACAATTAGTTTTTATCACGGTGATAAAATCCGATATTTGAAAACAGTGAAACCATATAAAGGGGTATTTTACTGTTTTCTTGTGAGTCTGGTGAACGATTGAGCTGAAATTTTCACGGGTTTGTTATTTTATGGATAAGTTGGGTTACACAAAGTGTGGGTACTGGTATTTGACAATAACCAATGTTGTACACATCCTTTAAACGCTTCCGACTCGATTTGCGGGTGCTCCGCGGAAACCAATCGGTAACCATAAACAGTTCGCGAAGTACAGGAACATCTCTTGTGTGTGTTTTTTTTTTCTCTCTCTCTCTTTTTGTTTGCTTCTTCTTTTTTTGCTTCATCTTCAGGCCCCCTTTATTTAATATTTATTTATTCATAGGTTTTCCAGACCAACTTCCACATTTGCCCCTAAAGCCCGGTTCATACTTCCTGCAAATGCGAATGCGAAGCGAAAATTTACGTCGGAAATAGTTCGCAGGGGTTGAGCTGTGCTCAACTCTTGCGAATTATTCGCAGCGAAAACAGAGTTGTGACGTCAATATTCGCTTCGCTTTCGCATTCGCAGGCAGTATGAAACGGGCTTAATTCATTCAAACTAGAGTTTCCCTTTAGCTACTTCTGCACTCAGTTTCGTTTCCGTCCACACAACATAATTATTTCGTTCTTCTTACTCAGGGATTTCAGGTTCGTTTCGGTCATTCTGTTTCATTTATAGGCATTCAAGACTAGATTTCCATCATTCGTCAAAATTGAATGACGACCAGCCTTTTTGGCTTTTGCGAAACTGAATGATCTTTGCGACCTAATGGATAATGTTATTTGACCAGTGAATGCTCTTTACTGTTGAATTTGAACTCCTTTGGCAGTGGAAAGCTTATTCCACAGAACATTTAACATTTTCAAACGATATTGACTATGCTTGGTGTTAAATTACAATATTGATAATAATATTATTTTGTAACTGGGCCGTGAAAACCTACATTTACTGTTATTTTTCTTAACGTACAGTCTTCTTTTGTGAAAGAACCTAATCTAACAAAAACAATTTCTTAGTGGACTGGTGTTCTTTAGCGTTAGTAATTTTTAAAGCGTTATTGTGAGTTCGGTTGTGCCACATTAAAGTAGCTGTTTTGATCAAACAATAACCAAATACTGGGATAGGCTTGGCCCTTACATTGGCACATTTCACTAACGACAAGCGTCCGCTAAATGTTTTAACTGATGAACGACTTTTAAACTGTTTATGTTCCACATCACTCTAAAGACATATGGTTTTTGTTTGTTCCTCTGTCCTTGTACTTAACATCCTCCCATGTACTCTGTTCACTAAATTCCTTGTTGAGCAACCCGGTCTTCAGAATTCCCCAATTTGGACTTTTTTATTTTTATTTGTTCATTGATTTTTTTAATATTTTGTTTGTCCTCGGTGAGTAATTAAAACACGTCCTAGTAAAACCATCCATATCAGTGTTGCATATTTGAGCTCCCGTAAGTTGGAGTTTATTTATCAGAAGTGGTCTCCAAAGATTAGTTTGGCAACAAGAAACATTCAGTGTCTAGACAAAAAAAGAAGTGTATTTGTTTATACTAATATTTTTTTTCTTTTTTTTTTTTTTTTTTTTTTTTTACTTGTTTGCGTTTTTCAGTTAACTACCTTTTTATCATTACCGATTTGAAATTGCAATTAATGACTCTATAGCAATGCACCGCTGAACCGACGTTACACACATTCCAGGACTCAATCTTAAATGTGTATCAATCTTAATTGGTAGGCAAAGTGTGATGTCACGATATGGTGATATTGACATCTCATCTTGAGATGAATCTTAGTGCTCTGTGAAGTTCAGCCTTGTATGTTTTTTTTTTCTGCCCCCCGTCTCTGTTCACAGAAGGTATTGTAGGCCTTGATATAAGCTGCCTCCTTCACCCAAATCCCCATTCTCATCTTGAATTATAGAGTGTCTCCGTCTAGGTTGCTTACTGGAACATGTCTGCGTGATGGTCTGGTGTTTCTATGTGGATGTGTTGAGAAACCTCTCTAGAGAAACTAGGCAAAAACAACAACAACAACAACAACAACAACAACAACAACAACAACAACAACAACAACAAACAAGTTTAGCTTCCTGCCTTTTTGAAAAATGGGGAGGAGGGAAGGCTTTTTTTTTCGTTTTTCTTTTTTAAATGGCTGCCAGACACATTTTTCAAGAAAACCGGCCGGGCTTTTTTCCCAGATGGTTGCCAGCTGGTGTTTTGTTTTTAGATTTGCTTTAGTCTACAAATAAGATCTTATTTATTTAGACAATTTATTTGTTTTCGTCAAAAATCGATGAAATGTAACCTTTTTTTTTTCGCCAAAAAAAAAAAAAGAAAAAGGGAAAAAAGGGAGGCTACCTCAAAAAAGGAAGCGGTCGGGGACGCTAAACAGAATGTTTTGTTTGCCTTAGAACATCGTATCAAAGTACCAAACATGATTTTCGTGCAAAGTCTAGTTCTTGTCACATTGCAATACAATATTCAGAGGTTACCGGATTTGTCTACCCGTCACTTGCGCCTATTATTAAGTCATTACCGTATCACTTATAAAACGCTGGGGTGGCACCTTTCTTAATAACCCATTCTCAACCCGCCTCGTTTATAAGAGTGGATGCTCTATCATGATGACAAGTACGGAGCTCTAGAAGTGTAATCCGACACGTTGGAGATCCTGCGATAATTTTACAGCAGGATGATGGCATCGTAAACGTAAGATGAGAAAATGCTAAGATGATTTGTCACAAGACGATGACATCCTCAAGTAAAATGTCGTCTTCCCGACATATTCAATCTCAGTGGCCATTCAGAATAGTCAATGTTAACAAGTTTAGATTTGTTTGTTCCGAAAGTATTTTGACCCACCCACCCACCCCAAATTTGATTTTTAAATAATTAATGACTTACAAATCATATCCTATACACTGAAGAACAAAGTAATACCTCCATGACGGCGATATTTTAGATCAAAGGTCTCCAAAAACCCATTGGTTTTCAAAGACTTTTCCTGCTTAAACAAACAACTTTGTAGTTTAATCAGAAATTAAATTGGTAAGCACATCAAACATCGTACAAACGTTTTTTTTTTTAAGTTAGAGATGACCCTATCATTAATTTGTAAAGGAACACGCTGCCTTGCAATCGGCGCTTTGGCTTTAAAAAGCGTTTGAAAGCGTTGCAATGAAATGAAAATGGGTGGAAAGATGTTTTAAAAGTAGAGTACAATGATCCGCACAAGTATGTCTCGAAATTGTGTGGTTTTACTTTGTGAACTAACACGGCCCGCCATTTTGTGGAGTCAAACAGCTTTGTTCTACAAAATGGCGCACCATGTCAGTTCGCTAAGTAAAAGAAAAACCACACACAAACGAGGTATACTTGTGTGGATAATAACATTCTACTGTTAAAACATTTGTTCAACCATTATTAATTTCATGAAAATTGCTTTGTAACGCTTTTTGTAGCCCAAGGCGCCCGAACAAAGGCAATTTGTCTCTTTAAAGGAACATTACAGAATTGTTTTTTGCTAACAAAACAGTTGCTGGCAGTGTAAGCACTTTATGTAATCCACCATATATAAAAACTGACAAACCTGTGGAAGTTTGAGATCGATCGGCCATCTGGGTCACGAGAAAATAGTGAAAAACCAATTACACATTTCCATGAAATCAAACAGATTCAACAAATGAATAAAACGCTCACTGAGCGATAAACTCCAATCGGAAAATTAGTTTATTTATTTCTCATCAATTATGGCAATTCAGACATAAATATTTCAAGAGATGTTTTCTACTATCATCATCATTAGACCGTGTAAGTTTTGTGTAAATCTGTAATCAAAAAATATATTTTACAAGTTTTGTTCTTACCAATTTTGTAATGTTCCTTTAACAAAAAGATGATAGGCCTACGTCAGAAAACAAATTGTTTTAATATTGACTATTCGTACTTGTTATTATCATGAAAGAAAGATGTCGAACTCTTCAAAATAAACTATCTCTGGATGATGACATCTTGAACGTAGGATGTCGACTTCTGGAGATCATTCATCAATGATCTTCTTTTCAGGATATCGTCATCCCGATATGGGAATATATCCAGAAGACGACATTCTACTTTGCAAATGTCTGTAGCCCGAGACAAATCGTCTTGCGAAGTCGTCATCTTACGTTTATGACGTCATCATCCTGCAGTAAATCATACCAGGATCTCAACAAGTTGAAAGGCAATTGTAATTATTCGTTTTGGCCAAGCTACCTCTACAACGATTTGAAAGGTTATAAGCTTTGAACAAAGTATACAATTTAACATTTTTAAAGTAGGTTTACACGTTTTCCCAACGTACTGCACGCTGCTGTCCTGTAGGGAATCCAAAGAACAATTAACACTTAGTGGCATTGCATGATTAAACAAAACATTAACACTGTCTGCGACTACATGCTTTCTCAGCTCCACCGATCCTGTGTAATACCTCTAAAAAACAGAGTTATGTGCAGTACATTAATTCGTAAAGAATAGTTTCATGTCGAAATGGGATTACACTTTAATAGCCAGGCCCGCTAATCACATTAAGTGCACTCAGGGGAAATGTTAATGTGAAGTAATGCTAAAAATAGATAGTGGCCTGACGTTTGGACCCTAGCGGAGTCGTTCTTGATGGCTTATTGCCAAAACAACAAACATATAAACAGGTGTGTGCAAGAGAGAAGCAGTCAAGTGGAAAGAGTGGAATAGAGGGAGAAAGGCAGAACGCACACAGAAAAAAGGCGAGGGTGAAAAACGAGGAAGGAGGCGAAAGGGGGATGAGAAAGGGTTGGTTTACCAGAAGAGGTTGGAAACACAAGACAAAATGAAAAGTGGAAAGGGGGAGAACAAAATAACCAGTTAGTGAATGATGGAGAGTAAAAGGGGATTATCCGTGGGAAAAATAAGAAGGCAAGGACAAAAAGTTGTTGATCCATTTCTTAATAAATGTTGAGACAGTATCCACAGTTTCTCCCCACTCAGACGAAAAACCTGTGTCAGTGGATGCATCCATGCCTGTACATTCATGTCAGATATACACTGATTAGTAACATTGAAGTGACGTCCTACCTTCAATTAATTATGCAAAGAACAGTAGTAATTCAAGAAGTAGAATGGCAAGCCCAAGGCCTTTTTTCTTACCCTAATTTACTTACCCAGATGATTAATTCGCTATTAATTGACTAGTTTTAATTTACCCCGATGGAATTATGTGCAGACTGTCAAAGAGGAATGATCGACAATCCAAAATCACCACACATCATGTTTATCCAGTCTGCAATTTGAAACACAATTAATTTATACTTACAGTGCAAATGGAAAAGGAAAACAAAATTGTGAAGCCAGATAAATTGTCAGCCTTTGACGGGTTCCGGGTTTGGTTCCAAGTGATCAGGATCGGGGATCCGGATGTGCTTACAGGACCTTCCCGTTATGGGGATATACTCGTCATACATCAGGAGGACTAGGACCCGGACCGTTTCAATGTGTCGCACGGCACACTGGAGTTGTTAATTGGTTGTTATTCAATGCTTAATAGCTGCTATAAGATGCTCTTAATATTGTAATGATTAGGCCTACCTCTTTATGGCCGAATAGACATCGTAGGTACCGGTTAATAAGTATTTTACACTTAAAATCTGTAAAAAAAAAATGCACCTCTCCGCGCGGCTTTTTCAGCTGAAAATCAAACATTGCTTATTAATGATAATTATATGCATTGACCCCTTGACGTCATCTTTGGCTAAAAAACACACGGTCAGCATTTAACACACACATAGACGACTCATTGCTTGGAGAACAAAACAAAATCAGGACAAAAAAAAAACATTATACAGTAAAACAACCGTTCTGTCCTTCCAGGGTATCCTAAATCAGGTTATTTTTGTAAAAACAGCCCACACGTTGGGTAGTTTTTTCGTGAATTACACGCTAACATTTTACCGTGTGCGTGGGTAGGCATACACACCGTTGTGGGGACTTTTACACAGTGGAACAAAGGTCCCCACAACGTTTTTCTTTGTAAAGTGGGTCCCCATAAGGTAATTCTTTAGAAAAGGGAATAATAGAACAACAACAGGAAGTCCCCACAACGGTGTGTGCAAAAGTATGTGAGACATTTTGAACGCTGACCGTGTGCGTGCGGACCAGCAATTACAGTTTTGTATTTGGTG